>BLSH010325470.1:662940-684152 GCA_018402905.1 Glandirana rugosa | reverse complement strand
AGGGGGGACTTTGCCTTTTTTCTTCAATCCTCCACATCCAGGTGTATATGACTCATGTGAAGGAATTCGGATATAATTGGCTCATAAGAAAAGGCACATATGATGCACATAGCATTATCATTGTCGTGAATCACCAGTTGATAAGACTATTGGTGTGTCTTCCACTCTAGTTAAAACGGAAACCCACGCCGGCTCCATTGTCAACTGATATAGCGGCAGTGATTCACTGAGAATGATCATGCCATGTATATGTGCCTGACCCTTTTTTCTGTATGGTGTTTATTGATATTATACGGTATACATAGCTTACATTGATGGGTATATTTTTTAACCACTTGCCGACTGCATAACACTGTTATATGGTGGCAAAGCGTCTCTCCTGTGCCAGATCATGTACCTAGTACAAGCTCAGCCAGACACTGATAGAAGTCACAATACTTCTTTATACTGCTGATGGGAAAAGTTATTTAGAAGTTTATAAAACTATTGCATTTCCATGTTCTGTGTGCTGTGGGAGACCAGATATAGTGAATGCAGGACTCTACTGGGTACTGTTTGCCTATTACTACAAGTATTATTGTGCCTGTTTACTGCATGTGTTGTACCTGTACTGCAAGCATTCTGCACCTCTTGTTAGCAGCATAGGTGAGCGCAGCCTATATTGCATTAGGGTGTGAACCCCAAAACTCAAACACACATTAAAGCCACCTGCTGTAACAAGGAGGAGGCTCTAGTGGTGGGAGACAGTTGATTGGGAGCGTATTACATTACACCCTAAATACTGGTGTAATGTGTTCCTAAAGTTGGACCTAGCCTTTAACCTCCCTGGCGGTAATCCCGAGTGTGGCTCGGGGTGGAATTTCAGCACCATTAGCGGTAACCCCCGAGCCACACTCAGGATTGCATCGCTGGATCCAGGCAATGTTACTCACCTTGTCCCCTGGATCCAGCGATGTCCTCCCGCGGTGTCAGCGTGTCTGTCCTCCGCCCGATGCCTCTGTGTGCCGGGCTCCCTTCCCTGTGAGCGCCGCGTCGCACTAGGGCGGAGGCCGGCGGCAAATTCAAAAAGTGAAACACACAGCATACATACAGTACACTGTAATCTTATAGATTACATTACTGTATAAAATCATTTCACATCCCCTTTGTCCTTAGTGGTTTGCCCAGTGCCCTGCATGCACTTTTATATTATATATGTCATTCTTTCTGCCTGGAAACATGAGAATGTCCATAGCAACCAAAAAGCGTCCCTTTATGTCAAAAGTGGTTTTTGATCAGCTAGAAAACACCGATAGTAAATAAGAATGATTTGCAGAATTGAGTGATACTGATTTTTGGGGAAATTTATCATCAGAAACTGAAAGTGACGACAGCGACAATTCTGCAAATGAGCAAATTTCAGTGTTTTTGGTTTGATTACATTATTGAATAAATTTTATTACTATTACGTTATTATTTTTGATAATTATTTTTAGTTATTTATTATATTATAATTTATGATTTCATGTTTCAAACTTTATCATACCCGGGATGTCTTATTAGACTCTTGTTTAGACAGATTTAAGTGAGTTATTCCTAAGAATTGCAGGCCTACAATATAAAAAGCAAAATTTCCATGCAAAATAATCGTACCGCTTTCAGCACCAAAAATCTGACATAATCATACCGCCAGGGAGGTTAATATAATGAGGGCATTTACATTGGCCACTGGCATTCCCAACCACCCAACTGGTGCCGCCCCTGGATATTGCTAATGCACATGGGGTGATTAGGGTGTGCTCAGGCACAGCCAGCACACCCTGTGCGCACGCCTATGGTCAGCAGTGATTATACTAGTGCTCACTACTGTGCTCTGCAAGCATCCTTGCCAACCTTTACCCTACATACTTCTAAATACAATAACTCTTTACCCTGTGTGGACTCTGTGTGTGGGTGTTGCTCCCTTACATTGGGCTCCCTATCCCTGGCCCCACCCACAACACGGCCATGTTGGTAGAGGAGCAGGGCTTTGCTTCCTTATGTCAGAGCTGCCCTGCTGATGACTGGTAATGTGATAGCTGGTAGGGGAATATTCAAGAAGTAGCAACAGAGGCTCACAAATCCATAGAATGAATAAAGCACTGTAGTAGCCCATGGTACATACCGTCAGCACTGGTCTCTTCCCAATGCTGCTTGAGCAACTTGAAGTCACTCTATACCTTCACCATTCAGAGAATGTCTTTCATTTTTTTCATTCAGTACAAAATGTTCTCTCGTTGGACAAGGCAGTGAGGAGGGGCGAGCGAGCCCATAAATGTGCCAACATAGTACACAGCTTGGTATGGGGGCACACCAAGAAGAGGAGGACCCTGGGGCACTGACAGGTAAGTATAACCCAGTTTATTTTTTTAAACTAGCTTTTACAATCACTGATGGTCTCCAAACTGCGTCTCACAGGTCGGATGCAACCTTTTGCCTTCCTTTATCCGGCCCTTGGGGATTCCTCCCACAAATATAAATGTTGATAGATTATTTCTTTCATTAACAATAATGATGGGCCACTATTCCTTCCACTGACACCAATGTTGGGGCACTATTCCTCCCACTGATACCAATGATGGGGCACTATTCCTTCCACTGACACCAATGATGGGGCACTATTCCTTCCTCTGACACCAATGATGGGGCACTATTCCTTCCACTGACACCAATGTTGGGGCACTATTCCTCCTAATGACACCAATAATTGGGCACTATTCCTTCCACTGACACCAATGTTGGGGCACTATTCCTTCCACTGACACCAATGATGGGGCACTATTCCTTTCACTGACACCAATGTTGGGGCACTATTCCTTCCACAGACACTGATGATGGGGCACTATTCCTTCCACTGACACCAATAGTTAGGCACTATTCCTCCCACTTACAACAATTTTGGTGCACTATTCCTCCTACTGACACCAATAATTGGGCACTATTCCTTCCACAGACACCAATGTTGGGGCACTATTCCTTCCGCTGACACCAATAATTGGGCACTATTCCTTCCACTGACACCAATGATGGGGCACTATTCCTTCCACTGACACCAATGTTGGGGCACTATTCCTTCCAATGACACCAATGTTGGGGCACTATTCCTCCCACTGACACCAATGATGGGGCACTATTCCTTTCACTGACACCAATGTTGGGGCACTATTCCTTCCACAGACACTGATGATGGGGCACTATTCCTTCCACTGACACCAATAGTTGGGCACTATTCCTCCCACTTACAACAATTTTGGTGCACTATTCCTCCTACTGACACCAATAATTGGGCACTATTCCTTCCACAGACACCAATGTTGGGGCACTATTCCTTCCGCTGACACCAATAATTGGGCACTATTCCTTCCACTGACACCAATGATGGGGCACTATTCCTTCCACTGACACCAATGTTGGGGCACTATTCCTCCCACTGACACCAATGATGGGGCACTATTCCTCCAACAGACACCAATGATGGGGCACTCTTCCTTCCTGTAATGCCATTGCACATATTACCTGAATATATTACCAACATTAAATATTAAGTAAAGAAAAATAAGAAAAGCCCTTTTCTTAATATTTTTTTCCTTTTAGCAGCTTAGTAGATGTCCCCTACATATTTATATGTGGTAGTGCAGTGTTAATTTTGATGTCTAATTTCAATTTAGTTTTGTTCAGTCTTTTGGCTAAAATGCCATTTCAGTTTTAGTCATATTTTAGTCATCTGAATTGTTTTTGTTTTAGGCATATTTTAATAGAATAAAATAGTATTAATTTAGTCAACGCAAATATTTTAGTCGACAAACTTAACACTGGTTTGGAGGACCCAACCTTGCTTTAAGATGTTCTCTGAATGGTGAAGAAGCTGAGCAAGCGACCCCCTGTGTTCACTATAAAAATTCAAGTTGCTTCAGCAGCAGCCAATAGGGGCATTGCTGGCTGTCTGTAGTACAGGCTACTACCGTGAATTTCTACATCCCCAGTGGCCCTCCGGATGTGATATATGAAGGTTTAACCAATCTGCGGCAATGTAAGTTTTAAACAAATGATCATTCTTCAAGCTCAGCTTCAACAACCGTTATATGTTATCAGCCACACAGGGAGTGAATGGTTTTTAGTGAGTCAGCACTATTATTGTGAGTAGTGGAGTGCAACACTGCAAGGTAGGAAGCAGAACTGCATAGGTAATTATATCCTTACAAATTATACGTAGAATGAAAAAAAAAAACATATTGATAAGATTATTTCCATCAAGCTGATCTCTTTGGCGTGTCTACAAAGGAAAACTTTGAAGTGGCTACGCATTCTAAGAACTGCTCAAACCCTTAGGCATCTACTTCACTCATCCAGCCCTTGAGTCAGGCCAGCTGCATATTTGCACAGCATGCTGAGTCACCCTTCTTCTGTTGGGTTCATGAAATCGGCCTTCAAACACATTTCTTGAATTGTGTGAATACTTTTTTTTTTGTAACTTTTAGATTTGGAAACCTCCCGATTTTCCTATGCTGTGTATATATTGGTGTCTGCATCCTCCCTCCAACCCCAGCAACTTATTCTTTTTGCTTTCTTTTCTAGCCATCCGTTTATTGATGACGATCGTTCCACCATGAACGCAACGTCTAATAGAGCGTACTGTGACTCGGTCACATGATCAGATGACCATGGATGGCCAAGGTAAGGAACAGCTTGTGCTTTACTTGTCAGCTGGCTGTATTCTCCATGGAAAGTCGGGGATATGACCCTAGACATGTCCCTGGTTTTTAAAACTAACCTAAAGTGATAATAAACACACACGGTTTCATTTACATTGCCCCTTCTATTTGTGGATGATAGCACTGTAATTATTTTAAATTTAAAAAAAAAACATCTAAGTATCTTTTTCCTAATGGATATCCAGCTGTCTCTTGACCCAGCTCTCTCCCAGCCTGTCTGCAGGGAAACATAAGCAGGAGGAGCTTCTAGTCCTGTGCTGCTGGTCACATGTTCAAAATAAAAAATAAAAAAAAACAGCTTTTAGATTGTCATACAAACATATATTTAATTACTTTTTGGTAATATCATGGTGTGGGCAGATTTCTGCCAGTCACAAGCCGAGTCACACCCCTCCAGCCTGTGTCTTAGAATAAGAGGGAGGTAAAGCCTCCATTAACCACTTGCTAACCCTGGCTTTTACTGACATTTGTTGTTTACAAGTTAAATCCATATTTTTTGCTAGAAAACCACTCAGAACCCACAAACATTAAATATATTTTTTAAAAATATAAATAATATAAAAAATACACTTTAATAATTTAAAAAACAAAAGTTAAAAGTTTGCTGAATTTTTTTTGTATAATGTGAAAGATGACGTTACTCCGAGTAAATAGATACCTAACATGTCTAGCTTTAAAAATCGCTTATGCTCGTGGAATGGCGACAAACTACAGTATTTAATCTCCATAGGCAACGCTTTAAAATTTGTTACAGGTTACTGGTTTAGCATTACAGAGGAGGTCTAGTGCTAGAATTATTGCTCTCATTCTAACAATTGCAGCAATACCTCACATTGGTGGTTTGAACACTGTTTACATATGTGGGCGTGACTTACGTATTGGTTCACTTCTGCGCACAAGCTTGGAGGAATGGGGCTGGGGCGCTTTAATTTTTTTTTTCTTATTTATTTTACTTTTTATTTTTACACTGTCCCTTTATTTTTTTTAATCACTTTCATTCCTATTACAAGAAATGTAAACATCTCTTGTTATAGAAATAAGCATAGTATGGGAAAAAAAAATCATCCCTTTAAGCCTGAGAGGCGGAAGTGATGTCAGAAGTCACTCCGGTCCTCCAAGGGCATAGAGCCAAGTGGGGGCTATTTTGCCCGAATCCGCCGCTATATGAAAACCAGCCTCCTACTGTAAATAAAGATACCAGGGTTATGGCAGCTAGCTAGGTTCACATCTATGCAGTTAATGCGGTTTTCAGGTGCGTTTTGAGTTTTAAACCTGCTTTTTTTATGTGTTTTTGTATGCAATTGTCATTTTGCGTTTGCTTTTTTTTCTCTTTATACACACTGTTTATAGCTGGCTGCTAAGGAGTGGATCGGGAAGCCGGCCGCTGAGTCCTTAACAATCGAGGAGTCATCAGCTGTCAGGGGGGTTCCCCGCTGACAGCTGAATGTAAAGAAAAGATTTTCCGGCAAAAAAAATTTAGGAAAACAGCGTGGGCCCCCCCCCCCCAAATCCATATCAGGCCCTTCAGGTCTGGTATGGATTTGGAGGGGAACCCCATGCCAAAATTTTAAAAAGAAATGGCGTGGGCCCCCTCCCCAAATCTGAACATGCAGCCCAGCAGGTCAGGAAAGGAAGGGGAAGAGCGAACCCCCCTCCTGAACCATGCCAGGCCACATGCCCTCAACATGGTGATGGTGACAAGGCCTCTTCCTCACAACCCTGGACAGTGGTTGTGGGGGTATGCAGACGGGGGGCTTATCGGAATCTGGAAGCAGATCCAGGTCCCCCCTATGTGAATGAGTATGGGGTACAGTGTATCCCTACTCATTCACCAAAAAAAAAATGTGTCAATAAGAAGAAAAACACAAATGCAGGTTTTGACAATTCCTTTATTAAAAAAAAGAAAAAAACAATGTCCCCTGATGTGGATACATCGTCAATCAAAAAAAAAAAGCTCTGCACTTGTCGAATCCTAAGCGCCGACTACCTGTTCCACCGTCTTGTGTTTTTTTTTTCTTATTGACACTTTTTTGGTGAATGAGTAGGGGTGTAATGTATCCTATATTCATTTACATGGGGGGGGGGCAAGGTCTGGGGGCCCTCTTGTTAAAGGGGGCTTCAAAACTCCGATAAGCACCCCACCCGCAAACCCCCACAACCACCGCCCAAGGTTGTGGGGAAGAGGCCCTTTTCTCCATCAACATGGGGACAAGGTGCTTTAGGGTGGTATTAAAAATGAACATTTTATTTACGATTATATTCATTTGTCTAATTACATTTGAGCCCCTGAAAATGGGGGGACTGTGTATAAAAATGGTTGCAGTTCCTAAAATTTGTACTTGATATTTATGTTCAGCCCCTTGAATTAAAGGGGTTGTAATCCCTCACGGTTTTTTCTCACGGTAATGCATTCTATGCATTAAGGTGAAAAACCTCCTGTAGTGCACCAGCCCCTCAGAGCCCCCCTTTTACTTACCTGAGCCCGATTGTTCCAGCGCCGGGGACGAGCAAACCTGCTCCAGCCGGTGTCTGGGGGAACAATCAAATCCAGCGAAGCGGGAGCTGGGGGGGTGGAGCCGAGTCCTGCTGTCTGTGTCAATGGACGCAGCAGCAGGACACGGGAGAGCGCCCACATGGGTGTCCCTAGGGAGAGCGGCTCTCCAGCGGGCCACTTGAGAACAGGAGGGGCCAGGAGCGCTGCTGCGGGACCCCAGAAGAGGAAGATCGGGGCCACTGTTCAAAAGGGTAAGTATGACATGACATTTTTTTTTTAAACTGAACATTTACATACCCTTTAAAGCTGAAAGTCTGCACTTCAAATTAATTTGGATTGTTTTGTTTTAATTTTATTCTGGTGGCATACAGAGCCAAAAGTATGAAAGTTGTGCCTGTGTCCAAATATATATGGACCGAACTGTATACTCACAAGGACAGCAAAAATACAGGCATTTAGTATACACAGTGTCTGGTGGGCATGCTGACGTCACCGCTATTTCCTCCACCCGACGTACGTTTCGTCATATGAGACTTCGTCACTGGGGCAACTGAGGAGAGTAGGAGAGCGCATCCAAGTGATCAATTAATTTATGATTATATGAATTCTATTTGTTTTATTTAATGTATGCAGGTTGTAGCACGTTTGATTGTGGCATGCACTTATTGTTAATATTTTTTTGTGAAGACAGCGCAACATCTTTTTCAAATAGCGTCTTTGTAAATATTGTTGTGTGCAGTATAGTGAGTGCAGCTGTCATTTACATTTTGAGTATACTATTTATATCAGCTAGCGCAGAAATATTTTTCTATGAAAATGTTATAATTCACGTTTTACTGAGTTTTAGCCCAGAGGACTGCCAGCATCATCATGGTGCTTTTTGAATGGTGCTCCAACACACATGTTGTGTCAACCAGCACACCTGTACTTTACTTCACCCCATACCATGTGTGCAAGTGCAAATGTAAATGCATTGCAGTGCATTTTGTCACTCAAAAAAGGTACATTTCTGTGTGTTGGATCTTGTTAAAGAGGTTGCCAACCTCCCTGTGTCATTTGTACCTATAGGCAAATATTTACTGTATACTGCGTTGATGATGTCATCGGCGCATGCGCTCGGGAAGGAACGGCCGTCCGTGCCGTTTCTTCAGAAGTTGGTGCCGTGGCCGGTGGCTCCCGCACACATGTGCGGGAGTGACATCACGCGGCTCTGGCCAGTCACACAGCCAGTCACACAACCAGAGTCCAGGGCAAGATAGGCAAAGATGGATACGGCCTCCAGTGTGGGTGACGTGGGCTTCGTTTGCAGGTAAGTGTCACATGCGATGCATACTAGCACATTATGCCTTTACTTTGCAGGAAAGAAAAAAAGGGGAAAAAGAGTTTACTTTCTCTTTAAGCCTCCATGCACACTGGACGCTCTCTGGGCATCGGATTATGTGGCAGGAGACGCTGCTTAGAAAACGAGCTTTTAGCAGCGTTTATGTGCGTTTTTGCACGTTTATCTGTTTTTGAGCTATTTTTTTTTTACGTCATTAGCTTCCATTGACTACAAAAAGTGCTGGGCGCAGTTTGGCGGCGTTTATCTGCGTTTATCGACGTCGAGCGTTTTTTTGTGGTCAGAAGAACGACTCCTGAATGCCAGTTCAGGGCGTTCAGATAACAGCCCATAAACCCCACTGCTGTTAAACGACAATAAACGTCCATGTGTGCATGAACACATAGGATAACATAGAGGAGCAGTTATGGGCTGTTAAAAAAACACCCGAACGACCATAAACGGCCAATTATCAGCTTCAGTGTGCATGGAGCCTAAGGGCTTATTAAAAGCAAATGGGCTGCCGTGACGCAAACCTGTCACTAAACAAAAATTCTTAAACTGACAGCAATAGCACATTTGGGTGGATGGGAAATGTAGGGCCTCTGTTTCCTGCTTGTCAAGAATGTGTCAAATATAAAGAGATCCTGTCACCTACCAAAAGAATTGCAGGTAAGAGACTCATCTCCCTTCCCACGCATTCATTGTCAGCTACTCCTCTCTGCCAATCCTTCCATTGGCTTCCGCTCACCCAATTAAAAATACTGACTGCTACCAACAGAGCCGTCCACAACTCTTCATCTCAAAATACTGATCAAACGGTTCTCTTCACTCCCATGGCCTCTTTCTCTCTATCTCTCTTGTCTCCTCCTCCCATGTTTACCTCCAGGATTTCTCCAGAGCCTCTCCCATCCTCAGGAACTCTCTACCCCAATCTGTTGGGGTAACTCCTACTCTGGCCACCTTTAGGAGATCCCTGAAAACTCATCAGTTATTACCTTTTGTATCACCCAGGGTGTACACATGCCATGGCCGTGACAATGTTGTGGTTGCTCTGTAGTTGTGCGGTATTTAGGCGGTCATTTAGGTGTCTGTCAAATGCTCTCCAAAGAGCAATCCGAACATGGATCACTGCACATGTGATCGAGCACATAGTTACATAGTTAGTCAGGTCGAAAAAAGACACCACCTAGTTCAACTAATAAAAAATAAAAATAAAAAAATCATACAATCCCATATACACAATCCTTCACCCACAGTTGATCCAGAAGAAGGTGAAAACCCTAGCAAAGCATGAACTAATTTGCTCCAGCATGGGAAAAATGTCCTTCCTGATCCCCCGAGAGACAATCGGATTTTCCCTGGATCAACAGTCATCAACATTAGTTTAGGTCAATATGTATTCTTCTACATATTTTTGGTGAAAAAAATCGCAAGTGATATTTATTTATTTTTTACTAATAAAGGCGGTGATCAGCGATTTTTTTGCGGGACTGCAACATTGCGGCGGACAGATCGGACACTTTTGACACTTTTTTGGGACCAGAGACACACAGCGATCAATGCTATAAAAATGCACTGATTACTGTATAAATGACACTGGCAGGGAAGGGGTTAACACTAGTGGTGATTAAGGGGTCAAATGTGTTCCCTGGAAAGTGTTTCTAACTGTAGGGGAAGTGGGCTGACTGGAGGAGGAGAGAGATCGCTGTTCCTAACCACTAAGAACAGACGATCACTCTCTACTCCCCTGACAGAACGGGGATCGGTTTGTTTTACATTGACAGATCCCCGTTCTGGCCCTTTGTGCAGCGATCGTGGGTGGCCGGCAGACATCGCGACCGCTGGTCACGTGCATCGGCTTCGGTGCTGCGCTGCGCCATGTGCGTGCCCACTATATCTATTGCACGAACCGACGTACAGCTACAGTGATTCATGCAATAGAGCCAGCCGTGCCGCAGTATAACTGCGGCGGCTGGACTTTAAGTGGTTAAAGTGAATAACTCAACACCAACTTCACTATATGGACCACTTATGTATTTGTACATGTTGATTATATCCCCCCTTAACCGGTTCCTGACTGGCTTGCGTACATTCACTGCTGCAAGTTGGCAGCATAGCGCAAATCGCCGTTTATAAATGGCAATGCGCCAGTGTTGCCAACCTCCCGTAGCGTTTTTTACTGGCAAAACATGGGAAATTTACTGGCAGAGCACATTTTTTTACTGACAACCTGAAAAATAACAGAACTCCTATTAAAACTAAGACAATTGATATTTAAATACAATATGGGAACACGGACAACACCCATATCAAGTGATTTGCCTGGTTTACACTTAAAAAGTCAGCAGAGTATGACAAATTATCAGACCCTAATATTTATAGACAGTTGTAAAAATCACAGATTTTTACAAACTGTCAGCAAATTTACTGGCGGTTGGCAACCCTGCAATGCACGCATGCGCCGCTGGCGGCACGCTCTCGCGCAGCAGAAAAGCGGGGAACTGCTGATGTAAACTCGGTGGTTCCCCGCTCTGTCAGGCGGCATGACAGGGATCTATTGATCCCTGTCATCGGGATCAGTTAGATCTGTTATGTCCCTGCCAGCCCAGCCCCCACTCAGTTAGAACACGCCTAGGGAACACAGTTAACCCCTTCATTGCCCCCTGCAGGTTAACCCCTTCCCTGCCAATGACATTTATACAGTAATCAGTTTATATTTTTAGCTCTGATCGCTGTATAAATGTCAGTGGTTCCAAAAAAGTGTCAAAAATGTCCGATCTGTCCACAGCAATGTCACAGTCCCGATAAAAATCACAGATCGCCCCCATTACCAGTAAAAAAGAAATATAGTAAAAACGCCATAAATTAATTCTCATGGTTTTTGTAAACACGGTAACTTTTGCGCAAACCAATCAATAAACGCTGATTATGATTTTTTTTTTTACTACGAATATGTAGAAGAATATATATCGGCCAAAACTGATGAATAAATTTTTTTTTAATATTTTTTTTGGACATTTATTATAGCAAAAAGTAAAAAATATAGTTTTTTTTTTTTCAAAATTGTCGCTCTATTTTGTTTATAGCGGTGATCAGAAGTGACGCAGAGGTGATCAAATACCACCAAAAGAAAGCTCTATTTGCGGGCAAAAAAGTACATCAATTTTGTTTGGGTAGAACGTTGTTTATTACAGTGCCTGCAGCATCCAGAATGTTGTCTGATGCCACACAACAGATGTGTTCTGCCTGCTGTGATCAGGGCATACCTTAATGAAGGCTCACCTTGCATTAAACCCATCAGTGTTTGATGAGTAAGGAATGCAGCCTACTAGGCGGAAATACATTCTCTGCAAACAGTAACGTCATGGAGTTATATAAGACACTGGCTGGATAATGTATTTACTTAAAGTATCTTTATTATCTGCTTGAATGCCAGGTGATGTCTGTTCACACTGAAACTCCTTTGTCATGCCCAGATAGAACAAACTCAGATAAGATAGACTAATCATATGCTAATAATGTTCCGAATGGCATTCCACCGCCAAGAAAAAAAAATTAAGAGAATTTTGTGGAAAGGCTGGCCAAAGGACATCTGTCATTAGAAAAATATAGAGGGTTGACTTCTTCATTTGAAATTGCTGGTCGACTGGCTGTTATGCCAACACTGCAGCTTCAATATTTTATGGCAACAAATGTAGATGTAAAGAAAGTTGGAAAAAAGTAATAAATCCTTATCTGCATTGAATGACAGCCAAGCAACTTGCATTCCCAGAGACATAGGTCTGCCTCAATGCAGTGGCGGCTGGTGAAGTTTTAGGATGGGAGCCCAAGGCCCCGCCTTTCCTTTTTGACCCCTCCTACTTCTAACAAGCCCCACCCCTTATAGAATCCACCCACTCCGTCCCCTGTATTCCACATATTGTGTCAGGAGTATACAGCTCAGCATCACAGGACACAGTATACAGCTCAGCATCACAGGACACAGTATACAGCTCAGCATCACAGAACACAGTATACAGCTCAGCATCACAGGTGAGGTATACAGAAGCCAGTATCACAGGACACAGTGTACAGCTCAGCATCACAGGACACAGTATACAGCTCAGAATCACAGGTGGGGTATGTAGCAGCCAGCATCACAGGACACAGTATAAAGCCCCAGCATCACAGGTGGGGTATATAGCAGCCAGTATCACAGGTGGGGGTACATTGCAGCCAATATTAAAGGTGGGGGTAAGGAGTGTGCAGAGATCGGCTTGCAGACAGTGGGCTGTCAGTGTGCAGGGCTGCACTTGCGGAGAGCGGGCTGGAGCCTGTAGTGGATAATCTGTGGCGTGGGAGTCAGTGGGACTGAAACCTAGCGGAGTGCTGCACGTCCGCTACAGTCCGGCCCCCGCCCACAGCATCCAATGCCGGTCAGTCACTGGCTCAGGGCAGCCAATCAGACTGTGTGTGCACCTGTTCAGCGCACACACATAGTCTTTAATGACTGATCAATCGGCTCGCTATTTGCTGTCAAAAAAACAGCAAGGAACCGAGAAAAAAAAAAAAGAAAAGTCAATATATCGGTGCCTCCTGTAGGGGGCTGGGCTGGCTTTTTTTTTTTTTCTTGTCAGCGGCAGGGAGGCGGTGCCCAAGCGCCCCTTATTGACCAGCCGCCGCTGCCTCCATGTTTGTGTCAGGACCAGGTACTCTTGGTTGAAGGAAGAAGAAAATTGCATAATGTATGCGTTGCTCCCAACTGTCCCTGATTTCGAAGGAATGTCTCTGATTTGGAACAAAGTCCCTCTGTCCCTCTTTCTCCCTTATCTGTCCCTCATTGTGGTCTGATCTATATAGTTGTATATAAAATGCACTATTTATCTATTAAAAAGTGTTTCCCAGGGCTAAACCTTTCGTCCAATTTCTAAATTTCTGCATTTGTAAATTTCAAAAGCCAGTATAGAGGAATAGTAGTGGTAAAAAGCACTTGTGGATTTAACTAATATATATTTATTTTTTTGTATAATTCTCCTGTAAGGGGGAGTGACAGGCGGTGTGTCCTATACCTACATACTTTTGCTAATAGGCGTCCCTCCTTCCCATCTCAAAAAGTTGGGAGGTATTTGTATTGCCAGCCTTAGGGCCCTTTCACACGGGCGTTCAGATCAGGTCCCCCAGTCAGTTTTTCAGGCAGACCTGAGCGGACACTCCATTCATCTCTATGGAGCGGCGGATGTCATGTCCCCTGACATCCACCACTATCCGATCCAATCCTGTCTGCCAAATCCAGACAGATGGTGACCCTATTTTCCATCTATCAGGCGGATCGGATGAAAACGGCCAGGTTTCAGCCATAAATCATTGTCATCAGTGTCCAATCACAGCTTGGGTCAACAGGGGAGAAAGGCTGTGGCATACGGATACGTCACCTAGCCTGGCTGTGCCACTCGTAAATGTCCTGTGGGTGGGCTCAAGCCCTTAAATTGAGGTTGTCAAGGATCAACACATGCAACTAGAAATAAATAAACAACAGGAAAACAATATAAAAAAGTATGTGTAATATTTATTAATCATGGATCAGTTTCCCTAAAAACAGAAAATCTACCTTGCCTCAAAATAGTATGAAAATTACTTTCATATTCAATCTTAATACAAAACACTTATTCTTAAAGAGGAAGTAAACCCTGATGGGGTTTATTTCCTCTGTATTCCCCTGCAAAGTAGAAGCATAATGGGCTACTATGCATCGCATCGTTACTGGCTTACCTGCAAACAAAGCCTGCGATGTCCCCTGTGCTGGCAGCGTCCATCTTCAGCCCCTCTTCCTTCCAGGGCCGTGACTCCGGCTCTGTGACTGGCATGGAGGCCGTTTCTTCACTGTGCATGTGCTGAATGACGTTGGCAATGCGAGTGCGCGTGCAGGTTTGGAAGATATGCAGGGCACCTACAGGTAAGCCTTATTATAGGCTTACCTGTAGGTTAAAGTGGTTGTCACGGGTTGACAACCACTTTAAAGCGGTAGTAAACCCGTTCCCAAAAAAAAAAATTTAAAAAAATCCTGCAAGACAATAGCATAATATGTTAGTATGCATCGCATACTAACATATTATGAAATACTTACCTTAGAACGAGGCCCCCGATGCCCGAGTCGGTCAGCAGTAAGGACGCTGACATGTTGGTCCTCTTCTTTCTTCCGGGTACGCGGCTCCGGCGCTGTGAGTGGCCGGAGCCGCGTGACGTCACTCCCGTGCATGCGCGCGGGAGCTCTTCTTTCCGGCAGCCAGCTCTGAGTTGCCGGACGCCTCGGCCGGTTCGTCAGAGCGCATGCGCCGCTAATGTCAGCGGCTGCATGCAGGGTGAATATCTCCTAAACCATGCAGGTTTAGGAGATATTCTTTTTACCTACAGGTAAGCCTTATTATAGGCTTACCTGTAGGTAAAAACAGCTTTGGGGGTTTACTACCGCTTTAAGTACATATCTACCAACAAATTATAACAATACATAATATTCATTGGGTGTAGAAAAGAATCGCCTCGCCTCACATTTTGTTGCTTTGCAGCCTGAAATGAAGACAGACACGTTTTTTTTTTTAATGCGGCTGTATTTAGTGCAACTTATAACATTCAAGTAAAAGATATAACACCAACATGTCAGAAAGAAATAAAAAAAAACAAAAAAAAAACAGAATCACTGAGATGGAAAAAGGATCGCCCCATTGTGTCAGTATTTTGTTGAATCACCCTTTGCTTTAATTGCAGCCTTTAGTCTGTTGGGAAATGTCTCTACTAACTTACACAATATTTGCTGACTCTTCTTTGCAGAACGGCTCAACTTCAGTTAACCACTTAAGGACCGGAAGGAGTTCCCCCTTAATGACCAGGCCATTTTTTTGTGATACGGCACTGCATCGCTTTAACTGACAATTGCGCGGTCGTGCGACATTGTACCCAAACAAAATTAATGTCCTTTATTCCCCACAAATAGAGCTTTCTTTTGGTGGTATTTGATCACCTCTGCGGTTTTTATTTTTTGCGCTATAAATAAAAAAAAGCAACAATTTAAAAAAAAGAAAACAATATTTTTTACTTTTTGCTATAATAAATATCCCCAAAAAAATTTTATAAACGAATTTCTTCATCAGTTTAGAGCAATAAGCGTATATTGATTGGTTTGCGCAAAAGTTATAGCGCCTACAAAATAGGGAATAGATATTTTTATGATTATAATTTTTTTTTTTACTAGTAATGACGGCAATCAGCGATATTTAGCAGGACTGCAGCATTGCGGCGGACAAATCGATCACCTAACTGACATTTTTGACACTTTTTTGGGAACCAGCATCATTTTTACAGTAATCAGTGCTAAAAATATTCATTGTTATTGTATTAATGACACTGACAGGGAAGGGGTTAACACCAGGGGTGATCAAGGGGTTAAATGTGTTCCCTCACTGTGTGTTTTAACTTTATGGGGGATGGGCTGCCTGGGGAAACAAACAAATCCATCTTCCTGCATAGCAGAAAGACAGGATCCGTGGGATCTCCCCTGATTCTCTGGCCACCCTCCCCTGTTCTGTCACTGCAGAGAACGATCGCGGGTGGCCAGCGGACATCAAGTCCGCCCCACCCGCTGATTGGCTCCCCCGCTGGCCAGTGGGAGCTCGCGCGCCCACAAAACTTGTTCCCGCGACTGACGTACAGCTACAATGATTTGCGGGAACGAGCCGACCTGCCGCAGTAAAATGATGGTGGCTGGTCAGCAAGTGGATGGTATTAAAGCTTTTTTTATTAACAAAACAACCTGGTTTTGCACAGAGCAGCTCCGATCCTCTTCTTTTCAGGTGGATCCTCCACCTCGAAAAGTGCCCCCAGAGAGAGCCGCTCACCCTGGGGGCACTGCTGTGTGCTCGTTCCTGTGCTGCCACTCTATGCATCCATAGCACGCAGTGGTGGTGGTACAAGCACACACTGCCCCTCTGCTCTGGCTATGATTGACAGCAGCGAGAGCCAATGGGCTTCCATTGCTGTCTCAGCCAATGAGGAGGGAGAGTCCCCGGGACAGCTGAGGCTATTGCAAACATTGCTGGATTGGAGGGAGCTCAGGTAAGGATTGGGGGGCACTGCACACAGAAGGTTTTTTACCTTAATCCATGAAGGTAAAAAACCTTCAGCCTTTAGAACCACTTTAAATTTGATGGTGACCGTTTATGGACTGCAGTCTTCAAGTATTTCTACAGGTTTTCTATGGAGTTTAAGTCTGGGTTGCGACTAGGCCATACAAAGTGTCTGTCTTCATTTCAGGCTGCAAAGCAACAAAATGTGATTATTTTAAATGGGGGTGATTCTTTTCTATACCCACTGCATATGATTTCAATAGGGTAAGTAACCCATATGTCTACGCATTTCTTGGGTCTTGCCTGCTTCTTCAGGATGAGGGAAATAGCTATGGCCACAAATACAGTTTTTCTAGTATAAATGAGGATGGGAACCTCACTGGGTGTACTGGTCAGACCATGGAATGCTTTACAATCAGATCAGCTATTAGTCTTCCGCTCATCTCCAGATACTTATCAGGCTCCTCTTGTCCTGCCAGTTCATCCTCAGGGCCTCAGGGCATATGGAGTTTCTCATGCAAAGACAAATTACAGAGAGATATGAACCCAGTAATATTACAGAGGGTTTGGAAAACCAGTTATACCACAAAAGGGTTCAAATGTGCAAAATGGTTCTCAGTTTTCACCTTCAGGTGCTTCCAGGTATGGGAGCTGGCTGAAAAGGGGGTCAGGGGGTATGAGGGGAGGGTGGTGGACTTTGCGGAGATACTTTGCCTTAAATGGACAAGGTGACAGCGTCTTCTGAAATGCATAGTGCTTGGTGCCGATCTCCCCCGACCCAGTTGTGGGTCCATAGCTTCACATATTGTGACCTTCTGAATGTAAAATCTTTGACATGCTAGCCATTCAAGCGCAATGCATAGTGCAGGGGAGGTATCATGGATTTCTGCATTTAGCGCCCATATGTGCAAGCCCTAATTTCTGAAAATCAGTTCCCCGCCTTCAGTGCCCGGACAATGCCACCTAGATCCCTGGTTGAACATGCCAAAACTGGGCCCATCCCAAGATGTATGAGCATCATGTGTTAGCAAAATCTCACCCCCCCCAAAAAAAATTGGGTACTAATCTGCATGGTTGCAAACTGAAATGGGGGTGTCATTAACAATGTATTGACACTCCCAAAAGTTTGCATATGGCAGTGTGAACTGCCTTGCGAGTCAGGTGCGATGCAGGAACCTGCAGTGGATTTGCAGGGTTCCCGCATCGCACAAGTGTGAACCGAGCCTTAGTAGTTAATCTGACCTCATTTACAGACCCAAGTTCATCCCTTTGATTTTTAACGAAAAGATACGTTGTTTATAGTTATCTCCCAGCGCAGACAATGTTGATAAACATTTGCCGACTTTTTTTTTTTTGACAGCTCTGAGTGAGTAGAAAACGTCTCTGCACTTACATGAATGAATCGTGTAACTGCTGGATAGAGTTCGTGAGGGGGGTTGAATCAAGATTGCTATTTTTTTAATGATTTATCGTGCAGATCCTGCTTAACCACTTGTCAACCACCCGCTGTGGATTGGCGGCAGCAAAGTGGTTTGTTATCGCAAACCGCCGTTACATGACGACGGCCGCAATAAGTAGTATTGTGAGCGCGCGCGCTCACTGTGTTCCGGGGGACCAGGGAGCGGGTAGGGTGGACCCTGCAGAGAGAGAATGGAGGTCCATGTAGGTAAACACGGATCTCCATTCTGACAGAGGGGGAAGGGATGTGATCACAGGCTTCCTGTATATGGAATCATTTTCATAGCACTGATCGCTGTGTAAATGGCAATGGTCCCAAAAAAGTGTCAAAAATGTTCGCTGTAATATCGCAGTACCGCTAAAATCACAGATCGCCGCCATTACTAGTAAAATATAAAAAATATAAAAACCCCAGAAATGAATTCTCATCATTCGTAAACGAGGCAACTTTAGCGAAAACCAATCAACAAACGCTGATTGCGATTTTTTTAAACCAAAAATATGAGGAAGAATATAAATTGGCCAAAACTGATGAACAAAAAAATTTTTTTGTATTTTTTTTTTTTTGTATTTGTATTTTAGCAAAAAGTAAGAAAAATATTTTTTTTGCAAAATTGTCGCTCTTTTTTTGTTTATAGCGGAGATCAGAAATGACGCAGAGGTGATCAAATACCACCAAAAGAAAGCTCTATTTGTGGGAAAAAAAGGACACAAATTTTATTTGGGTACAACGTCGCATGACCACGCAATTATCATTTAAAGCGACGCAGTGCCGAATCACAAAAAGTGCATCAACATTTAAACCGCCTATGGCCGGCCTTAGGCTTTAGTTCCACTTTAAATCTTGGACTACATTAATTTTTTATTCCTTTATAAAATAAATGGAAAAATGCATTGAAGAGTCAATCATTTATTCTCTTAACTGCAAAACGTTCTGAAAAATGTTTTAATTATTAACAGCATTCATAAAACACAGACACCAATTACAGGAACTGGAAAGTAGGTTAAGGCTGGGTTCACATATATGTGATGAGGGAACCAGCGCGATTCCAGTACGGGTTCCCGCATCGCATGTCACCCACAGGCAGTTCACACTGCCAACCGCTGCGGGGGTCAATAGAAAGTTAATGACCCCCCAGATCGGTTTGCAGATTGCGGTGCAAATGATCAAATGGTACAGGAATCGGATCACATCGGTGTTCTGTTTCCAGTGCCAAAAAAGAGTCCTGCACCATTTTGGTGCGAATGCTATGCGTTTTCAGCCATAGGGTTTGTATGGCTGAATTCACAACGCACAGACACTGCATGTGATCTGCAGAGCAATGTGATGTGAATCACATGCAATGTCTACAGGGCCGGCTCTACCATTAGGCGGAGTAGACGGCCGCCTAGGGCGCACTGCCACCTAAGGCGCCTGGCCACTGTTGATATGTCACTGGCTGCTCTGCATTGGTTCATGTAATAACTGACACTGTCTGACTGAGATAATGAGATTGTATAATCACATGCCATTTGCAAATGTATATAGAAAAAGTGACTGATCTGCTAAATACTCCCCTCCTCTGCCCCCACCTCCCATGAGGCTGTATTTCATGGGCACAGGTGAAGCTGTATTTGATGGGCATGGGGGAAGCTGTATTTTATGGGCACAGGTGAGTCTGTATTGATTGGCACTGGTGAAGCTGTATTTGATGGGCACGGGTGAGTCTGTATTGATTATCGCTGGTGAAGCTGTATTTGATGGGAACAGGTGAGGCTGTATTGATTGGCGCTGGTGAAGTTGTATTTGGTGGGCACAGGTGATGCTGTATTGATTGGCGCTGGTGAAGCTGTATTTGATGGGAACAGGTGAGGCTGTATTGATTGGCGCTGGTGAAGCTGTATTTGATTGCCGCTGATCAGGCTGGGCTGGGGGAAAGGGGGTGGGGTCAGGGGTGGAGCCAGGGGGGCGGCAAAATGAGGTTTCGCCTAGGGTGTCAAAAATCCTTGCACCAGCCCTGGATGTCTAACATCACACCAGTGTGAACTCAGCCTTAGTGTTCCCAGCTTGGTTAGCAAGGTAATAAGGCAATGTGAGGGACATTATCCCATAGCAGCTAGTCCAAATTCATCTTCTTCGGGACTGATGGCAGTCAGTTGGAAGTCTGCAGTGGTTCCCACACCTTGCATGCAATGCTTGCCATCTATGGGGCCTTACTGAATGAGCTCAACAATGTTGTAGTATGGCTGCCAGTGTGCGGATGCCATGCTCTCTGATGCATGGGTAATTATCTTGCATTGTGCACATGAATATTCATGATGTGCCCAGCACTTACGTCATTGAAATCTGACTCACGCAGGCTGTTATTACCAAAAACAAGCATTGGGTGATGTTTCTGCTTGACCTGCGGCAGCGCAGCTGGGAAACAAGAGATGGTAATTCTGAGGTAGGGGAAAACAAAATCCAAGTAGATCTAAACCCTTTCCATTCAGTTTGCTAAAGTACTGTGTATCATAAACAATTGCCATACTGAAAAAAAAACCATATTTACCATTTTTTCATCCTTTCTTGAACCTCATGGCTGCTGATCTCCTCCATCCTCTTTTGGTAACTTCCTGCTTACATGCACTCGCTCCAGTATTAGCTGCGCATCATTGAACTGGCTTTCTCATAGAGGACCAAAATTGTGCAATGTGTATCTGCTTGTAGCCTCCTTAACCACTTCCTTACCGGGCCATTTCTGACACTCCTCTCCTACATGTAAAAATCATCATTTTTTTGCTAGAAAAATACTCAGAACCCCCAAACATTATATATGTTTGAACAAAGGGTCGACGCGACGGCGTCCAGTTCGTCTTTGTAGTGGGTTACGAACAAAAACCATTATTGTCGGACGCACTCAGTCTAAAGTTACTGCATTCACGACCCGTGTAGTACTTATAAGTACACGTGTTACGTTCTATTAATGGGTACGTAGTCTCTCGTACCGTAGGCGTGTGACCGTCGGTATGATGTTGTAACAACTCGAGTAAGTCATTCCGGGGTATCTACCGTTCGTAACGTACGTTCCACACCCTTGGTGACGTCTGAAGGTTGACTGACGGTAGTCAGGGCTTCTTCTACTTAAACCTGA
>BLSH010325470.1:635876-662506 GCA_018402905.1 Glandirana rugosa | reverse complement strand
AGAGATGTGGGGTCAATATGACCTCACATCTCTCCTGCAGGCTGGAAAGACTGAGATCAGAAAAAAAATTCCGATCCCAGCCTTTCCAGCCGTGATCACGGCTTTGTTTACTAAAGCCGGGCCGGGCGTGACGTCATAACATCGCGCCCGGTCCTCCGAGGGTCATAGAGATGACTGGTGACCAGATGGTCATCAGTCATCTCCCTGACGACACTCCAGCGGCGACGGATCTCTTCTCCCTGCCGCCGATCGTACGGGCGGCACGGGAGAAGCACCGAATGGCGGCGGGAGGGGGGGGACGTCCCCTCCCGCTGCCTACAAGAACGATCAAGCAGCTGAACTGCCGCTATGATCGTTCTTGTGGTGTGCAGAATCGCCTGCTGAAAAAAATGATATCTGAATGGTGCCTCTAGCTGCTGGCACCATTCAGATATCCCCGCTCAAAGTCTAGGACGTCCATGGACGTCCTACCGGCGGGAAGTGGTTAAGGTCCCATTCACATCTGAGCGATTATCTGCTTGAAGCTCAAAAATGCTGGAGGAGAAAAAATCAATGATTCTCTATGGAGATGGTTCACATCTCCACTCAAAGTTGCCTGAAGCTCAAACGCCTGAAGCTCAAATGAGTTCTGGAGCTTTTATTGTTGCTCGAAACTGGCAGATTTGGGCATTTTTGGTGCATTTGTATTGCCATAGAAATTAATGGAAATGCGCCATTCGCTCGATTTTCTGCTCAAATGAAAAAAAGTAAAAAATGAAATATTAATAATATATGAATAAATAAATGTAAAATAAATACACATAAAACTAAAAATCATCACAAATAAGTAAAATAAATGAATAATATGTAATAATACATTAATAAATAATAATTAACCTCTAACCTTAAAGAGGAAGTAAACGCAGATTAGGTTTACTTCCTCAATATAACCCTGTTAAGTAGAAGCATAATGGGCTACTATGCATCGCATACTAGCCCATCATGTGCCACTTACCTGCAAATGAAGCCTGCGGCGTCCAGCGATGACCCCACTCCAGGCTGCGTCCATCTTCTGCCCCTCTTCCTTGCGGGGCCGCGACTCCGGCTCTGTGACTGGCCGGAGTCACGTGACGTCACTCCCACGCATGCGCACGGGAGCTGCCAGTCACGGCACAGGGTCAGTGGAGAAATGGCACGGAGGCCGTTTCTTCAATGCGCATGTGCCAACATGACGTTGGCACATGCAAAGCACTACATATCTCCTGAACCGTGCAGGTTTGGGAGATATGCAGTGCACCTACAAGTAAGCCTTATTCTAGGGTTACCTGTAGATTAAAGTGGTTGTCACAGGTTGACAAGCACTTTAAAAAATATTAAACACATTATTATTACTATTATAATAATGTATTAATAATTAATTAATAATAATAATAACAAACACCCAAACTTGGACAAAAAAAACACATCATTAATAATAATAATAATAATAATAATATTTGTTTTTAGGGTTAGTGTGTTTAGTTTTTTTATTATTATTTTATTTTTTAAGGTATAAGTCCCCTTTCACACTGAGCGGATTCGCTCAGAGGGGTCCACCAGCTCAGGTCGATCGCTCCGATGATCTCTGCTGAGTCGGCTGATGACAGCTCTGTCTCTGCACTCTGAGCAGGGATGGACCTGTCAGCTCCCCGCTCTCCTCTATGGGGAGATTGGATGGAAACAGATCCGCCTGTCCGCTTATATCCGATCCCATCCAATCTGATCCACTAGAAGGATGGGTGAACGTATCACCCATACGTCTATTTTGAGCGGATCATGTCGGATCGGATGTCAGCGGACACATCTCCGCTGACATCCGACTGCCCATAGAGATCTATGGGTGGCCCGCTCGGATCCGTCTGTCAATTTTACAGACAAATCCGAGCAGGCCACCCATAGACCTCTATGGGCAGTCGGATGTCAGATCCGATCGTGTGAAAGGGGTCTAAGGGTTAATGTTAAGGGTTATTTATTTATTTATTGTTATTTAGTATTAATTTATTGAATTTATTTATTTTTTATTTATGATTTTTATTTATTTGTGTATTTTTTTTACATTTATTTATTCATGTATTATTATTCATATAATAATAATAAATAAAATAAAAAAAAATAAAATAATAATAAATAACCCTAACCCCAACTCCTAATCCTAACCTAAACTGAACTCGAACCCCTTACCCTAACGATAAAACATTATAATAAATGAATAATAATAAAAGAAGAAATAAAAGCTAATGGAAAAACTAGAAAAGCTGAAATACCTAGCAACAAATGATGCAACAGATAATAGTTTTCTCTGTTGGCTAATAAAAAATGTCAAAGCCCAAAAACACTGTATACAAACGAGCAAAAACATGCGAAAAAAACTCCAGAAAAACGCTCAAAGACGCTACGCTCAGGTGTGCATGCAGCCTTAGACATAAAGGCAAAAAATAGCATTGTACCAATAGATGTGAGGCAATCATTGTGGCTAAAGTCTGTTAATATAAACAATTCTTAGGAAGTTCATGAGAAGGAGGGAGAGTCAACATGGACTGCCAGTCTAAGAGTTGAAGCAAGCTCTTAAGACACTGTAGACAAGAGAGAAAGGGGACAGGCGCCTCTAAGTGTAGTATCTCACGAACATTTATTATTAAAAACAACAGGTATCCACTCACATGATGTAGAAGATAAAAACAGGCACATCATAGATTAACGGAAAAAGACTGGAGGACCAGTTATGCCAGCACCCACCTAAATAACCGGACTTTAGAGGCTCAGCATAGGAGACAAAAGATTAAAAATTATCAATTTTTATTGTACAAAATTCATATAAATACATAAAAACAAAGGCATACAAGTCTAAAATGGATCCACAGATAGTTGTTACAAAAATTCTCTGCTATAATACCGGAGGACCATATTTGTAGATAGCAAACGATAAAATATCACATGTAAAGCTATATGCTTCCGGCAAGTCGGTGTGCCAGGTCAACGTTTCGCCACAAACATGGCTTCTTCAGGATGCGATGTGGCACAGTAGTCATTATGTTCCAAAGTTTTATTGGTGTAATCTATTGGATGACTTTGTTATCTGCCGTGTGGTGGTCTGGCGATTGATAGTGGTTGCATGTGTCTTTGGCCACAGGTGCCTATACATGGTGGGGTGCCCTCTGATTTCTTGTGATATACCGTCACATGCTCTGTCCATTCACAATAGAGGCCTCTCCTTGACATCCATTTGTGGTAATTCTGGCATTCAATATGCACAGGCGCCCCCTTCAAAAAAGGGTGGGCTCGGGGTCCTGAGCCCAGCTAGTTGTGTGACGATAGCAAATTAACCGCTTGCCGACCGCTGATCGGCAATTGACAGCGACAGTGTGGCGCTCCTGCGCAAATCGCCGTCATATGACGGCGGCTGCGAGATTGCGCTCACTGTGTCCGGGGAGGGGCCAGGGAGTGGGTGCGGCAGATTCGATCTCCGCCGGCCACCCGCGATGCCCCCCCTGGAGTGAAAGAACGGAGGTCCTTGTAAGTAAACACGGACCTCCGTTCTGTGAGGGGGGAAGGGCTGTGATCACAGCCTTCCTCTACATGGAAGCTGTGATCAGTCCCCACACAGTTAGAACACGCCCAGGGAACACTGTTAACCCTTAGAGCGCCCCCTGCAGGTTAACCCCTTCACTGCCAATGGCATTTACACAGTAATCAGTGCATTTTTATAGCACTGATCGCTGTATAAATGCCAATGGTCCCAAAAAAGTGTCAAAATGTTCCGACATGTCCGCTGAAATATCGCAGTACCGCTAAAAATCGTAGATCGCCGCCATTACTAGTAAAAAATAAATAAAAAAACCCCCCAGAAATGAATTCTCATCATCCGTAAACGCGACCACTTTTGCACAAAGCAATCAATAAATGCCGATTGCGATTTTTTTTATCACAAATATGAGGAAGAATATAAATCGGCCAAAACCGATGAAAAAAAATGTTTTTTTATATTTTTTGTTTGGATTTGTATTTTAGCAAAAAGAAATTTGGGTTTTTTTGCAAAATTGTCGCTTTTCTTTTGTTTATAGCCGCGATCAGAAATGACGCAGCGGTGATAAAATACCACCAAAAGAAAGCTCTATTTGTGGGAAAAAAAGGACGCAAATTTTGTTTGGGTACAACGTCGCATGACCGCGCAATTTTCAGTTAAAGCGACGCAGTGCCGAATCGCAAAAAGGGCTCTGGTCCTAAAGGGGGAAATCCTTCCGGGGCTGAAGTGGTTAATATTCACTATTGTCTTCCTGATTCTCTTCATGGCCAGTCAGGAAGTGGGTCCTAAGACCTGATTGGCCATGAAGTCTTAGGACTCCCAGCCAATCGGGTCGCAGGACCCACTTCCTGCTCGGCCAGGAGGAGAAGCAACGCCTGTTCGGCCGATTGGAGGAGCCCCGGCTCTTCCCTTGGCCAACTGGAGCAGCAGTCCTACCCCAGATCTTAGTCATCTGCTTCCTTAGGTAAGGCCGCCTTCCTGTCCATCTCCCGCATGTGGGGGGGGGGGGGGGGCGGGGTGTGGCGGTGGTGATGCGAGTGAGGGGGTGGGGGTGGTGGCGCGAGTGGGGGGGGTGGTGGCAGCGATGTTAGTGAAGGGGGGAGGTTGGTTCCCCCCCAAATATTTGAGCACCAACTGCCACTGTCAGTAAGTCATCTCGCTCCTGGTCTTTCACCTACTGTATATGTGCTTGTGGTGTCTATAGACACTAATGTGCTATTTATATACTGTATATGACACTGGAGATATTTATTAATTTACAGGTCTTTTGTCTTCACCCTGCCCTTGACGGGTTACCACCTCGTGGCTGTGGGCCCTGGTGCCCCTGTGCCCACCCTCAGGCTGTACTTTGTTGGACACATACAATACACCATACGACTGTAAGCATATAGAATGATAATATGTACACATGGTATTGAGTGTTATACTATGTGAATACTTACATTCTTTTTTTTTTTTTTTGCATAATATATGTAGTGCTGCCCTACTGTGCCATATCAGGTCCTGAAGAAGCCGTGTTTTTGGCGACCGACCTACCGGAAGCATATAGCTTTACAAGTGATATTTTATCGTTTGCTATCCACAAATATGGTCCTCTAGCATTATAGTCGAGAAGTTTAATAACAACTATCTGTGAATCTATTTTAGGCTTGTATTTTTGTTTTTATGTATTTATATGAATTTTGTACAATAAAAATTGATATTATTTCATCTTATGTTCTCCTATGCTGAGCCTCTAAAGTTATTTAGGCGGGTGCTGGCATAAACTGGTCCTGCGGTCTTTTTTGTATTATATGTTGGGATGTGGCTCTAGCCAAATTCCTTTCAAGGCCTCATACACACGGACGTTTTTTGACGCCGGCGTTTTCTGGCGTTTTTTGCAGCTTTCCATGTTAGTCAATGGCCCCATAAAAACGTCGGTGTTTTTGAGCTGTAGGTGGCGTCGGCGTTAGTGAGCAGAAAGTAGAACCCATGGCCATCGCGTTCTGAGGCTGTAACGTTTTGACGTTTTTTGACGCCGATGCCACAAAACGCCAACAAACGCCACAGACGCCACCTAATATTATACCAGCGTTTTCCGGCGTTTTTTGACGCCGACGTTTTTAGGTTGAAAAATAGCAGAGGGATGATTTTTTTTAAAAAACGCCTATTGACGCCGACGCTCACTAACGCTCAAAAACGCCAATGCATAACGCCAAAAAACGTCGACTTTTTTTCCTTGACGTCAGACCCGACGTTTTGTTTATTTTTTTAGATACGCCTGTGTGTATGAGGCCTTATTATCATAGATTAACTGTGCCTCCGTGCTGCTGGCGAGATGTACTGTGGGGCTCGCGCTCTCAGTAAGCTGTCAACAGGGACTGGAAAGCGGCTGGACTTTTCTCAAGCTTGAGAAAGGAGTGCTGCGGCCCCCTTTCTGAGTACCACGCGTGCTCTGAAATGCGTTGAGTCATTTGCTCCCAGTGACCACTTCCGGCCGACGATGCGAGTCATGCTGCGCTCCAACATTCCCGACCGCCATCGGCTTCCTTCCACCCCTCTCCAGTCCCTGTTTGACAGCTCACTGAGAGCGCAAGCCCCACAGTTCATCTCGCCAGCACCGCAGAAGCACCTTTAACCACTTCAGCCCCAGAAGGATTCACCCCTCTTAATTACCAGGCCATTTTTTGCAATACGGCACTGCGTCGCTTTAACTGACAATTGCGCGGTTGGGCGACGTTGTACCCAAACATAACTGACGTCCTTTTTTCCCATAGATAGAACTTTCTTTCGGTGGTATTTGATCACCTCTGCGGTTTTTATTTTTTGCGCTATAAACAAAAAAAGAGCGACGATTTTGGAAAAAAACACATTTTTTTACTTTCTGCTATAAAACATTTCCAAAAAAAATGTAAAAATTAAAAAAACTAATTTAATTCATCAGTTTAGGCTGATATGTGTTCTGCTACATATTTGTGGTAAAAAAAAAATTGCAATAAGCGTATATTGATTGGTTTGCGCAAAAGTTATTCCGTCTACAAAATAGGGGATAGATGTATGGCATTTTTATTTATTTATTTTGTTTACTAGTAATGGCGGCAATCTGTGATTTTTGGAGGGACTGCGACATTGTGGCGGACAGATCAGACACCTAACTGACATTTTTTATACTTTTTTGGGAACCAGTGACATTATTACAGTAATCAGTGCTAAATATATGCACTGTTATTGTACTAATGACATTGGCAGGGAAGGGGTTAACATCAGGGGTGATCAAGGGGTTAAATGTGTTCCCTGGGAGGTGTCTCTAACTGTATGGGGGATGGGCTGCCTGGGGAAACATACAGATCCATCTTCCTGCATAGCAGAAATACAGGATCTGTGTGATCTCCCTGACAGAATGGAGATTTGCCTTGTTTACATAGACAGATCCCCAATCTGCCACTGCAGGGAACGATCGCAGGTGGCTGGCAGACATCGAGTCCGCCGGACCCGCTGGCTGGCTCCTCCGTTGGACAATGGGAGTGCATGCGCCTCGGTTAGCGCGCACACCCATGTGAGCAGGTGCACAAGCCGATGTACGCCTATGGCGATTTGCGGGATCGAGCCACCTTTCCGCAATATAAGTGCGGCGGCTGATCGGGAAATGGTTAACCTATGATGTGCCTTTTTATCTTCTACATCATGTGAGTGGATACCGTAGAGTTGCCACCTAATCCCTTTAAACCCGAACACATATGTACACAGGTTCTGAGGCTGATTAAGGTGGTAATTAAACTCACTTGGTGCCTTATCTGCATTGAATTAGCCTCAGAACCTGTGCAATCCATATGTGTTCGGGTTTAAAGGGATGAGGTGGCAATCCTAGGATACCTGTTGTTTTTAATAAAAAATGTTCGTGAGATACTACACTTAGAGGCGCCTGTCCCCTTTCTCTCATGTAGCCTCCATTAGGGGTGCATGTGACAGGAATCCCAACACAGATCGCTCTTCAAAGAGCATCGCACCTGTAAGCCCTCATTCACACTGAATCCAACTTTGAAATCAGTTTAAATCAAAATTTGATTTCAAAGCCGCAAGTCAGTGCGACTTCAGGTGTGACTTGGCTGACATCTGTGCGACTTCATGCACTTCACTTCATTGGCCCTGTCAAATCGCATGACAAGTCGCACCGGTGTGAACGTAGGATAAATGAACCATTACGGCTATGATAAGACATATCAAATCAAGAGGAATCATCATCAGGAATTATATATCCTGTCCCATTCTGCGCGTGCAGTGCCTCCTGAGTGTGACCCATTCATGTGCATGGGGACGCTCTGCAAGCGCCCCTCAACCATGTGCAATGTATGCAGTTGAGGTACAGTAGTCTGACATTTAGGGGGTTAAAACAGGCAGCACCCCCTCACCACCTGTCAAATGCTCTCTGAAGAGCACTCAGAACACAGATCCCACTTCAAAGAGCAAAGCATGTGTGAATGAGCACTAAGGGCCCATTAAACCAATGCACTCCTGCGCTCAAGGGACCAATAACCAAAGATAGTGGTACAGCAGGGGCTCCTCATTCGATGATAGCCATACTAGAATAATGGCGGATAGCACGTATAGGTCTTGCTGCCCTCTTTCGGATCATGCGCATCCAGACACACTATAGCAAAGAAGAAACAAGAGAGGCGCACCGACCTTGTGCCGTACCATTAAAAAGTTTAATATAAAAATAGATAAAATCAATATACTCACAAACGGATCTGAAGTAAAAACCTTTTGGAATACAACAATAAATCCAATGGGGACGATGGTGGAGCCTCAGCAGAGGGCCTAGACGTTCACCATAGGACAAGGCTGACGCGTTTCCAGGGCGAACCCTCTTCATCAGGGCTCTGATGAAGAGGGTTCGCCCTGGAAACGCGTCAGCCTTGTCCTATGGTGAACGTCTAGGCCCTCTGCTGAGGCTCCACCATTGTCCCCATTGGATTTATTGTTGTATTCCAAAAGGTTTTTACTTCAGATCCGTTTGTGAGTATATTGATTTTATCTATTTTTATATTAAACTTTTTAATGGTACGGCACAAGGTCGGTGCGCCTCTCTTGTTTCTTCTTTGCATTAAGGGCCCATTCACACTAAGAATTACACAGGAATGCTGTGGGGTTCTTGTGCTATTCACATGCAGTTCTGTGCAGTGCGATTTCAGACCATTTATTTTGAATGGGCTGGAATTGCACCGCAACGTAGCAAAAGTAGTGTATGGACTACATTTGGAAACGCGCTGCAACCGGATCCAGTGTGGGCAAATGCACTGCGTTTGGGGTGTCGTTAACTTTGCACTGGCACCCGCTGCAGATTGCAAGGGCAGTGCAATTAAAATACGAAACATGGGTTTCTAGTGCGACCGACCCTAACATATTTCACCTCTTGAAAAAATTTAGTATTTCAACTTCCTCTCTGTCTCAGTGACACTGGTCACTAGAACACATATGGGGGTGATTTACTAAAACTGGAACACACAGAATTTGGTGCAGTTCTGCATTGTAATCAATTAGCTTCCAGGTTTTATTGTCAAAGCTTAATTGAACAAGCTGAAGTTAGAAGCAGATTGGTTACTATGCACAGCTGCACCAGATTCTGTGCCTAGGTTCACATTGATGCAATTTGGCATGTGATTTGACATGTCAAATCACATGCCAAATCAGCGGTAATTGCCAGCAGTGGCACTGTCCAAATCGAGTCCCAGAAGTAGTTTCTGTACTACTTTTGGTGACTTTGGGGTGCGATTTCCATAGACATCTGTGCAGAAACTCACACAGATGTCTCTGAGATCACTCCCAAAGTCGGGACTGACATGCGGGAATGAAATTGTGCGTGTTCAGCTGAACTCCCTCGATTTAATTCCCGTTGTCAGTGTGAATCTGGGCTTAGTGTCCGTTCACACAGGGGTGACTTGTCAGATGACTTGTCAACTTGACAAGTCACGCTCCATGCAGTACAATGGAACTGTTCTAATAGGAGCGACCCAAGTCACTCCGACTTAGAAAAAGGTTCCTGTACTACTTTGGGGCGACTTGCATTGACTTCTATACAGAAGACGTTTTGCAAGCTGCAGTGAAGCGCAATCCTGAACGGAATATTATAGAGGTACAAGGTTAGGTATGTGATCATGCACAAATCCAAAAATAAATATACAGTTAATAAATGACAGTTGATAAAAAAACAGTTCATAAAAAACAACAAGTGCCCACCAAATGTGGGTACCTCTGTGCAAGAAACTGTGCAAAAATATCAAAAACAGTACCTCTGAAAAGTGACTCAGTGATAAATCACTCTTCAGTGTGCAAATATATTTAAGGTGCTAGTAAAAAGAGACAAAGTGGTGAATCACTCCTTATAAAGTGCAAAAACTCAAGTCCATAAAAGTCCATATGATAGTGATGTGACTCATATAATGTTAAAAGAAAAGTGATTTAGTGGGATCGCTTTTCCAAATTCTTGGTCATAGATCATATTCCTCCACACATGATCATCCACCTGAGTACCCTTGATCCAGGCATGCAGTGCCTAAAAGTGCTTGCACACACCTCCACCCGGCAATCCTATGCTCTCACCTCAATGGGCGACCCCCACTTGGGTCTAGTAAAGCAGTCCCCACTGGGGCACAATCCTCCACAGGTTTCAGGAGCGTGGTACAAGGTGTTTTGCAGCATCAGCATATACCATAAGGATAGAAAAATACTGACATAGCGCTGAATCGTTTAAAACCTCATATTTATTAAAACAGTGTAGATTAAAAAAACTCACATGATACAGTGTACTTCCACCGGTACACTCGGGTAGTGCGTTTGGTTAAACAACATCCACAATGAATAGTCACAGGACAGTAACCTCACGGCTGTTGGTGGTGTATGCCTGGGTCCACTGTCTGAACGTCACATTAGCTCCTCCCCGACGCGTTTCCTCACTGCATCACGTGACTTTATCAAGGGGTATGCATAAGGTGATGTTCTGATCATTTTTCTGAGTTAAAACCGATAATGAGAAGCCGCGTCCGCCATTTTGGGTAAGGGCAAACTGCCCATACTTCATGTTACACACCGCCTCATGTTGCGCCAAGCGGACGAGCACCGAGAGGGAGCACAGGTGCAAGGGGACACCCACTGCGCACAACCAAAAGAAAAGAAAATATCACGATAGGCAAAAAGAGGAAAAACGGAAGTCGCAATGTGATACCTGCCCTCACTTCGAAGCCGACGCCTCCATAACCCATCAGGGCAGGTTCACCACGGCGCGTGCTTCGTCCCCCAGCATGTATTGCTGGCAGAGCACCGCCCACATGCTGACACTACGGCGTCTCTACACGTTAGAGCCCATGCCTCTATAACCCAGACAGGGCAGCTCGAGATGTATATCCCGCCCCCCGGTTACCATGGTGGCGGGGGGCCCGTTCGTAAGCTGACGCTGTACCCCCTGTCTCTCTGACAATTAGAGAGACTGTGTGACCAGGGTCTCTTGTTGTTAAAAATTGTATTATTATATATATCCATGGCCTCAGGGAGATGGACAATAAAATTGAAAAAAGAGGAAACCAGAAATATTAGGCCCACTCCCAAAATTGGCATGCCCAACCACCGATAGGCGTGGAGGTACACACATATACACACAAAACATTTCGATATGAGTACAACCATGCCAGAAATATATATAAAAAATATTAAATATCAAAAATCAGAAATAAAACAATTCAAATCGAAATCGACATTCAACCCCCTAGGTTTGAGGGATTGCATTTCATAAATCCACCATGATAAAGTCACGTGATGCAGTGACGAAACGCGTCGGGGAGGAGCTAATGTGACGTCCAGACAGTGGACCCAGGCATACACCACCAACAGCCGTGAGGTTACTGTCCTGTGACTATTCATTGTGGATTTTGTTTAACCAAACACACTACCCGAGTGTACCGGTGGAAGTACACTGTATCATGTGAGTTTTTTTAATCTACACTGTTTTAATAAATATGAGGTTTTAAACAATTCAGCGCTATGTCAGTATTTTTCTATCCTTATGGTATATGCGCTGATGCTGCAAAACACCTTGTACCATGCTCCTGAAACCTGTGGAGGATTGTGCCCCAGTGGGGACTGCTTTACTAGACCCAAGTGGGGGTCGCCCATTGAGGTGAGCGCATAAGATTGCCGGGTGGAGGTGTGTGCGAGCACTTTTAGGCACTGCATGCCTGGATCAAGGGTACTCAGGTGGATGATCATGTGGGGAGGAATATGATCTCTGACCAAGAATTTGGAAAAGCGATCCCACTAAATCACTTTTCTTTTAACATTATATGAGTCACATCACTATCATATGGACTTTTATGGACTTGAGTTTTTGCACTTTATAAGGAGTGATTCACCACTTTGTCTCTTTTTACTAGCACCTTAAATATATTTGCACACTGAAGAGTGATTTATCACTGAGTCACTTTTCAGAGGTACGGTTTTTGATATTTTTGCACAGTTTCTTGCACAGAGGTACCCACATTTGGTGGGCACTTGTTGTTTTTTTATCAACTGTTTTTTTATCAACTGTCATTTATTAACTGTATATTTATTTTTGGATTTGGGCATGATCACATACCCAACCTTGCACATCTATAATATTCCGTTCAGGATTGCGCTTCACTACTTTCTGTCAATTTATGCTTGTTAAGGGTATAGTAAGGTTGCTCTTCTCAGTGTAAGCAGCATTCTGATATTTATTATTTCATTACTATCGTATTAGCTGGTAGCGCGGTTACATTATCATATTAAGTTTGATTACTATTTACCTAGGAGTATACTGCAGCCACCATGGATATCTTTGGGTTTATGGACAACAGAATCATTAATCTAGATGAGATTTTCTCAGGTCAGAATGAGTCTAATGGGGATCTGGAACAGACCATGAGGAAATTGGGCAGATTGTTGGAAAAGAAGGTATCAATTTGGTGGGATGTTGTCACCTTCGACAGATATCTAAGGGCTGACACCATTCCCAGGAAACTGAGATGGGATCTTCCCATCAATGATGGATTAATAGATGATGAGTCTGTGAAAGAGTGGGAAGATTTTTTAACCTTAAAGGGAAAGAATTGATCCAATTCCTCCTAAAAAGAAAACAAAGGAAGATGAGAAAAATAGACAAGGAGATCAAAAACCACAGAGACGTGGTGGAACAATCTAAGGATACACCTGAATATAAAAAAATGGCGTCAGATATTAATAAGAATTTAGACAAAACTGATTCAGATTCTAGAAAGAGAAAAGCTGGTAAATACCAGAGGGATCTAAAGGACTTTAGCCAAAAGCAGATTTACAAATGGGAGAGCAAACTGAAAGAACAAGAAAGCAACAAAACTAATGAGAATGGGGAGGGAGGTACTGATACATAGACACACAACTCGGAGGTACCAGTAGGGGATAAACACAATCCCTACAATGTAGTACCACCTAACCAGCAATCCAATTATACCGATTATGGTACACCCAGAACCCCGGGGTGGAAGGAGGTCAGGGGAAACAGGAGAGGAAACCCCAGAGGACCACCAAGGGGCCCCCTAGAAGAGGAAGACCTATGCAAGGATATGGATATTATTACAATCAAGGAAGGGAAGGGGGTTCACCTTACCACAGCCCAGCCCCTACCTATAACAGATTTCAACCTCTCAGAAATTATAGTGGGCCTGAATATGGACAGGAACTTAGGAGGGAACCACAAGGACCTAGAAGGGATAATTATTATCCAAACCCCTCTCGTGATGATTTTTTAGACCGATGGGGGCACCAGGGAGGCCGCCAGAGGCAACAAGAGCCCCACACAAGACAGGAACCAGGAGATCCAAGAGAGGATGTAGAGGGGGAAAGAAGCAACAAGAGAAGAAGAGAGTAATCGGGCAAGGTATATTCAACCTCAGTGGCGTCACCTTGAATAGGGAAGAGATCAAAGTGCTAGATAAAGGTCTTAAGTTTGCTCCGAGTAAGAATCTAAATAAATTTGACACATACATTAATATCCAGAAATACATCAGAAAAATAAACATTAAGAAATATATGTTATTGGAAGACAAAAAAGGAAATCCTTGGGCTACCACGCAAGAATCCACTGGTATTAAACACAGCCAGTTACGGAATAAGTCCCTGTTCAATCCCAATATTAGTGACAACAAATATGTGGATGTCTTTAAGCGATTGATGGTGAAGGAATTGGAAGAGATACAAGTGAAAAGATATAAGGACCCGACATATATGAGTAAAGGGATTCGAGATATAGAAAAGAAAAAGAATGTCATTATTCGTCCCGCAGATAAGGGCGGGGGGATAGTAGTCATGGCAAAAGAAGATTACAAGCAAGAAATGGATCGCCTGCTAAGTGATCCAGGAACATACACTATCCTAAGAAGGGACCCATCAGGGGAATTCAAAGACAAACTGATAAAACTGGTCGAGAAAGGAAAACAAAAAAGGATCTTAACGGAAAAGGAGGCAAGATATCTGGTGCCTGCGGTGTGCCGTATACCTGTGATCTACTCGATCCCAAAAATCCATAAAGATGCAGAAAAACCACCTGGCCGACCAATAGTTAACGGCATAGGATCAGTCAGTTCGCGTATGGGCCAGTACATTGACGGTTTCCTGCAACCGTTGGTGACACAGACCCAAGCGTACTTGAAAGACACGAAACATCTATTACAATTACTGGAGCAAGTTACCATCACTGGTCCCAGCCTACTAGTAACAGCTGATGTAGGCTCCTTATACACTATTATTAAACATGAGGACACCCAGAACACAGTAAAACAGGCGCTGGATAGGGATGGCACATTGTGTCGAAGACAGAGGAAATACATCCGAAAGTGCCTGGATTACTGCCTCAACCACAATTGTTTTTGGTATGATAACACATTTTTCCAATAGACCAAAGGCATGGCTATGGGAGCACGTTTTGCCCCAAGCGTTGCGCATCTATTTATGGACAGCTGGGAAAGAGACCAAGCGTTTCATGATGGCCCCCAGAACTGGTTCTCTATCGTCGATTCATAGATGACATCTTTTTTATATGGCAAGGGGACAGTGAAAGCTTGGGAAGGTTCCAAAACAAGTTGGATACAAACAATAAAGGTATCGAGCTTTCCTGGCACACCAGTAATGAGAGGATCACTCTCCTGGATCTGGAAATTGAAATCAATAACGACAGAGTGATAACGAAAACCTTCTTTAAACCAACCGACAGGAATTGCTACATTCCTAAAGGGAGCTGCCATCACCATTCCTGGCTGGACAATATACCCCGAGGTCAGTTCATGAGACTCAGAAGGAACTGCACACAATCGGATACTTATAGTGAACAGGCAGACATACTGGGCAAGCGATTCATTGATAAAGGATACAAAGAGGAGCTAATTACAGAACAAATCAGAAAAGTCGGAGAGATAGAGAGGGAACAGCTGATTCGAAACGGAAATATGGACCAGATGGTAAAGAGTAAAGATACAAAGGATTTCTCGGGGGTGATCTTGCTCGATTTCAACAGGCAGGCAAAACAGGTTGAGCATATCATTCGTAAACATTGGCCGATTTAATTAAAGGATAACGAAATGAAAACAATATTACCACCTAGACCTCAATTCATCTACCGCAGGGCGCCCAACCTGCGAGACAGGTTAGTCAAGAGTATCATTGACCCACCCAAGAGAAGACAGCCCACTTTCCTTGACCACCAAGGCTTTTATGGATGTGGGGGTTGTGCAGGGTGCACCAACACCCTAGGTAATTTGAAAAAAAAAGAAAATCCTTTTCCTCCACCATCACGAATAAACAGTACGAAATCAGTGATCTAATCACATGTGAAACTGAAGGAGTGGTGTATTGCATTCAATGTCCGTGTAAAATGCAATACATTGGAAGAACCAAACGCAAACTGGCTAAAAGAATGCAAGAACACATACACAATATTAAGATTGGCTTTAATGAACACCACTTATCTAGACACTTTAGGGATGTCCACAATAGGAGTACATTGGGATTGAGTTTTTGGGGCATAGAGAGGTACCATAGACAATGGAGGGGCTCAGATAAGATCAAAAATCTCAGTCAACGTGAATCATGGTGGATTTACGAAATGCAATCCCTCAAACCTAGGGGGTTGAATGTTGATTTCGATTTGAATTGTTTTATTTCTGATTTTTGATTTTTAAATTTTTTTTTTATATATTTCTGGCATGGTTGTACTCATATCTAAATGTTTTGTGTGTATATGTGTGTACCTCCACGCCTATCGGTGGTTGGGCATGCCAATTTTGGGAGTGGGCCTAATATTTCTGGTTTCCTCTTTTTTCAATTTTATTGTCCATCTCCCTGAGGCCACGGATATATATAATAATACAAATTTTAACAACAAGAGACCCTGGTCACACAGTCTCTCTAATTGTCAGAGAGACAGGGGGTACGGCGTCAGCTTACGAACGGGCCCCCCACCACCATGGTAACCGGGGGGCGGGATATACATCTCGAGCTGCCCTGTCTGGGTTATAGAGGCATGGGCTCTAACGTGTAGAGACGCCGTAGTGTCAGCATGTGGGCGGTGCTCCGCCAGCAATACATGCTGGGGGACGAAGCACGCGCCGTGGTGAACCTGCCCTGATGGGTTATGGAGGCGTCGGCTTCGAAGTGAGGGCAGGTATCACATTGCGACTTCCGTTTTTCCTCTTTTTGCCTATCGTGATATTTTCTTTTCTTTTGGTTGTGCGCAGTGGGTGTCCCCTTGCACCTGTGCTCTCTCTCGGTGTTCGTCCGCTTGGCGCAACATGAGGCGGTGTGTAACATGAAGTATGGGCAGTTTGCCCTTACCCAAAATGGCTGACGCGGCTTCTCATTTTCGGTTTTAACTCAGATAAATGATCAGAACGTCACCTTATGCATACCCCTTGATAAAGTCACGTGATGCAGTGACGAAACGTGTCACAGAGGAGCTAATGTGACGTTCAGACAGTGGACCCAGGCATACACCACCAACAGCCGTGAGGTTACTGTCCTGTGACTATTCATTGTGGATGTTGTTTAACCAAACGCACTACCTGAGTGTACCGGTGGAAGTACACTGTATCATGTGAGTTTTTTTAATCGACACTGTTTTAATAAATATGAGGTTTTAAACAATTCAGCGCTATGTCAGTATTTTTCTATCCTTATGGTATATGCGCTGATGCTGCAAAACACCTTGTACCATGCTCCTGAAACCTGTGGAGGATTGTGCCCCAGTGGGGACTGCTTTACTAGACCCAAGTGGGGGTCGCCCATTGAGGTGAGCGCATAAGATTGCCGGGTGGAGGTGTGTGCGAGCACTTTTAGGCACTGCATGCCTGGATCAAGGGTACTCAGGTGGATGATCATGTGGGGAGGAATATGATCTCTGACCAAGAATTTGGAAAAGCGATCCCACTAAATCACTTTTCTTTTAACATTATATGAGTCACATCACTATCATATGGACTTTTATGGACTTGAGTTTTTGCACTTTATAAGGAGTGATTCACCACTTTGTCTCTTTTTACTAGCACCTTAAATATATTTGCACACTGAAGAGTGATTTATCACTGAGTCACTTTTCAGAGGTACTGTTTTTGATATTTTTGCACAGTTTCTTGCACAGAGGTACCCACATTTGGTGGGCACTTGTTGTTTTTTTTATCAACTGTTTTTTTTATCAACTGTCATTTATTAACTGTATATTTATTTTTGGATTTGTGCATGATCACATACCCAACCTTGTACATCTATAATATTCCGTTCAGGATTGCCTTTCACTACTTTCTGTCAATTTAAGCTTGTTAAGGGTATAGTAAGGTTGCTCTTCTCAGTGTAAGCAGCATTCTGATATTTATTATTTCATTACTATCATATTAGCTGGTAGCGCGGTTACATTATCATATTAAGTTTTGCAAGCTGCGCTGAAGTCGCGCTGTATGGGGCGGCTTCAGAGTCGGATGAGAATCTGGCAACTTTGAAGCTGCCACTGTGTGAACCGGCACGTAAGCCTAGTAAACTCAATGAGAAAATCAAAGGAAAAATAGCGCTTTCTAATCGATCATAGATGAATCTGATTGTTATTACACAACTCTAAAGAGTCAATAACTACAGTTCGTCCAAAATTATCTGAAGGGATACACACAACAATTTTTCTCCTACGATACAAGATCAGATGATTTTCTTTAATCAGTACAGTTTTCGTCCGAATATACAACACAAATACAATACTTCCAAATTTTTATTCTGTTTTATGGGAATTTTTGTCTTTATTTTCATTATTTTCAACTTTAGTAACCTCTTCATTTTCGATATTCAGACTAGCCTTCGAAAAATCAGACGATAATCGCTCTGGAAGATTTACCCCCCTTCATGACCAGGCCATTTTTTTGTGATACGGCGATGCGTTACTTTAACTGACAATTGCACGGTCATGTGATGTTGTACCCAAATAAAATTGACGTCCTTTTTTTCTCACAAATAGAGCTTTCTTTTGGCGGTATTTGATCACCTCTGCGGTTTTTATTTTTTGTGCTATAAAGAAAAAAAGAACAACAGTTTTGAAAAAAGAAACACAATATTTTTTACTTTCTTCTACAATACACATCCAATAAAAAATGTAAAAATCTAATTTCTTCATCAGTTTAGGCCGATATGGATTCTGCTACATGTTTTGGTAAAAAAAAAAAATCCCAATAAGCGTATATTGATTGGTTTGCGCACAAGTTATAGCGTCTACAAACTATGGGATATTTGTTTTTTATGGATTTTTTTTTTTATACCAGTAATGGTGGTGATCAGTGACATTGCGGCAGACAAATCGGACTCAAAGTGAAAAGTTTTTTGGGGACCAGTGACACTAATACAGTGATCAGTGCTAAAAAAATCTGCACTGTCACTGTACTAATGATACTATCAGGGAAGGGGTTAACATCAGGGGTTAAATGTGTTCCTAGGGAGTGCTTGCTAATTGTTTGGGGTGGTGCTTTAACTGTGGGAAGACAGAGATCCGTGTTCCTGCTTAGCAGAAACATACTAACAGACCGTCGCTCTGCCTCTCTAGGGAACGATCGGCGGGCCATGGTGGACATCGGGTCCGAAGGACCTGCTGATTGACTCCCGCTGTGTCCAATCACAGCAGGAGCGGGTCGCCAGCGGCCCCAGACCCGGAAGTGCAGAATCCCCTACCTGTACGCGATTTTGCACAGGGAAGCAGCCTTGCCGCCGTATATGTTAAAGGAGAAGTACAGCCAAAGCTTCTCCTGTGGATCACAGGAGTGCAGAATGAACCGCACTCCTGCAACTTTTTTTCAGCAGACAGCGGGCTGAAACCCCCTGTTGGCTGATGTCACAGAGTCAGTCCAGGCTTGGGAAAGATTGTGACCATGTGATCGGGATCCACCCACACACCTGTACCAACACCTGGCTCAGCTTCTCAGCGGGTTGCTTCCACCCCCTCCACAGCCCAGCACTCCAGTGAGTATGGGGGGGGTTGTAGAACAGACAACAGTGACAGTCACCAGTTCTCTGCTCAGGGAGCTCTGTGAACGGAGCGATCAGTAGTGTTTGATTGCTTAGTTCTCAGTCTTAGAGCCGGTGGAGGACAGATGCAGCATCGGACCAATGCTGCATCTATCTAGGTAAGTGTGCTTCTAAAATAAAAAAATCCCATTCTTCTCTTTTAAGTAAATACCCCCCATAGAGGGGTGAATCTTCCCTGCAGGGAGTCTATCCAAATCTAAAAAAATATATATATATATTTTTTTTACATAAACTTTAAAGTGTGTATTTGTAGTGTACAAGGTAATGATTAGACCACCAAACTTGGTGTAGCTGCAGAACGTATTACACTTTAACCTACAGCTACATATTAATGATTAAACTTTAACCAAACAGTAAACTTAATGTACAACATGCTGACTTGCTGAATCTGCTATGATATTGTATAAATAAGCACATTTTTCTTATCAGCAACACAAACTACAAATGAAATAATAGGAGCACCTTTGGATGATGCAGCTTTGCAAAAAAATTGCATGGCGGCCAGCCTGTATAAGGACAGCAGGTGTAATGGCTGAGAATGAATCCACTGGCACTATGTAGAAGGGGCAGCACTTTGATGAAGACGGGGGGTATCCTGTGCCATGTATCTGAAAAAAATTCTTATTGCCTGGCTTTTACACTGATCAAATTTTTTTCAATACTTTTTGAGTCATTGAACCTGGAACAATAGGCGGACCCCTGATTGTACGCCGCTCCTTAACCAGAGGCAGCTAGAAAAAAAAGCATTCTCTGGTGTAGATCAGGGTGGCTAATGGCTATTAAAATGGAAAAGTAAAACACTGCCAGGGGTGCCTAAGCAGTTGGTTTAGGCTGAGCTCCAGTCGGCTTTTGAAAAGAAACTTTGGTTTCCCCTCCATCCCCATATAGTAAGGATCTACTGCTCATTCCGTCTCAGAGGTGTAAAACAGAAGAATATTTGCCATATTCCTCCCTCCCCAGACAGCTGACACTCTACTGCGAGGAATCACTGGCTTTGCATTGTACATGATGATGCTGGCAAAGGAGAGGTCACAGAGGACTGGCTGGGGGGATCTGGTTGTCTATCCCGGATCCAGCAGAGAGGAAGTCTGCAAGAGCGAGAAATAAAATAAGGCTGGCCATACATTATACAATTTTCATCTATAGCTTTCCTTTAGATTTACCAAAACCTTATAATATGAGGTTGAATCTAAACACTTTCAATTTGTGTGCAATCAGGCAGACCTTTGTAGTACAAAGTTGAAGGTAAAGCCTCGTACACACAACTCAACGCTTGTATACAACAGGTTGTACAAACGACCGTTGTATGCGAAATTGATCGTTAGTACGCGCGATTAGAACAGCCGACGTACGGCGGTCGTACAAGGGAGGTGTATGAGCAAACTAGAAAACTTGGCTGTACCAACAAGCGGTCATACGACCGTTGTATCGTGTGTACAGAGCAGTTGGTCCAACAAGTTTTATTGTGCAAAACACACATGCTCAGAAGTCAGGAACGGCCGGATGCTAATTACATGCACCTGAACTTCTTTGGTCGTACGATGTGTAGTGCATGTCAGTATGCTAGATACAACAGCCAACATACGATTTGGTCCGTTCGGTCGTACGACCGTCGAACCGTGTGTACGAGGCTTTAATCGAAAGGAAATTGAATAAGAAAATTGTATAATGTATGGCCAGCTTAAAGTGGAGTTCCACCCAAAAATGGAATTTCCGCTTTAAAGGAAGGTGACCCCCTGACATGCTACAATCGGCATGTCATTTTTTTGGGGGGGACCTGGGACCCTGTTTTCACAGGGTCCCAGGTCCACTTCCTCTCCTAGAGCCGCGGCTCCGGAAGAAAGTTCACCTTCCTCCCCCTCCCTCCTGGCGATCTTCTGGGACACGTCACAGGTCCCAGAAGATACGCCGGCCATTCACAAGGCATAGCGCAACTCAAGCATGCGCAGTGCATGCCCGGCTTTGAAGCCAAAGCCGGGTGCCCACACTTGTGATGCTGGCGCCACCGAGGGGAGGGGGAGAAGAGCGAGCCCTTGGGCGACCGCATCGCTGGAGCGAGGGACAGGTGAGTGTCTGATTGTTAAAAATCAGCAGCTACACTTTTTGTAGCTGCTGACTTTTACATGGGTGGAACTCCACTTTAAGGATTCTTATGCTTTACACCCCCTTAGACTAAACAAGCTGCAGAGCATGTGCGTTCCCATGTGTAGTGCAGCTCATTCATTTCATTGGGCTGCTCTATGTGCAAGAATAGCACAAAAGAAGACCCTGGCCCTTTTGCAAAATTGCGCTGCACCATGGGTTTTGCATGTGCGTTAACAAATGCATGGGATGCCATTAGGAATCATTAGCACTGTGGCACAGCTAGTAGCGGGCAGCTCATTTCTGTGTATGTCAGGAAAAGTGTACAATTTTGCACGCTTTCCCAGCACACACAGTGGGGTTGATTTACTAAAACTGGAGAGTGCAAATTCTGGTGCAGCGCAGCATAGAAACCAATCCGCTTCCAGATTTTTTTGTCAAAGCTTAATTAACAAGCTGAAGTTAGAAGCCCGATTTGCTACTATGCACAGCTGCACCACATTTTGCACTGTCCAGTCTTAGTAAATCAACCCCAATGTGTAAACCTAGCCTAAACAAACCTATAAGGAGAACACAAAACACAAATGAAGACTAAAAAACAAAAAAAAAGACACAACATAAAAGAAACATAAAATAAGGACACAAGATGTTTAACTAATCAAAAATCAGAAAAGCCACAATACAAAACATAAATGAGTAAAACATATAATAAGGACATAAAACATGAGTACACAAACATAAAAAAGGGCATGAGACATTAGCTAACCGGAAGGCTACTTTTACACGCTTTTTTACAACGTTTTGCACCTATGAAAAAAAAGGACGTGATTGAAGAAGACGCACCAAATGAGTATAAATGAGTATAAAATCAGGACACAATATATTAGCTAGTCAAGATTAGTGAGTAAAAAAACAAATACCCTAAAATCAGGACATAAAATAAAGACACAAGGCACAGCCCTGGCAGTGAGGTAAGTGTGCAGAGCCCTGGCAGTGAGGTAAGTGTGCAGAGCCCTGGCAGTGAGGTAGATGTGCACAGCCCTGGCAGTGAGGAAGGTGTGCCCAGTCCTGGCAGTGAAGTAGGTGTACAGAGCCCTGGCAGTGAGGTAAGTGTATGTGCAAAAATGATTATATCTATAGCGCTCGCACGTGATATTACTAAATCGCTGCTGATAAACATAAAATATGTGGTTCAAAATACCAATATATGTACTTAGATTATCGCACTAAGTATTAATCCAGTGACAATCACATGAATTGAATAAAAGATAAAAAAGATAATAGCAAGCACAACCCGGAAATGATGTCCGTTGATGACGCCTGGAGGAGGGTGAAACGCGTTGACGTATTTCCAGTGTTTGGATTCCCAGGACGTCACTTCCGGGTTCAGTTTGGAACGCACGTGAATAGCGGCGTTCGTACCTTCGTACCTAGGGACACCGTGGAAGCCTGAGTCTCTGATCTGCCAGCTGTCCAGCATAGGATCTCATACAGCCTTACCAGATCTCCAGACTGAAAAGCTGGGGGTCATGGTTTTGTGGTGGGTAGGAACCCTAAGGGGCTATCCCACACGTGTGGATCACATTGGCACCTTGGAAGATTTATAATTCAGCACCAGGCACTCTATCACTTTTGTTTGGACTATTTCAGCACTATGTCAATTTATTAATTCAGCACCTTAACATTGATGTAAATGTCATGTGTTTATTCAATTCATGTGATTGTCACTGGATTAATACTTAGTGTGATAATCTAAGTACATATATTGGTATTTTGAACCACATATTTTATGTTTATCAGCAGCGATTTAGTAATATCACGTCACATGCGAGCGCTATAGATATAATCATTTTTGCACATGCACCTAATGGACTCACTCAGTATATAGCAGCTGCACATAGTATGAATCCAGTTTATATCCATTAGCGCAAAATATTGTTTTTTTTTTTTTAAAAAGTGAGGTAAGTGTGCCCAGCCCTGGCAGTGAGGTAGGTGTGCCCAGCCCTGGCAGTGAGGTAGGTGTGCCCAGTCCTGGCAGTGAGGTAGGTGTGCAGAGCCCTGGCAGTGAGGTAAGTGTGCAGAGCCCTGGCAGTGAGGTAGGTGTGCACAGCCCTGGCAGTGAGGTAAGTGTGCAGAGCCCTGGCAGTGAGGTAGGTGTGCAGAGCCCTGGCAGTGAGGTAATTGTGCAGAGCCCTGGCAGTGAGGTAGCTGTGCACAGCCCTGGCAGTAAGGTAGGTGTACACAGCCCTGGCCGTGGGGTAAGTGTGCAGAGCCCTGGCAGTGAGGTAAGTGTGCAGAGCCCTGGCAGTGAGGTAAGTGTGCAGAGCCCTGGCAGTGAGGTAGGTGTGCACAGCCCTGGCAGTAAGGTAGGTGTACACAGCCCTGGCAGTGGGGTAAGTGTGCACAGCCCTGGCAGTGAGGTAAGTGTGCAGAGCCCTGGCAGTGAGGTAAGTGTGCAGAACCCTGGAAGTGAGGTAGGTGTGCAGAGCCCTGGCAGTGAGGTAAGTGTGCAGAGCCCTGGCAGTGAGGTAGGTGTGCACAGCCCTGGCAGTGAGGTAGGTGTGCCCAGCCCTGGTAGTGAGGTAGGTGTACAGAGCCCTGGCAGTGAGTTAAGTGTGCCCAGCCCTGGCAGTAAAGTAGGTGTACAGAGCCCTGGCAGCGAGGTAGGTGTGCCCAGCCCTGGCAGTGAGGTAGGTGTGCACAGCCCTGGCAGTGAGGTAGGTGTGCCCAGCCCTGGCAGTGAGGTAGGTGTACTGAGCCCTGGCAGTGAGGTAGGTGTGTCCAGCCCTGGCAGTAAAGTAGGTGTACAGAGCCCTGGCAGTGAGGTAGGTGTGCACATGTACCTAGTGGACTCACTCAGTATATAGCAGCTGCACATAGTATGAATCCAGTTTATATCCATTAGCGCAAAATATTGTTTTTTTTTTTTTTTTTTAAGTGAGGTAAGTGTGCCCAGCCCTGGCAGTGAGGTAGGTGTGCCCAGCCCTGGCAGTGAAGTAGGTGTGCCCAGTCCTGTCAGTGAGGTAGGTGTGCAGAGCCCTGGCAGTGAGGTAAGTGTGCAGAGCCCTGGCAGTGAGGTAGGTGTACAGAGCCCTGGCAGTGAGGTAGGTGTGCCCAGCCCTGGCAGTGAGGTAGGTGTACAGAGCCCTGGCAGTGAGGTAAGTGTGCCCAGCCCTGGCAGTGAGGTAGGTGTACAGATCCCTGGCAGTGAGGTAGGTGTGCCCAGCCCTGGCAGTGAGGTAGGTGTACAGAGCCCTGGCAGTGAGGTAGGTGTGCCCAGTCCTGGCAGTGAGGTAAGTGTACAGAGCCCTGGCAGTGAGGTAAGTGTGCCCAGCCCTGGCAGTGAGGTAGGTGTGCCCAGCCCTGGCAGTGAGGTAGGTGCGCCCAGCCCTGGCAGTGAGGTAGGTGTACAGAGCCCTGGCAGTGAGGTAGGTGTGCCCAGCCTTGGCAGTGAGGTAGGTGTGCCCAGCCCTGGCAGTGAGGTAGGTGTACAGAGCCCTGGCAGTGAGGTAGGTGTGCCCAGCCCTGGCAGTGAGGTAGGTGTACAGAGCCCTGGCAGTGAGGTAGGTGTGCCCAGCCCTGGCAGTGAGGTAGGTGTGCAGAGCCCTGGCAGTGAGGTAGGTGTGCCCAGCCCTGGCAGTGAGGTAGGTGTACAGAGCCCTGGCAGTGAGGTAGGTGTGCCCAGCCCTGGCAGTGAGGTAGGTGTACAGAGCCCTGGCAGTGAGGTAAGTGTGCCCAGCCCTGGCAGTGAGGTAGGTGTACAGAGCCCTGGCAGTGAGGTAGGTGTGCCCAGCCCTGGCAGTGAGGTAGGTGTACAGAGCCCTGGCAGTGAGGTAGGTGTGCCCAGCCCTGGCAGTGAGGTAGGTGTGCCCAGCCCTGGCAGGGACATCCTCTGTATGAATGAAATGTTGCTCTCTAGCCTCAGCACCAGCAGGGATTGCTGAGCATCCAATCAAGCAGCAGCGATAAGTGGCCAATTGGAATGTGCATTACATCTGTGTGCTGGGGACATTGAAGGATGCAGGCTGGCTCAGTGCAGGCGGCTCATTGATCAGAGTCCAGCCACAGCCGCCGTGTCCCCGAGCCAGGCAGTCCACAATGTCCGCTCACATCGCCTCCGTGCTGGGCAGGTGCAGCCACGCCATAGTGCGCTCCATCCCCGACTCCCTGAGCCAGCAGGCGCTGCGCACCACCGACAGCGGAGCGGTGGACACGGCCCGAGCCCGCCGGGAACATGAGCTCTACACCCGGGTCCTGAGAGACAAGCTGGGGCTGCAGGTCATCGAGCTGGAGGCGGACAGCTCCATGCCGGACGCTCCCTTCGTAGAAGACATCGCTGTAGTGCTGAATGAGACCGCCCTGGTGACCAGACCTGGAGCAGCCAGCAGGAGGAAGGAGGTAACCGGTCACCTACCTGCCACCCCCCCCCCCCACATTATACCTACTGTACTATGGAGGTTATGGGGGCAGCAGTAACCCCTAGCAACCACATTGCTGATTGGATGGGTGGCACAGGCTTATAGTTAGGATTGTGTGCCTGTATGATATGGTGTGTGCTTTACACTCCACTTCATGGCTCTGTGGAAGCCTTTCTCAACCTTTTCACCCCAGAGGAACCCCTAAAAAAATTTTTTTTGGGGGGGGGGGGGGTCTTTCTAAAACCAACTTCTGGGATACCCATTAACCATTTCCCACCCGGGCCAATCCTGACATTTCTCTCCTACCTTTTTTTTGCTAGAAAATTACTTCGAACCCCCAAACATATTATATATATATTTAGCAGAGACCCCAGAGAATAAAATGGCGGGTGTTGTAATCTTTTATGTCACACAGAATTTGCGCAGCAGTTTTTCAAACTGAATTTTTCTTTTACACTTTCATTAATTATTGGCACACAAGCACTACATAATACCCAATTTTTTCTTACAATATAAAAGATGATGTTACACTGAATAGTAGGACTTATGTATTTGTTCGCGTTTACTTCATCCCAATGATGTCATGAAGTCATACGGGCAGGAAGTGGTGAAAAACTATTTATGAGAGGTGGAGGTCAATGGCAAAAGAATTGCCCTTTCATTGGGGCCAGTGGGAAGACAGTGCCCCCCTTACATTGGTAGTAAGTGGGAAGACAGTGCCCCCCTTACATTGGCAGTCAGTGGGAAGACAGTGCCCCCCTTACATTGGCAGTCAGTGGGAAGACAGCGCCCCCCTTACATTGGTAGTAAGTGGGAAGACAGTGCCCCCCTTACATTGGCAGTCAGTGGGAAGACAGTGCCCCCCTTACATTGGTAGTAAGTGGGAAGACAGTGCCCCCCTTACATTGGCAGTCAGTGGGAAGACAGTGCCCCCCTTACATTGGCAGTCAGTGGGAATGATGGTTACATTCCCCCCGTGACAGAAGGGTGACTGACGGTTACATTCCCCCCGTGACAGA
>BLSH010325470.1:610038-625351 GCA_018402905.1 Glandirana rugosa | reverse complement strand
CAGAGCTTGATCTGCAACTCAAAGCAGCGGTATGTGAAATCTCTAATTTCTGCTATCTGTCCTCAGAGCAACAGCACAGACAGCAGTAGTAAAGTAATCTATCTCAGGATGCAGGATCAGGTCTTAAAATGGCTAAAATCTGTCCCTCACGCCGTCAGCTACCTTTCCCTACACTAACCCAAGGAGCATGTGACTGCAGCACTGTGACTCCAGCTTATAAAGAGGCTGGGTCACATGATGCACCGGCCAATCACAGCCATGCCATTAGTAGGCATGGCTGTGATGGCTTCTAAGGGCAAACCAGTGAAACGCTTGTTGATTGGCTGCCCTGCAGCTTCTCAACACGTGGAGTAAAATAGCAGAACCCCGGACCGAACCCGAACGATTTTTGAAATGTCCGGGTCCGGGTCCGTGCCACGGACACCCAAAAGTTCGGTACGGACCCGAACGTTACAGTCCGGGTTCGCTCAACACTAGTATTCAACCTAAAGGAACAGTGCTGGATCTCAAAGAAATGATTGTGTGGGAGACAACACCAAACATAGGTTTATGATTGCAAAGAGATCTCAGCCATCAGGAGCCGATCGGCAGACCTTTTTCAGTCAGGAGCCTTAGGAAGAAACCGGCTGAATGTCTTCTGTCAGACTGGCTGCCATACACACGGGCCAAATGTCAGCCGGTTTCTATTGAAATGGCCAAAGCCGGCCGACATTCGGCCTGTGTGTACTAGCCTTTATTGGGTGAAAGAAATATTCAGGCAATGGCTGCTAGAATTCTGGTAGACCTTGCCGCAGGACAGAAGAATGTACTTAGGGGAAAACGTTAGACCCCTTTCACACTGATGAGTTTTTCAAGCAAGTGCCTGAAAAGCTCACAAAAACTGCTTCCCATTAAAATCAATGGATGCTTTCACACTGGGGTGGTGCACTGGTGGGGAGGTGAAAAAACTCCTGCAAGCAACATCTTTGGAACATTGGAGCATGTTTGGAGAGCTAAGAAAAGTGCCTCAAAAGTGTGCCTCTCCATTGAAATGAATGGAAAGTGCCTCAAAAGCGCCTCAAAGGCGCCTGAAAAGCTCTTCAAAAGCGCCTGAAAAGCTCTTCTAAAGCACCCGAAAAGCGCTGCAAAAGCACTCAGTGTTTTACTGGGAGTTTAGAAGCTCGTCAGTGTGAAAGTGGTCTCATGGCAGCTTCTAGGACAGGGTTTCTCAAACAGGGTTCCTTGGAACCCCAGGGTTCCTCCAGAGGTTGCTAGGGGTTCCTTGAGCAATGGTCAATTTCTACCTCTCAGATAAATTCCCAATGATGTCATTGGCCTTTTTAGCTATCTGTAAGGGGGTAATTCTTCCCAATGACCACAAGTGTAAGGAGCATTCTTCCTAATGTATCATGAGTTGTACATTTTTAATTTTTAGCAGGGGTTCCCCGAGACCAGAGAATAATTTCAAGGGTTCCTCTGTGTTGAAAAGGTTGAGAAAGGCTGCTCTAGGAGGACCAGCAGGAGCGGTCTTTAACTTTAGGTCCTCTTTAGCATTAGATTTGGGCAGGTAAGGTTAAGCGCTAGGGATACTGTAGCTTAGAGGTCAGGAAAGTCTAAGGACGCAGCATATTTTAACCTGCTTTTTGGTGCAGAAAAACCTGCACTACAAGCTCCAAATACTAATAGAACAGTAAACTCCTTTAATTGAAGATTTCTGGATGCCAAACACATTCTACATCACTTACTGGTCTTCCAACCCTGCAGGCAATGCAGTTCTCTGCAAACATTTCCATGCCTAAAACCGATCTGTACATTTCTTTCACTTCTATTAGGGACATGAAAATTCTTGCCTCTCAGAGATCGGATATTGACCTGTCTAAAAAAATCAATTAGGTTTAAAAATCTCTCAGTCAACTGCGATAAACAAACATGTGTGGTCTGAAATGGAGAGCGGTTAGTGTATATTATTGACTCATTAGTAAGTCCTGAAGAGTGATAAGACAGTGAATGGACGGTAGACAGATAGAAGTGTGTTATTTACTAGTGTAATCCTCTAAGTCATCTGACCATCTGTGCTGTGTCTGGCATTTATCTATATAACTTCTAATCTCTCTCGGCTTTCATGAAAGATTCCATTGTGAAGGGTCTACAGTACCTTTTATGAGCTGGCCTAGTTTTATATTAATATGTCATGTCCCTAAGTCAAATTCAGATTGGCAGTTCTGGTATATATGTACATAAAGATGTGGATGACTGCCTTGGGCTACTTCATTGACCATATTTAATACTCTAAAGCTGGCCTTACACCTGTAGATTTTCAATTGAACATTAGGATGAATGTAGATCCCCCATAGTGTAGGCATTTTTGCAGGAGAGGCAACATTTAGTCAGGCCTGAGTGTAGTGTTTTGATCTGGGCTTGGGGAATGGCTCAGGTAGGACTGGGGCAGTCCAACAGATGATGTCACCAGATCCTCCTACCTTCTTCTGGGAAGCACTGGAACTTTCCAGAGTGAAGGTGGGACAGGAGGTGCCATCATCTGGCGTGTCATGGGAAGCCCTGACCAATCCGCAATCTGGATTGGCAGGGGGCAGGGTCAGTCAGGGAGGAGTTGCTAGAGGTGGAAGTGTGAAGATGTAGCAGAGGTGCTGTGGAGGCCTCTACCCGGGAGGGAGCCCCCAGTGTGCGCGGGGGGGGGTGACCTTGAGGCCTGGAGGTTCAGGTGCAGCCAGGAGTGGAGGTGATTCCTGAGAGTCGCATAGAGGAACAGGAGAGCAGCAGAGGTGCTACTGAGACACTTTAAAGAGTCCACTGGAGTCGGTGAGTGACAGACCCTGGGAGCTGGAAGAGAAAGCACTAGAGCAGGCTGGGAGAGAAATAGTGGACAGTCTGTGGAATCCTTGGGAGCCAGTCAGGGGAAGGGGTGTCACTGTGAGGAAAGCTGGTCAGTGTGGTGGCCTGGAAGAGGGATGGGCTGGAAGTTGTAGTCCATCAAAGGCCCAACTAGCACCCAAGTACTTTGCTACATATTCAGGGGCCCGTGATCCCTGGCCTGGGTGGTCCAGCGGTCCTGCTGACAGAGCATAGGCCTCGCCATGTGCTAGCTGCGTTGAAGAGAAAGGAGTAAAGAAAGATAAATTTCTTTTCAAGCTGGAAACCAAGTGATGTGCTGAAGAGAAGTGAAGGAGCAATAGTCTGCAAGTATAGTGCTGAAGAGAGAGAACTGTAAGGAGAAACGGTCAGTAAGCTGAGTGCTTAAGAGAGTTGTGAGGAGTAACAGTCTGCAGAAGGATAGTCTGCAGGGCAAGTGTGCATATACAGGACTGTATATGGAGGTTGTGTACAATAATTCCTGGGGCATCCCACAGTCACCCCTTTTCCCCATTCAAGTTATTTCCCCTAAATAAAACAACAAAAACAAGAGCCGGCCTGGTCAGCGCCTATGGATGTGTGAGATATGGTGGGATTGAGGGCAGGTATCAGGTGAACCACAACTACCAGCTACTCCCAAGGGAGCACATGGCTACATGAGAAAGGATCAAAATCATTTTTCCGAGCACTTGATGGCGCTTTTATAGACTCTACTAATTTAGAACAACCTTTCATTCGAGGACCTTGTTAGTGTCTCTTTTAATTGATGATTCTGATTAACTTTGACCAGTTATGATTTTTCTCAACCGAGAGCCAATTTAATGAATAGAAATTTGTTTGTTACCATTAGACTTGATAAACTGTTTTAATCTCTGTCCTTCAATTTTCCTGATCACTTAGCTTGAAAGCAATTGTTGAATCAGCTCCTTTAACTCTTAAGCCTAGTACACACAGTCAACATTGAGCCCGCTGTTCGGCCGGCTTCTGTTGAAGGCTCATGACCAAAAAAGGTCTGCCGATCAGTTCCCGATCAGCACTCTCAGCCAATGGCTGGAGTGTTCTGGTGTGGGGGGGGGGTGTCCTGTCCCTGTCCCCCTGTCAGAATAGCTCAGCAGGGGAGTTCGCTGTACTAACATCACACAGTTGGTACAGCGGCTCTGACCTGAGCTGTTAAACTAATTGAAGGTATAATGACAATATTGGGGATCTGATGATAAGGCAGCAGTATGGTCTTACCCCTTCTTTAAAGTAGAACTATAGGCAAATTGCCTATCACCATCTGTGTCCCATTGCAGAGATTTCCCTTCACTTACTGTCCCATAGCCAAACAGGAAGTGAGAGGAAATTAAGGGAATTCCTTGGGGACCCCCAGGTCACCAGAAATGGTGTCCCCATTGGAAGATTTCCCCTCTATTGCTTTTCTGGGGACAACCCAAAATTTGGAAATTTATTTTACTTTCAATTTCAATGATAATGGTAAACAGGACAAATAGAGAGGGGGAATCTCCCTAACGGGGGAACAAACAGCAATACTACTTGAAAGGGGTTCTAATCCCTCTCCACTCTGTCCAAAACTAAAAACAGGTCTTGCCTTTAGTTGCCTTTATAACGCACTGCAGCCTGGATTTATGAATGGGCTGTAAAATTCAGGGAGCAGTATAGAATATCTCTGCAAAGTATAACAGAGAGTGGTTAGAGTTTTCCCACTCTCCTTTATAAATGAATACCTGGGTCCACTTTGACTCTAATATGGTACAGAACAGGTGTAGTACTTGGTTCTGTTCTATATCAGGGTAAGGATCCGGCCATTTGTTGCTGCATCCACTAGATATGGACAAGGTATCGCAATCAATTTACAAAATGGCGAGAATTACTTGTAATGGTCTATCTATGGCCAAAGTGAGATACCAAGGAGTGATTGGGTGAATTGAATCAACCAGCCTACAATTAGAACTAAAACATCAGTTTTGAGAGGAGATACTGTTTAAAAGAACTGCACTTTTTGTGTAATTATCTTTTGGTATACCTGTATTACCGTCAAGAGAAACTTGAATGAAAATACAGGGTCCACATACAGTATGCTGCAACTCCTCACCCCCTGGCTAAACAACACTCAGCGAAAACAATGTACTGTATATAACAAAATAAAATTGAAGATATATTTACTGTACACCAGGGCTCTCCCGAGTTGGGGTAATGTCTCTGTGCCTTCTTCTCATGAGATTCAGGATCCTCAGCTTTCCCAGTTGCCCACAGTGAGGTTCATTGACTTCCAAGGTGCCCACAGTGAGGTACGTTGGCTTCCTAGGTGCCCACAGTAAGGTACATTGACTTCCCAGGTGCCCACAGTGAGGTACGTTGACTTCCCAGGTGCCCACAGTGAGGTACGTTGACTTCCCAGGTGCCCACAGTGAGGTACATTGACTTCCGAGGTGCCCACAGTGAGGTACGTTGGCTTCCCAGGTGCCCACAGTAAGTTACATTGACTTCCCAGGTGCCCACAGTGAGGTACATTGACTTCCCAGGTGCCCACAGTGAGGTACGTAGACTTTCCAGGTGCCCACAGTGCGGTACATTGACTTCCCATGTGCCCACGATAATGCACATTGACTTCCCAGGTGCCCATGGGAAGCGTCAAACCCTGGAGATGTTAGGTTTTCAAAAATATTTCTTTCACTGAGCCTTTTTACTTCAACACCTGCAACATAGGCAGGCCTCCTAAAGCAGAACTAAACCTATCAATTTAACAGTTTAAAAAACAGTTACTTTCTTGGAACATGCCAGGAATGTAACTGTCACTTTGGTTTTGCTCTCAACTAAACTGTCAAAGCATCAAATGGCTGGTGTCCTAACTGATCACATGCACAGCATCATGGCAGTTGAAGATCAAAGGACAAGATGGCAGCTCCCTTGGCTGAAAATGATAGGGGGGTTTAGTTTCGTTCTGCTTTCAGGGTTCAACAAATTATATTAATGTGTGATAAGGTGGTCAACCTCTTCAATCTTGTTTTTATGTATACTTTGTTGTGACATAAGAACATTGGAGTGGGTATAATAAGTTATGACTTACTTGATTATGAGTAAAACATATATGGCTCAAATATCAGAATCGTCTGAAATCTGAGCCATGGGCGCCCATGCTAACACCACCCAGTTTGACAAACTTCTATTGAGAAACTAAAGGAGCCGGGCAGATAAAAAAAAAACTGCCGAACAGTGACTGCAGCACTCACCATCTGGGTATTCTAGCTATTAGAATACAATAGCGGCAGTGGGAGATTTGTCCATCCACACTGTTTAAACATGGATGGGGGAATCTATGAATTTCTCGATCTATGTGTATGACCAGCTTTAGTGCCGTTATACACACAGGATCTGCATGACTGATAACAATACACTTTTTACAGTCTCTAGTAAATAGAAACCATGTGATCTTTGCCTAGGCTTTAGATGAGGGAGATTCAGAGTACCACATGTTTATTCATGCCTGATAAAGGGCCTAGTGAAGTCAATATGACCTAGGAAATGTGTTATGGCTTTTATAGCCCCTAGATAAGTGACCCTTACTCTTTCAGCCCTGGTTCACACCAGTGCGGTTCTGAAGTCGCGCTACTTCAACGCGTCTTCAAAGCAGTGCGATTTCATGTGCATCTTGCTGATATATGTGCAACTTCATTTAACAGATGTCTAATGCAAGTCAAACTGAAATCGCACCGAAATAGTGCAGGACTCTTTTTCAAAGTCGCTGCAACTTGAGTTCCAGTAATATGAACGGTTTCATTGCCGCAAATGGGGTGCAATTTGTCATGCGACTTTGAGCTGTCAAGTCGCATGGCAAGTCACACTGATGTGAACCAGGGCTAAAACAAGGATTGCTTTACACTAGGTTTACACCTATGCGTTTTATACCGTGTTTTGCAGTTTGCAGAAACACACTACATACAGCCATATTTAACATGGTTTCCTATGGATGTAGTTCACATCTGTGCATTTTGCGATGTTGCGTTTTTTGGAAAGAGTCAGGGACTTTTTTCTCACTACAGTTTGCACTTTGCATGTAATAGACTTCAATGGAGATTTACCAGAAACGCAAATGTTTGTTTTTACTGCGATTTTGCCGCGATTTGCATTTTACATTTTTAAATCTGCCTAGCAGCAAACCCCCCCACCACCACCAAAAAAAAACGCAGATCGCGGCATAATCACGGTAAAAACTGCAGAAAGCGCAGCCGCATAGGTGTGAACCTAGACGTAAAGCAGTTGTCTACCTAGTAAAAAAAAAAAGTCTGCATACTAGCTCATTATGAAATACTCACCTTGAAACGAAGACCGGGCTGCTTGGACATCTTCCCTCGGATCTTGCTTCCAGGTATGCGGGTCCGGCCAGTCACAGTCCCGGCGCCGCGTACCTGGAAGCAAGATCCGCTCCCTCAGAGGGGACCAAGCAGCCCGGTCTTCGTTTCAAGGTGAGTATTTCATAATGAGCTAGTATGCAGACTTTTTTTTTTTTACTGGGTAGACAACTGCTTTACGTCTAGGTTCACACCTATGCGGCTGCGCTTTCTGCAGTTTTTCCCAGTTTTTACCGTGATTATGCCGCGATCTGCGTTTTTTTGGGGGTTTTTTTTGGTGGGGGGGTTTGTTGCTAGGCAGATTTAAAAATGCAAAATGCAAATCGCGGCAAAATCGCGGTAAAAACAAACATTTGCGTTTCTGGTAAATCTCCATTGAAGTCTATTGCATGCAAAGTGCAAACTGTAGTGAGAAAAGAGATGGCACTCCCACGCATGCGGGTCTTTCCGTATGCACCGTCTTTGCCGAGACATCACGGCGCATGCGCCGTGACACCGCAGCTGCTTGGAGGGGGAATAACCCTTACAGGTTTAGGGGATATTCATTTTGCCTACAGGTAAGCCTTATTATAGGCCTTATTATAGGCTTACCTGTAGGTAAAAATCCCTCTAAAGTGTAGACAACCACTTTAAGAAGAAAATTTGTTTTTTGGCAAACTTTTTTCGGAAAGTGCTTGTTTTCATATTCATTTGGATATTCAGTTTTGTTGATAAAGAAGCCAGAAAAGCTTCTGTGAAAGTAAAAAGAATAGATATTGAGGCCGCTGAGTTAAATTTAATAAGTGTCACTGTGCTTCCTCCACCTGGAGGGTCTGGTGACTGGACTGATTCTGTGCATTCTTTTCACACAAAGATGTAAAGAGGAAGGAGAGGGTTTCCGTGACCTGGCAGCACACTGTGAATATATCATGATATTGTGACATAGAAGAGGAAGCAATTAAACCACTCGCTTGGTAGAAAGATTTTCTAAGCAAGGGAAGGAAGTTCATAATGGATGCTGTATGGAATTTCTCCAGCTGATGTTTTATCATTTTAAAAGCCAAATAGCATTTGTGCCTCTTCTATTGCAAAACATTGCTACTATAACTAAGCCCCACCCCCGAGGAACCTCCCTGTTGCTGTACACATTGGTAAAAGGTCAGTCCCACAGTGGCTGAAGAATGACCTGGTTAGGACACACACAGAAATTTGACTGTGTTGCAGTCCATCCCCATGACTAAGTTCTGGGGGGCGGAGCGAAACAGGTTGGGGCCATGGTCAGCCTCCATTGCTGTTTTCAAAGTCAGGGAGCGAATTAGAAAAATTAATGTGGTTCTAAAGCCTCAAGGTTTTTTACCTTAACCTCCCTGGCGGTATGATTATGTGAGATTTTTGCGTCTCAAAGCGGTACATTTTTTAGTGTAGAAAGTTGGCGTTTTATATTGTAGGCCTGTAATTCTTACGAATAACTCACTTAAGACAAGAGTCTAGTAGACATCCCGATTATGATAAAGTTTGAAATAATGAAATCATAAATTATAATATATATGAAAAAAATATATAATATAATAAATAACTATAAATAATTATAAAAAATAATAATATAATAATAATAAAAAAAATATACAATAACGTAATCAAGTCAAAACCACTGAAATTTGCTCAGTTGCTGAATTGTCGCTGTCGTCACTTTCAGTTTCTGATGATAAATTTCCCCAAAAATCAGTATCACTCAATTCTGCAAATGATTCTTATTTACTATCGCTGTTTTCTAGCTGGTCAAAAACCGCTTTTGATGTAAAGGGACACTTTTTTATGCCATGGACATTCTCAAGTTTCTAGGCAGAAAGAATGACATATATAATATAGAAGTGCATGCAGGGCACTGGGCAAATCACTAGGGACAAAGGGGATGTGAAATGCTTTGATACAGTAATGTAATCTGTAAGATTACAGTGTACTGTATGTGCTGTGTGTGTTTCACTTATTGAATTTCCAACCAGGCTCCGCCCCACATGCGACGCTCGGAACAGAGCCCGGCACACAGAGGCATCGGGCGGAGGGCACAGCCCGCAGACACAGCGGGGGGACATCGCTGGATCCAGGGGACAAGGTAAGTTACCCAGACTTGGATCCAGCAATGCAATCCCGAGTGTGGCTTGGAGTTACCACTATTTGCAGTGAAAAGCTCGCTTTTTTGATTTGTACCTACAGGAAAGCCTATAATAAGGCTCACCTCTAGGTACAGTAAATATCTCCTAAACTTGCGCTGTTTAGGAGAAATTCAGAGTGCATGCAGCCAATGACGTCACCAGTGCATGCGCTCTGAAGGTCTGGCATATTGTGTCAGACCTTCAGAGCTTGTGCCATAAAAGAGGGCTCCAGCGCACATGGTTGGCTCCAGTGTCATGTAGCCAGAGGCTGTGAACCTGGAAAGAAGACCGGGTGAAGATGGAAGTCCTGTCAGCGGTGACAGCGCAGCGCTGGAGGGCTTCTTTTTAAGGTAAGTCTTGAATAATGTGCTAGTATGCAATGCATACTAGCACGTTATGACATTGCCTTGCAGGGGATTTTTTCTTTTCTTTTAAGCTGCGGTTTACTACCGCTTTAAGTAGCCCAGTCTGCTAAGATCAGTCTTTTTTTAATAAGATATTGATCAGTTTCTACAGGATCAGGCAGTGACAAAGCTCTTGTTTTCCCTGTTCTAGCAGTTGTATGAGTAGCCCTGGAAATGTCTGCACCCCATATAGACTACATGTGGTCCAAAATCATGTGTGTGTGTTTGTATGTATCTCTAGCAAAGTTAGTCTGGTTGAAAAAAGACACAAGTCTATCTAGTACAATCAATAAAATGGGGAAAAAAAATAAAAAAAGTTGTTTTTTTTTTTTACAATCCTATGTACATAATCCCAAACCCACAATTTACTCCAGCAGGGGAAAAAAATTCCTCCCTGATCCCCCAAGAGGCAATCAAATTTTCCCTGGATCAACTTTAACTATAAATGTTAGAATCCAGTTATATTAAGTACATTTAGGAAAGAATCCAGTTCTTTTTTAAAGCAATCTACTGAGCTGGCCAAAAGCACCTCTGGAGGGAGTCTATTCCACATTTTCACAGCTCTTACTGTGAAGAAACCTTTCTGTATTTGGAGATGAAATCTTTTTTCCTCTAGACGTAAAGAGTGCTCCCTTGTCCTTTGTGATGACCTTAACCTCCCTGGCGGTATGATTATTTCAGATTTTTGGTGCTGAAAGCGGTACGATTATTTTGCATGGAAATTTGGCGTTTTATATTGTAGGCCTGTAATTCTTAGGAATAACTCACTAAAATCTGTCCAAACCAGAGTCTAGTAGACATCCCAGGTATGATAAAGTTTGAAACATGAAATCATAAATTATAATATAATAAATAACTATAAATAATTATCAGAAATAATAACGTAATAGTAATAAAATGTATTCAGTAATGTAATCAAATCAAAAACACTGAAATTTGCTCAGTTGCAGAATTGTCGCTGTCGTCACTTTCAGTTTCTGATGATAAATTTCCCCAAAAATCAGTATCACTCAATTCTGCAAATGATTCTTATTTACTATCGGTGTTTTCTAGCTGATCAAAAAACACTTTTGATGTAAAGGGACACTTTTTGGTTGCTATGGACATTCTCATGTTTCCAGGCAGAAAGAATGACATAAATAATATAAAAGTGCATGCAGGGCACTGGGCAAACCACTAGGGACAAAGGGGATGTGAAATGATTTCATACAGTAATGTAATCTATAACATTACAGTGTACTGTATGTGCTGTGTGTGTTTCACTTTTTGAATTTCCCGCCGGTCTCCGTCCCCGTGCGACGCGACGCTTGCAGGGAACGGAGCCCGGCACACAGAGGCATCGGGCGGAGGGACAGACACGCTGACACCGCGGGAGGACATCGCTGGATCCAGGGGACAAAGTGAGTAACCCAGCCTGGATCCAGTGATGCGATCCCGAGTGTGGCTGGGGGTTACCGCTAATGGTACTGAAATTCCACCCTGAGCCTCACTCAGGAATACCGCCAGGGAGGTTAAAGTGAATAACTCAACACCAAGTTCACTATATAGACCACTTATGTATTTGTACATGTTGATCCCCCCTTAATCTCCTCTTCTCAAGAGAGAATAAATTCAGTTCCTCTAATCTTTCCTCATAGCTGAGCTCCTCCATGCCTCTTATCAGCTTGGTTGCCCTTCTCTGCGCTTTCTCCAGTTCCCCGATATCCTTTTTGAGAACTGGTGCCCAAAACTGAACTGCATATTCCAGATGAGCTTGAAATCTGTAGGCAGCTGAATACATTACTAAAATCTGTGCTTTGGCAGTGGATTTTTGGGACTCTAGAGCAAGGTGAATAGAGGAATTTCCTAGAAATCATGCGTCTGCACTACCTGACTGGAAGTTCAGGGAAGTGGTACACAGGAACCTTGAGGCTGCGGAGGTGATGAACCAACGATTAGGGGTTTCTGCACACCCATTGAAGACAGCACTTACTTTTCTAGGCTTAACTGTATAATACCTATGTGATAAAATATGAGTGTTTAGTACTACTCAAAGGCAGTGGCAGCTGGTGCTCAGAATTTGGAGGAGGGGGGGGTGCAAACAAACCTGCCCCCCCCCCACTCGCACTACCCCGCCCCCTCCCCCAGCACTCAATCAAGCAATCCATGGCGTTACCTTATATGGGGAGGTGCGGGAAGGAAGTTGCGGAGAGAAAAGCCAAGCCGGGGCCATTGTTTCTCCTCCGGGCTGAACAGGGAGTGGGTCCTGAGACCCGATTGGCCGGGAGTCCTAAGACTCCCTGGTCAATTGGGTCTCAGGACCTGCTTCCTGATTGGCTGGGAGGAGAAGCAGGAAGACATTAGCGAATATTAATTTGCTAATATCACACAAGTGGGTGGGCTCGGGGGCAGTGCTCTGCGCCCCCGAGCCCACTCTTTTTGAAGCCAATTAGAGCCTCCAGCCTAATTGCGTCAATTGTAATTGAATGTTATTAAAAATGACCTTTCCTTTTCAATCTGCAGCTCTGTCATTTACTGTAAAATGAAATATGGCAACCTGGAGGCATTCTGTACACAGATGGTTTACTGAACACCCCCCAGAAATCATATCTGAAGGGATGCAGACCTTGCCATGTTCCTAATTAGAACCCAATAAGTGCAGCAGCTGATTGATAATTATAAAATCACTCCCATACAGATTCATTGAGCACATGGCCACAGACAGACAAACAGCCATTTCTTCAGAATAGCAAAAGGTAGGACTCTGCAACAAAGTGTTGAAATCCCTGCAATGTGCAATATGTATGTGAATATGTAGAAGCAGGCATTGTGCACATGTTCCAGTGGTTTGAATCTCCCACACCAGCTTCTATATTATCGCTTTCCAAAAGAAAGAGGGAGGGATTGAATTGTTTGTGTGAGAGACTGCTGTCACCAGTCATTAGAAACCAACTGAATACATAAGACTTTATGGAGTGGATTTACTGAAAGAGTAGCCCATGTTTACTTTCAAAGTGAATTTTCACTTTTCTTCGTAAATAACGTGGAGCAAAGTGAAAATCCGCTTTACGTAAATTACCCGATCATAGGCAAAGGTTTGTGTTTGCACCTGATTGGATACTTAAAGTCACTCAACTAAATCAGTTTCTTCTTTGCAAAGGGAAGTGTTAGTTATCTTAATAGATGAGGTGAGGTTTTGCTGAAATCAGGGTTTTTTTTTAAATTGTCAAAAAAATCAGATTTTTTTATTTAAATCAGATTTTTTAAAATTTAAAGTGGATTTTTTTATTTTTATCAAATTTATTTTAATACAATGCTTTTGGAGTAAAAATCTATCTAAAGATAGTTTTCTATTTAGGATACATTAATAATTCAGTTTATTCAGCATGAAATGGAGCTTAGTTATGTAGCATGAGGCTGTATATTCTGCAAGCTGAGATCACATGCACTGCATTGATGCATTCACACAATGTCACAGTAACCATGAGATAAAACAAAGCTCAGGAATCTTCCTTTATCCCATTGTTTTGCAAATCTATGTACACTACAAACTGTATGAGTGAATGGGTTCTGATATCGCTGTTTTACTAACCTGACAGCTTATTCTAAATAGGAAACCTTCATTTTTTTTGTAAATATTAAAGATTCTAACTACCAGCAAGAATAAGTCCTTACATTTAAAGAGCCCCTGTCATTTCAGATCCATCATGGCAGCGCCTGTTAGCGGCATCCACTCACCTTCTACCGCCACGTCCCTCACCTTGTTGTGTCACTGCCACATCACCAGCCGTGCCATTAAAGTGAATGGGACTGTCGGTGAGTCAACAGTGGGTCAGAGGAGGAGCCGCTGCAGGACAGAGATGACCGAAGCTCTTTAAAAATTATGATTTAAATCAAATCCACCCTGACTGAAATCACTTATCCATTGATGTGCCAGCAAAAATCTATTTTTTACAATTTTCATAACTGGGTAGTCCTCCAAATGTGAATTTTCACTTTTGTACGTAAATCTCTAATCTTTATCAATCTTGATCAAAATTTACTTTAAGAGTGAACATGCGCTACTCTTAGTAAATCAACTCCAGGGGTTATGGGACATTCTGTGCATATTCTCCCTTGAGAAGAGGAAAGTAACGTTGATGATCATCTTGTTCAGGGCTTGATAAATTTGCTTTAAATCTAAGAGCCAGCTAAAAAAGTTAGGAGCCAGGCTTTTAGCGTAGTGTGGGGTTGTCAGCGTCCCCCGGGGTAAGGCAAGTAATTTGCGCCCCCCCCCCCCCCCAACTTACTCACAGCAGAGTAGCCAGTCAATTAACTCCAACAAAACATCGTTACATCAGGGTTATAGGCTGGCCAGAAAGAGTGACACTAAAAACCTGTTATAGGGGGAAACTCCTTATTATACCTAATGCATCGTGACTGCGGCATGTAAAACGCCCTCATCTGCTGCCTAATAGAGCTTAAGGGTGGCCATTGGTGGGTGAAAAAAACATGTCTCCACTGCACATTTTTACCACCCAACTACACATCTAAATAAAGCCTTAGTGATAAAATACAAAAAAAAAGGTGAAAAAAGTATTCCAGTGCTGCGGATCTTCTGCTGCCTCTTTGCATCCACTTCCTGCCTATGTGTGTCCCCCACTGTGACTATTAATTGCTCTGGTGGGTTTCCAGCCACCATGAAATACTGGAGCTCAGCTGCACATAAAGAGTGGTAATTGTTGATGATACACAGGGATTTATCAGAGGACATATAAAGACTCTTCTAAAGCATATCCAGCTGCCTCATCTGCCCTCCTCCACCTCACAGCACACAGTAGAGCTGCACGATTCTGGCTAAAATGAGAATCACGATTTTGTTGCTTAGCATAAAAATCACAATTCTCGCAGTGTAACATCATCTTTCACATTATACAAAAAAAAATGGGCTAACTTTACAGTTTAGTTCTCTTTCAGATTCATTAAATTGTATTTTTCCCCAAAAAATTGCGTTTGAGAGACCACTGCGCAAATACCGTGTGACATAAAATATTGCAACAACCGCCATTTTATTCTCTAGGGTCTTTGCTAAAAAAATATATAGGATTTGGGGGTTCTAAGTAATTTTCTAGCAGAAAATATTAATTTTTACTTGTAAGCAACAAATGTCAGAAAAGGTTTAGTCTTTAACCACTTAAGGACCGGAAGGATTTCCAGCTTTAGGACCGGAGCCCTTTTTGCGATTTGGCGCTGCGTCGCTTTAACTGACAATTGCGCGGTCGTGCGACGTTGTACCTTTAGGAAGGCCAGGAATTCACCAATTTCTGATTTGGAAAAGACTGTAAACAACGAATGTTCATTTTTAATTATAAAAGACGATCTTTTAATGAATCTTGGGGGTTTAGGATATATAAAAAAATCGTTTCTGGGATCTCTTATTTTACCGCCAACAACGTTATAAAATACAGTGTGCCATAAACGCGTCACCAGAGAGTTTGCGTTAAAAAACCCCTTTTTATGTTAAATTACTTAGACTTTCTCTTGATTTGACATTTCAATCGGGTAAAAAAAAACATATTACACTTTCTACTACAATGTGACGCTCTTAACACTAAAA
>BLSH010325470.1:564709-610028 GCA_018402905.1 Glandirana rugosa | reverse complement strand
ACTTAAGGACCGGAAGGATTTCCAGCTTTAGGACCGGAGCCCTTTTTGCGATTTGGCGCTGCGTCGCTTTAACTGACAATTGCGCGGTCGTGCGACGTTGTACCCAAACGAAATTTGCGTCCTTTTTTTCCCACAAATAGAGCTTTCTTTTGGTGGTATTTGATCCCCTCTGCGTCATTTATGATCGCCGCTATAAACAAAAGAAGAGCGACAATTTTGCAAAAAAACCCAAATTTCTTACTTTTTCCTAAAATACAAATCCAAAAAAAAATATAAAAAAACATTTTTTTTCACCGTTTTTGGGCGATTTATATTCTTCCTCATATTTGCGATAAAAAAATCGCAATCGGCGTTTATTGATTGGTTTGCGCAAAAGTGGCCGCGTTTACGGATGATGAGAATTCATTTTTGGGGTTTTTAATTTTTTTTTATTTTTTACTAAAAATGGCGGCGATCTGCGATTTTTTGCGGTACTGCGATATTTCAGCGGACATGGCGGACCATTTTGACACTTTTTTGGGACCATTGGCATTTATACAGCGATCAGTGCTATAAAAATGCACTGATTACTGTGTAAATGCCATTGGCAGTGAAGGGGTTAACCTGCAGGGGGCGCGCTAAGGGTTAACTATGTTCCCTGGGCGTGTTCTAACTGTGGGGGGACTGCCCTATCTGGGGAAGGGAAGTGGTCACAGCCTTCATGTACGGGAAGGCTGTGATCACATCCCTTCCCCCTCACACAGAGCGGAGGTCCGTGTTTACATACACGGACCTCCGCTCATTCGCTCCGGGGGGGGCATCGCGGGTGGCCGGCGGCAATCGAAGCCGCCGCACCCGCTCCCCGGGCCCCCCCGGACACAGTGAGCGCGCGCGCGCGCTCACAATGGCTCTGTATCGCGCCCGCCGTCGTATGACGGCGATTTGCGTTACAGAGCCATTCTGTCGCCGTCAATTGCCGACCAGCGGTTAAACGGTTAAACTGACCTCATTTACAGACCAAAGTTCATCCATTTGATAAAAGAACCAAGAGATACATTGTTTATACTTATCAGGGAAACTTGGCAGGCTGCCTGGATTTTTGTTTTTCTAACAGCTGTCAGCTTAGGCAGAGAACCGCTCTTCACTGAATCGGAGATGGTGAGGGGAGAGAAGAATCGGCTATTTTGACAGAACACTGCTCACCAGGACGCGATTTCTGGTCGGCATGGCGACCTGGCACCTGTTTATTATAGAAAATTTGGTGCAAATTTGAAAACTTTAGGATCATTGAAAAAGACAAGAGGGCACCTGGAGGAAAAAAACTTTTAACCTCTGCATACAGAAAGGCTTCTATACCATGGGAGCTTGTACAGTTCTGGGAATGCAAGATTTTAAATTAGTCTTTTGTTAGAACCCAATATATGTGTGTGTTTTTTTTTTTTTTTTCAATTTTTTTTTATCAATTTTATTCCTATCAGAAGAAAAGTAAACATCCCTTGTGATAGAAATAAGGCATGACAGGTCCTCCTTTATGGAGACATCTGGGGGACCCCAAATCTCTCCTCTACCCTGGAAAGCATGAGATACAAAAAAAAACACTGATGTTTTCCAGGGGGAAAAAAAGGACAATGTTGACATCTGCCAGGGCCGGAAGTGACGTCATGACATCACTTCCAGCCTCCCAGGATCATAAAGATGGCCGGAGACCATCTGGTTTTTGGCCAGCTCTGTGGTAACCCGGCGCTGCAACCAGATTGGATCTCATGGAAGAGCCTAGAGAGGCACCGATGGGCCCTCCAGCTGCCTGTAAAAGCAATCCAGCGGCTAATCAGGCGCTAGGATGGCTTTTATGTTAGGGAGAATGGCCGGCTGAAAAGAGGGACATCTGGATGATCCATGCAGATATCTTCACTTCAACCTAAGAACGTCATATGACATCCTATGGGTGGGAAATGGTTAAAGAAGAAATGATCTCTCAACATTAAAATGTTTAAACCTTATGCTACTAGCCCTAGTAAATAGATAAGAAGATGTTTAATTTTTTTTCCACATGTCTTCAGTTGCTTCTGGCCTAGGTCAAAAAGATTTGATTCTGTATATCCAAGAAATCTTCATAGGCTTTCCTTTTCCTTTCATTTGGCTGCATGTCTGAGCTAACAGCAGATGGATTCCAAGAGGTAAATGCTACATGAAGCATCTGCCCTTGGGGGGGGGGGGGGGGGTGGGTGATGGATGGGGGAGTTTGCTTTGAATACTAAAAATGAATTAAATACCATTTCCAGGTTGTGGTGCTCAGATAGACTTTAGTTTAAGGCAGTGCTGGTTTGCAGAAGTGCACAAAGTATTTGTTTGGTTCCATCTGCATGCACAGTCTACCTCCTGTGTCTACCAGGGATCTCATTTAATAATCAGCTGTAAATTGCTGCAAACTACATCCCTAGTGCCCCTTAACAATAATCTGATTGGCCATAATGGATACTTCCAAAGCTCAAACCCTTTCTGTCCCATGATGCATTGTTTCACCAGAGTTTAACCAATCACCTTTTGGTTCCTCAAATAGCTAGCCAACCACAAACACCATTTGTATCTGTCACCCTACACTCCAGTTCTTGACCACTTTGAGTAAGTAGCTGTACACATTCAGTATTTTAAATAAAGGGGAACATTATATTATTATGAACTGATGAAGTCCCGCTTGGACGTAACACGTACGGGGGAGGAGCTATGTATGACGTCACCCACGGTATTATTCTGAATTTCACTTGTATTCATCGAGCGCTCTATTATATGCACTTGTGACAAGTGTTTGGCTTGTAAGTTTTTTTCTTGTCTTTTAATAAAGTAGTTATTAGCAGAGAGCACTATATATCTTCCTTTGCCTTTATATATACTGTATACTGCATTTACCACTGAGGTTTGTATCGGCTGCAAGAGGATTTCTGACCCCCACAGGGGAATGCGTGATTTGACCACCCTCTTTGTTCAGGGGTCATATCCTTAAGGTGAGTGGCTACTAGTGTCTCTGGTGGAGGGGATGCATGGATTTTTGGCACTTGGACATTATTTAACTACTTACTTACTGGGCACATATACCCCCTTCCTGCCAAGGCCAATTTTCAGCTTTCAGCGCTGTCACTCTTTGAATGACAATTGCGCGGTCATGCTACACTGTACCCAAATGAAATAGAGCTTTCTTTTGGTGGTATTTAATCACTGCTGGGTATTTATTTTTTGCTAAACAAACAAAATACCGAAAATGTAAAAAAAAAAAAAAAACAGTTTTCATAGTTTGTTATAAAATTTTGCAAACTGGTAATTTTTCTCCTTCATGGATGTGCGCTGCTGAGGCTGCACTGATAGCCATTGATAAGGCGGCACTGATGAACACTGATAGGTGGCGCTAATAAGCACTGATGGGCACTGATGAGGCAGCACTGGCGGGCACTGATGAGGCTGCACTGATAGGTGGCACTGATAGGTGACACTGAAGGGTACTGATATGTGGCACTGATAGGTGGCATTGATGGGCACTAATAGGCGCTGGTAGGTGACATTTATTGGCAGCACTGATAGGTGACACTGGTGGGCACTGGTAGGTGGCACTTGTGGACAATGCTTAGCAGCAGTGGGTGTGGAGCGTGTGAGACCGATGTCCGATTTACACAAGCCAGTAATGTGCTTTTTTTTTCTCCTCGCGCTATCTCGGGGACTCGCTGATCACCGAGCGTGCCGCCCGCATCCCGCAGGGGGTGCACAGGCAGCACATGCACAGGAAGACTGTAGCCATCTTTCAGCTATAGCGTGGGCAGGAAGAGGTTAATACACAATTTTTGTTTTACCATCTGGGTCTTCTATTCTTATCATACATTTTCTTCTGCTGCTGAAGATTCTTCAGTACTCATTAAAGCGCAACTCCACTTTTGTTGAGAAAAAAACATTCCACTCTGAGTGATCTCTGTACATTGCAAGGATTATGACAAAATTTGTTGCAGATTCCAACCTTTTGTTATTCTGAAGAAATCCCTCTGTGTTTCTCTGTGCCTCTGTACTAAGTGGGTCTAATGGGAGTGGTTTCATAATTAACTGTCAGATGTGCAGCTGGAGAGCACTAATGAGGAAACCTACTGGGCCTGCATCCCTTTGGACGGGTTCCTATTAAAAGTATCTCTCCAAAAATGACATTTTTGTTGCAGGGGATGCCTGAAATCTGATTTGTATCTTAGGCAGATTTCTGGGAAAATCAGTAAGCCAATCACACAAGCAGGAAATGATGTTTCTGGGGAGTGGTCAGTACACATTCTTTGTACAGAACAACTCCCGGTAGCCATATTGCAATGCATTCTCAGAAAATTACAGCGTCTGCAGATTTAAAAGGAAAGGTCATTTTTAATAACAATCAATTACAATATGACTTGTATTGCAATTGTACACGCTATATTATTTTTTCTTTATTGCTATTTTTTCCCCACGAAAGTGGAGTTACCCTTTTTTTTTACTGATTGTGTATTGCACTGCACTATATTATTGGACATACATTGTATTATGAACTATAGGCAGCTGTATATTGCCTTCCATGCAAATTAGGTAATTTCTCATTATTCTAGCCATAGACTTGAGATGGCAGGTGTCATTTTTGCCTTAATTAGATCATGTACTCCAGGCCATGTTGATCGGCCATTCTCTGGGTTCACAATGAAATAGGCACATTTTTAAAACCAGTCTTGATTGCCATTCCCACCTGAAACAAGAGGCGCCATCACTGCATACTTATTCCACCCAGCACTTTTCATTTATATAGAAAAAAAAAAAAAAACCTTGGGCAAAGCGAAGTATTCCTGTTCATAGAGTAATGTCATATTTGTCAGAAAGGTAGAGTCACCCTTTAAGCCTGCTTCATTGTACAGACAGTTATTCTTCCCATTGCTGCCCTGCACATTTGCTAACATCCTGACTATGGGAACATGTAAGGTATGGAACACTGGAAAACATCAAAGTCATATATTTAAAATAGTCCAAAAAAAAGTCTTCTCTTTGATGAGCATGTGTCCCAAGATGTGCTGACTCAATTGCTGCACGAGAGGTCATAACTTCCAAACAACAGATGGTTGAGAAAGTGAAGCATTCTGCTTTATGGTAGTTTCTGTAAAATATATACAGATTTATGTCCTTGTAAATATTTTTAGCTTAAAGTGGAAATAAAGTTCCACACATTACTTTTACCTATAGGTAAGCCTATAATAAGGCTTTCCTGTAGTTAGTGTAATTTCTCCTACATTTACATGCAGCCAGTGACATCATTGGCGCATGCGCTCTGAAGGAACGGCCAGCCGCACCGTTCCTTCCGAGCCCTGTGCCATAATCGGCAGCTCCTGTGTGCATGCATGGGAGTGACGTCATTGCGGCTCTGGCCAGTCCGCGAATCCAGAAATTAAGATGGGTGCAGATAGGAGCTCACTGCAGGTCTGAGGTCCAAGCACGGAGGACTTTGTTTTAAGGTACGTTTAACATAATGTGCTAGTATGCGATGCATACTAGAATATTATGCATTTACCTTGCAGGTAAAGTAGGAGGAATAGTGCCCCATTATTGGTGTCAGTAGGAGGAATAGTGCCCCATCATTGGTGTCAGTAGGAGCAATAGTGCCCCATCATTGGTGTCAATGGGAGGAATAGTGCCCCATCATTGGTATCAGCGGGAGGAATAGTGCCCCATCATTGGTGTCATTGGGAGGAATAGTGCCCCATCATTGGTGTCAATGGGAGGAATAGTGCCCCATCATTGGTATCAGTGGGAGGAATAGTGCCCCATCATTGGTGTCAGTGGGAGGAATAGTGCTCCACCATTGGTGTCAGTGGAAGTAATAGTGCCCCATCATTGATGTCAGTGGGAGGAATAGTGCCCCATTATTGGTATCAGTGGGAGGAATAGTGCCCCATCATTGGTATCAGTGGGAGGAGTAGTGCCCCATCATTGGTGTTAGTGGGAGGAATAGTGCCCCATCATTGATGTCAGTGGGAGGAATAGTGCCCCATCGTTGGTGTCAATGGGAGAAATAGTGCTTTGTATCAGTGAGATGAATAGTGTCTTAAGGGCCGGATAAAGGTATGCAAAGGGCCACATCTGGAGACCACTGCTCTATAGTAACTCATCTTTTTCTTTGCAGATAAATAATGGATTTCAAGCAGAAGCAACCTGCCATAATTTGGGATGAAGCAGGGGTTTCGGGCTGTCTGACTTCTACAGAAGGCTACAGAATATTTACGGAGATGCCACCATTGACAAGAGCAATGTCTCGTCATTGGCGACTCTTGTCAGTGGTGTAATCTCTTTAAACATTCTGTAGCCTTCTGTGGATGTCGAATAGCCTGCACCCCTCTTTCATCAAGAACTCAATGAAGGCATGTTGTTTTCCTGTAATGACAAAAAAGAAGAGGAGTTAATATAGGGGAAGAGTTATTGTACCAACATGTGAAATTTGAATGACCTATGTATGTTAACAGTGGCGGCTGGTGCTCCATTGGTCGGAAAGGTAGCAGCCAGACCTGACCACAGACCCCCGACTCCCCCTCCCCCCCCGCACTCCAGCCCGCCACCCCACACTAACCCCACCACTCCCGGTCGTTTGTGCCCACCACCGCACACCATTGACAACACCACCCCCCTGGTTGCCGGCTCGCCGGCCATGCCCCGTCAGCCCCGCACTTACCCCATGCAGGTCATGGCGGCAGCTTCCCCCCTCTGCGTTCCGGCCATACCCCCCCCCCCCCGCCCAATCAGGTCTTCAGACTCCCGGCCAATGGGGTCTTAGGACTCCCAGCCAGTGGGGTTTCAGGATCGGCTTCCTGATTAGCCGAGAGAAGAAACAGGAAGACATTAGGGAATATTAATTCGCTAATATCACACAACAACTGCGCACCAAGCCCACCCTTTTTTGAAGTCAATTAGAGCCTCTGGCTCTACTCATGAGCTTCTAAAAAAAACAAAACCCTAGAAATCCATGTGTCCGGCGCCTTGCATGTAGATTAGGGGGCCGGCCACATAAATTGGGGAGGCGGCGCCCATGCGCCCCTAATGAGCGGCCATCACTGTATATTAATTTAAAAAGTTACTCCGACTTTTGCATTACTTTCGGTACAGCTCTTGTATTATATTTTTGTTGCTGGCTTTAGATACACTTTAATCCATTAAACAGTACAAAGAGCCAACCAAACCAATTTGCGTGTGCTGTAGTCAGATCAATTAAGAGAAGGTTTCAGATGAGTTACTGTGGTTTGCTCCACTTTATACATTCACACCCGGTAAGATTACAAAAGCCCAGTTGGGTTTAACCACCTTTTACGTTGTTTATTGTAATGCATAATGCAGAGCTTTAAATGCAAAAACCGCAAGCATTCAGAAAAAAGTATCCATTGGCTGGTGTCCAGTTTGTCAGCTTTGTAAGTCTCATAATTTAAAATTGATATTATTATATACAAGCCATTCCATCATTTGATACATGAATTCCTTTAGAATGTGTGTTATGTGTAACTAAATATGCATACAACCCAACGGCCAGAGCTGATACCTAACTGCCCTCAGGAAAGGGTTAAATGTCAGCTAAGTTGACATGTAATATGGGGATCGGCAGGTGGTCATAGATGCAGACAACGCATCTGGGAACAAAGGTGTTTTGTGTGAGGGACATTGGGGGTATTGTTCTGTCTCGTGGTTTCAGCATTCCATTGTCAGTTCTGTAACAATCTGTAAGTACGCTGATACTAAAAGTTAAGAACAATTCATCACTTTCTGTCCAGCTGCCAAGGAAAATGTCTGAGTTGGGCACCTGCCATGCAAGGAGCAGCGGCATCTCTCCGTTCTGTCCTAGTGTAGTCAGACCAAGGTGTATGGAAAGACCACAGCAGCCAGTACACAGGGCATTAATGTTACAGATGGGCCCATACCTTCCCTTTGTTCTGGTATCACTTTTCTGTCGGCTTGAAACAAACAATATATTAACTTTTGATCACATGCATAATTCATGCGTTTTTGCCTTTTTTAATGAATTATACAAGTGAATGATCACGAAGATCTCTGATCATAGTTGGTGGTGCAGTATAAGCTGGCTGTATATCTGTAAAATGGTGTTGTTTTCAGAATGTTCATTTGCTTATCTAAGAGTTAAAGGGGCAATTTGACGATCCATTTCGACCACAGCGAGCAAAAATTGAAGGACAAGGATGGACATTTTTTGTTGAATCTAATGGGAAAAGATGAATTCCCAATTGTTAAATTGGTTTCCAGCCAACAAAAAAAGATGTCTAGCCTTATGCGCATGCACTTGTTAGATCTATGAATATTGAGACCTTGACATGGTACTCAGAATGAAAAGTTGTTCTAAATTAGTTGATTCCATGAAGGCACCATTAAATGGTCAGACAAGTGATTTTTCGTCTGAACGTTCCAGCAAATTTGTACAGGTGTGAGACCAGCTTAAAGCGGAGCTCCACCTGACTCCTCTCCCCCTCCGCTGACGCATTTGGCACCTTTTGGGGGTTAGAGGGGAACAGGTACCCGGTTTTGACAGGTACCCGCTCCCACTTCTGGCTCAGTTCCCTGTGGAGAACTGAGCTGGAAGTTCACCTCCCTTCCCCCTAAACCTTCTAGGACACTTCATAAGTCCCAAAAGACTGCGTCCCATTTACAAAGCACAGCGCGTTCATGCACGCGCACTAGGAAACCAGCTGTTGAGCTGCATGACTTCACTGACAGTTTCCCTTAGTCAAGATGGTGGCGTCAGCACCCGATAGCCGATTGAATAATCAGCTCAGGTAAGGACACCACTGGATGCCTGGACAGGTAAGTGTCCTAATATTAAAAGTCAGCAGCTACAGTATTTTTAGCTGCTGACTTTTAATTTTTTTTGGGGGGGGAGCCTGGAGCTTCTCTTTAATTGATCAAACAAGTGAAATCAATCCCTATATATGTAGGCTGTGGCTTGTCTGGTGATGTTGGAACAGGGGTTGCATGAGCTGAGAATTGAGACCCAGTTTCAGGATGACCCCCAGGGAGATCTCAACTATTCCCTCTTTTTGAACCAAATTTGTCTGTCCCTTGGTCCTCCTTGGTTTTGGTCTGATCTGTAGACCTCTATAAAATAACTACCAAAAGTGTCATACTACACTAAGGGGACTATTATTTTTTTCACCCAAGATTCACACAACATTCACCCATAACACAACATTTTATATAGGATTCAGTTACACAAATGTGTAAATCTTGGGTAAAAACATTGAACAGTAGAGACTTAAAGCTTTCAGCCAACCTCAAAATTGTTTTATGTTGTGTTGGGGGGAAAAAGAATTTGGGGTTTAACCAACCAGATTTGGTGTATTAAAGTAGAACTATAGGCACAACTTTTTTCTTCGTTTTGGATAGAGTAAGGGAGGGTTATAACCGCTATCAGATTTTTTTTTTTTTTGCCATCTCTGTCCCATTGCAGAGATTTCCCTTCACTTCCTGCCCCATAGCCAAAAAGGAAGTGAAATCTCTGCAAATTAAAGGATTTTTTGGGGATCCCCAGCTCACCAGAACTAGTGTCCTCATTGGAAGATTTCCCATCTAATACTTTTCTGGGGTCAACCCAAAATTTGGGGTTTTCTTTTTACTTTCATTTTCAATTACTTTCAATTCACTTTTCAATGATTTTGATAAACAGGACAAATAGAGCGGGTGAATCTCCTTAACGGGGGCACAGACAACAATAAAAACGGAGAGGTGTTTTAATCCCTCTCTACTCTGTCCAAAACTAAAAAAAAAGTTTTGCCTTTATACTTTAAACCTTCATATTCTGCATAATGCAGTGTGGCAGGGGTTGCATATTTATTTTGTACTAAAAGGTGCTCCTCTCTTCCATCTCAGAAGGTCAGCCTTTAGCATCCACCGCAGCACTAAAGTGGACTGGTCGTGTGGTCTGATGTCATTTGACCATGCATTGGGAGTAGCAGTTTTGCTCTGTGCTGGTCCAAAACAGCTATCCTATGCAGTTCCCTGTTGGGGAAAAAATAAATGAATAAAATAAAAGCTAATTTGACTGCATTAAAAATAAGTATTAAAAAGAGTTGCAGGTAAGGGGGGCTGGGGCTTGGGTGTTATAACCTCTGCCTCTGGGGTGGACATCACTGTACCCCAGTTGCGCTGTTGTATGCCGCCTGTGCATGCATTGCATTATTGCAGGTCAGAGGGCACTGAATGGTCATTCTGTATCTTTTATATTACACCTACATTTATGACTTGGGGGGGGGGGGGGGGGTGTTGGTCCAAACTTGCATTGAGGCTCAGGTATTATAAGCTACTCCATTGGGGTTAACCTCACTAATGCTGGCCTTACACCTGTAGAATTGAATTTTACTGAATGAGAAAGTTAAAAAGATTGCCTACCCAACCATACAATGTTTCCTTCATGGACTCTACTAATTTAGCCATTGTGTGCCACCTATGCATGTGAGGCATTATTGCAGGCCAGAGGGCACTGGATGATCATTCTATCTTTCCTCCTATCACACCTTCATTCGTGACTTTGGCTACCTGTGAACTGACAGATGTTTGCATGCAGTATGAAGGCTGCTTGTTATAATCAGACACCATACCTATTCATGGCCTAGTATTACAAGCAACTCCATTGGGGTTGACATCACTAATGCTGGCCTTACACCTGTAGAATTTAATTTAAACATCTGTTTGAGAAAGCAAATAAAACGCTGGTCCAACCATTTCATGATGCCTTCATCAATGAATTTAGAATGACTTTTCATTTGAGTACCATGACAATATCTGGACTTTCATAGAAAGATTTCTGTGTGCATAAGACTAGTTATCAATGCTGGGAGCCAATTCAACAATTAGAAATTTGTCAGAATGAACAAAAAATTTTCCATCTATGCCCTTTGATTTTATTTTGCTTGCTGTGGCCATAACCAATTGTCAAATTGTCCCCTGTAACTCTTAGATAATCAAATGACAACTTTCAAACTAAATTCTACAGGTGTAAGGGCCAGCCTTACTGTACCACAGCCTTTTTCAACCAGGGTGCCCAGGCACCCGGGGTGCCTTGAGGTTTCTTCAGAGGTGCCTTGACAAAATGCCTAAAAATTGCCCCAAATTTGTATCCAAGCCAGTGGGTGGATGACGCCGGCCTTTTAGTTAAACAAAGCCACAGGTTTTCGTTGTACACCATTACAACTTTCTAGCTGCCAACCTCCTAACGACCAATGACATCAATTGAGAAGGAGGATGTCAGCTGCTTGCATATCATCCTTGTTTGACCCTCCCCTACCCCTCTCCATCAGCTTTGGGGTCTCATTAGCTAAGTGATGGAGGGAAACTGAGGGAGAAGAGAAACATTGCAATACTACTCAGTACCAGTTTGCAAAAGCGTATTTGCTTTGGAAGAATACATCACCTCTGACGTTGGGTATCCTACATGTATTGATGTTGCTGCATTATGTAAAACTATTAGAATAGCCTTTAAATTTTAGAACGGGGCGCCTCATAACTGCCTATAATTTTGGAGGATGTCTCGAGATTTTCCATAAGTTTAAAGGGTGCCTCGACTGAAAAAAAGGTTGAGAAACACTGCTGTACCCTATGTATGCTGTTGCGTGCCGCCCATGCATGCATTGCATTACTGCAGGTCTCAGGGCACTTGATGATCATTCTGTCTCTCCTTATCACACCTTCCTTTGTGACTTTGACCACCGAGGAACTGCTAGATGTTGACTTGCTATTCCACCAATATGAGTACCACTTGTTATAATCAGGCAGCATAACTGTTAATGGCTTAGCTATAATGAGTGCACACAAGTGCCAGAAGTGGCTGTTATCATTCATATTTTAGTTCTTGATTTAACTTAAATGTGTAAATTTGAAAGTTAATAAGTGATTGTTCTGTTCTGTCTATGCAATAGAGAGCGGTACCTTATTATACAATATGAATTGCAGTTCAATCAAATGTTGAAATTAACACACCCTCTCATGCTGACCCTTCTTACACATGACAATGAATGGTTAAATATGTCCTTTGATACTTAACTGTCCTATAGAAATCACTGATCCACATTCCCATGTAGTGTATTGAGCCAGTGCCTAGGCATTGGTCCCATGATGAGGCTTGGGGGGCTATGTTCAGGCAGGGGTGGCCAGTCACCCTTGTTGATGCTCCCCTCCGGCTAAAACAATCTGTAAGCAGTGGATCACATGACTGGCAAGTTGGAGCAACTGTCACAGCACAAAAGTATCACAGCACTTTATATTCTGTATTTACTATCATAAGGCAGCAAAGTGGTGGCTGTTATTTGGGTATAGGTTTTCTCTGAATGCCTGAGACCCTGTCTCCAGACAATTCATGTGAACAAAATGTTCTCATAAGATTATCCACTTGCTGCCCATGCCTTTTTCTGACATTTGTTGCTTACAACCATTATATATATATTTTTTTTAGCAGAGACCCTAGAGAATAAAGTGGCAGCCACACGTTTTTTGTGCAGCGTTTTTTTTTTTTAAATACTTTAATGAATTGAAAAAAAACAAAAAACATAATATATACCCCAATTTTTTGTATAATATGAAAGATGATGTTACGTCGAGTAAATAGATAGCTAACCTGTCATGCTTTAAAATTGCGCATGCTCGTGGAAAGGCGCCAAACTACAGTAGTTAAAAATCTCCATAGGCGATGCTTTAAAAATATCTACAGTTTAGAGTTACAGAGGCGTTCTATTGCTAGAATTATTGCTTTTGCTCAGACGTTGGCGACGATACCTCACATGTGTGGTGTAAACACTGTTTACATATGTGGACGTGACCTACGAATGCGATCATTACTGCGCACGAGCATGCAGGGACGGGGACACTTTAAAAAAATATATATTTATTTTATTATATATTTTTTTATTTTTACACTGTCCCTTTAAAAATAAATTTTAGTCACTTTTATTGCTATCGCAAAGAATATAAGCATCCCTTGCGGTAACAATGCAGCATGACGGATCCTCTCTATGGAGAGATCTCGGGTCCTCAAATCTCTCCTCTACCCATAAAAGCAAAAGTTCAAAAATACATTTTTTTAATCCTTTGCTTTAAAAAAAAAAAAAGAAAAAAACATGTTTACATGGCTTGAGAACCGGAAGTGATGTTTATCTAGTCCTCCAAGGGCATAGAGATGAGCAGTGGCCATCTAGCCATCGCTAATCTCTATGGAAAACCCTGCCGACGCCGAATGGTTCCTGGTACTACCGATTGGTAATGTTAGCCCGTGAACCATTGGCGGGGCTCCTCTGTCTCCACTCCTAAAAGTGATCTCTCAGCGAATCACTTTTATGGGAAAGTCGGCCTCTTAAGTAAAAAAAGGTTGCAAAAGTTGAAAGGTAAGGTTGCACTGATACCGTTTTTTATAGGTGAGTACGTGTATCTATACTTGTGCTCACCGATACCGAGTACTGATACCTTTGCGGAGCAATTTGAGCACATAAAAAATTAATGGCCTCAAACCCACTGCAAAAAATCGCATGTGACTTGAACAGGAATACAGTGCAATTCCTGTTCCTGTGTGATCCTAGGCTGAAGTCCCTATGACAGTATCGGTTCCAGGTATCAGAGCTTTTGTATGAGTACTCGTGCAAATGCTCAGTATCAGCACTGATATCGGTTTCAGTGCAACCCTGATGAAATTCGCATTGAAGTAGCAAGTGGTAAGCAAGTCGCAATGCAAAGTCGCAAGACTTTGGGGTTGCAGCAGTGTGAACTGAGCCTTTCTCTGTTTTCTTGTTCAAGAATTTTTATTTTCAAAATGAAAACATAAGGCACAGCATGTACAATAATTACAACGGACAAAGAAAATGCTGCATAGACTTTTATTCTGTTTTACATAAAGAGTGAACTGTAGACTCCTGGAATGTTGGGCCCATATGTAGAGAACCTGTGCTGGCATAAGGGAACCAGATTGATAAATCCTATTTACAGAGTTGACCTCGTCATAAAAGTGGAGGGACCCTTGCAGTCTGCAGCATTATTTTGCACACCATAATCTCTACCATCACTGCTCTGCACATTTTCTGAATTCCTGAATATGGAATCTAGCAAGGTAATGAACCTTAGAAAACATTAAGGTAGTAAATTTTAAATAGACACAAAAACAGCTTTGCTCTTTTATGCGCACGTGTCCCAAAATGTGCTGACTTGTACATGTCATCGCTTCCACACACAGCGGATTGGTGTATCCCTTCTCGTTATGAAACTTTCTTCGGCTTCTTTTGCTGATCAGTGATGGATGTAGAGCAGGGGGCTCCAAACTTTCCACTACAAGGGCCACGTTTTATATTTTACAAATAATCACGGGACAAAGAAGATCCCCATCAGGGTCTCTCCTACATCAGAGCCCCCCTTACATCAGGGTTCCCATCAGAGCCCCCCTTACATCAGAGTCTGCCTTATGAGCCCCTCTTACATCAGGGTTCCCATCAGAGCCTCCCTTACATCAGGGTTACCATCAGAGGCCCCCTTACATCAGGGTTTCCAACAGAACCCCCTCTTACATCAGTCTGCCTCAGTATCCCCCCTTACATCAGAGACTACTTTAGGGGCCTCCCTTACATCGGGGTTCCCTTCAGAGCCCCCCTTACATTAGAGACTGCCTTATTAGCCCCCCTTACATCAGTCTGCCTTAGGAGCCCCCCTTACATCAGGGTTCCCATCATAGCCCTCCCTTACATCAGGGTTCCCATCAGAGCCCACCTTACATCAGTCTCCCTTATGAGCCCCCCTTACATCAGGGTTCCCATCAGAGCCCCCCCTCCTTACATCAGGGTTCCCATCAGAACCCCCCCCCTTACATCAGTCTGCCTTAGGAGCTCCGGTTACATCAGAGACTACCTTAGGGGCCTCCCTTACATCAGGGTTCCCTTCAGAGCACCATTTACATCAGTCTGCCTTAGGAGCCCCCCTTACATCAGGATTCCCATCAGAGCCCACTCTGACATCAATCTGCCTTAGGAGCCCCCATTACATCAGAGACTACCCTAGGAGCCTCCCTTACAGCAGGGTTCCCATCAGAGCACCCCCCCCTTCATCAGAGTCTGCCTTAGGAGCCTCCCCTTACATCAAAGTCTGCCTTAGGAACCCCCATACTCTGGCAGCAAAAGGGATAAAGGCCAACTATGGGAAACTTGAAAATTGGCCCTTGTAGTGGGCTGTGCCTGCACAGAAAGGGTTGATTACTTGTTTAGGTCTAGGAGGCATAGATCCTCCATTTCTCTGTGCTGCTACATCGGTCCCCGCAGTGTCTTCTCCCCCACACTGCAGTGGTCTAGGGTCCTGACATCATCAAGACCGATGCAGGGTCCATATCGCCTAGGGACATTCCTTTGCTGGAGCATGGGTAAGTGGACCATCAGGTAAGTAAAAGTGATTTTACTCCCCCCTAGAATAAACCTGAGGATAGAGAGCAGTTAAAGCGGAGTTCCACCCACATTTTTCACTCCTCACCATGCAGCACTAATGTGCATCCTTAAAATTAATTGCCAATTTATTTATTTATTTTTTCTGTTCACTTACCTGATATATGCCTATATCTAATTTCACTTCCTCCTTTAGAGGCCGCGGTGCCGTACGTCATTTCCGGCTTTGCATTGGCTCCTGGAAGATCTTGGTCAGCTTGAAATGGCACGGCTCCTGTAACATTTAATATTGGCATCTATAAAAAATCTTGGTCAGCTTGACATGGCACGGCTACAGTAACATTGGCATCTATGGGAAGTGTTGGTCAGCTTGACATGGCACTGTTGCAGTGCCATGTCAAGCTGACCATGATTTTCCATAGAAGCCGATGTTAAATTTTACCGGAGCCGTGGCATGTCAAGCTGACCAAGATTGCACCGCACTGCACATGTGCGAGATCAGCAGGTGCATGCTGGGTAGCCAGCATGCACGGAATCCAGGAAGAAGGACACTGCAGCTTCAGATACCCACAATGGCCGCGCTGTGAAAAAACTTCACAAAGTAGGCAAAAGGCATGAGTACTCTAGGGGTATTTTTATCTTGAAAGTCATATTTCAGCTGGAACTCTGATTTAACCGAGAATAAACGAGCCATTAACCCTTGCAGTGCTGGCGCAGCCTCACTGCAAGGAAGAATTTTTGAAAATTCCCGGAGGTGAGCTTTAAGAGCTGTGTGTTGCCAATAAAGGTTATCAGTTGTCTCTCTAAATTCAGACTCCTATTAGTCTGTGTATGCTGAATGCTTTCCAGGCTTAGTGTGTTTAATCAATAGATAAGATGATGCAGGGGGGTCATATGTCTGTATCTGTCAGTACAAATATCCCATATATCTTCTGTATATGAAAGCAACATTTCAGTTACAGATTGCTCCTTTATTGGCGGGTACGTGACACTTGTACTGTACACAGACTGCTATCCCATCCGAGGGAAAGTTCTGTTTCTAATAAGTGTCAGCGATGAAGGATGCTCTCAGTCTTCTTCTTGGGGTATGGCTATGTGGCTATGCAGAACACATTCCTATGCGCCATCTAGTGGAAAATCTTTAAACTACATTTCAATGGCTCTCATTTCTTCTTTGTACAGCACTGACCCTTCCTGCAGAGCTTTACAGAGATCCCCAACTGTTCCCATCTGTCTCCTTCACAAAGGAGAATAAAATGTCACATCCTTAACATCTCAGTCGTTTATATTGTGAGCATCAGCTTCATTTTGCAGCCTATTGGTATATATTTTTTGGATTGTGGGAACAGACTCCATGAGGTGGCACCAAGATCTTGCCACTTGAACCGTTTTTTTTTATTTCAAGTCGACGCTTCTTTTAAATCTGACCTTCAGCGTTCCCTTTTTTGTACTCTCCTGTGCCGAAATTGCTTACTTTGATTTCACTGCACACTTTGAGCTTCTCACAGTGTGCATTGGAAGCTAAAGAGAGTCCAACTGTACAAAAAGTGGCAACCACCCCAACCTATAACCAGTTGCTGACCGCCCCCCTATAGCACATTTACTGCTACAGGGCGGCTGCACTGTGCAGAATCATATATATATATATATATATATATATATATGTGTGATCCTGCACTTCCGGGTATAGGGTGCAAGTGCGTGCCTACGGAGGCTCGCTTCTGGTGTGATTCCACACAGTGGGTCCCACGGACCTGAGGTCCGCCGGCCCCCGCTGATCGATTTGTACACAGTCAGAACAGTGATCTGCCTATGTAAACAAGGCAGATTGCCATTTTGTCAGTACAGGAGGCATCGATCCTGTGTTCCTGCAAAGCAGGGACACGTATCCATGCCTTCCCCTACTAAAAGCACCTCCCACACTACACTGAAGCATCCAGCTAGGCACACAGTTAACCCTTTGATCGCCCCTAATGTTAACCCCTTCCCAGCCAGTGTCATTAGTACATTGACAGTGCATATTTTTAGCACTGATCACTTTATTAGTGTCACTGGTCCCCAAATAAGTGTTGAAAATGTCAGTTAGGTGTCCATATTTGTCCGCCGCAATATCACAGTCCTGCTATAAGTAGCAGAACACAGACAGACAGAGTCCCGCTCTCCTCTATGGGGAAATCGGGTGAAACCAGACCACCTGTCCATTTTCATCCGATCCAATGCAATCCGATCCGCAAGATGGATAGAAAATGGATTTTGTGGACAGGATCGGATCAGATAGCAGCGGGTTTCAGGGGACATGTCACCACTGACATCCGCCACTCCATAGGGATGAATGGAAGATCCGATCAGGCCCGCCTGAAAAACTGACAGGTGGACCTGATCGGAAAGCCCGTGTGAAAGGGCCCTAAGAACTGTCTTCAGTGTGAAGAAGAACAGGGAGTCCTGGAAGTAATGGTTTAGCCTCCACAGAGCCCTGATCTCAACATCATTGAGTCTGTCTGGGATTACATGAAGAGACAGAAGGATTTGAGGTTCACAGAAGATCTGTGGTTAGTTCTCCAAGATGTTCGGAACAACCTACCTGTCACATTCCTTCAAAAACTGTGTGCAAGTGTAGCTAGAAGAATCGATGCTGATTTGAAGGCAAAGGGTGATCGCACCAAATATTGATTTGATTTGGATTTCTCTTCTGTTCATTTATTTTCCATTTTTGTTAATTGATGAAAAAAAATGAATAATGCTTCTATTTCTGAAAGCATTCTTCATTTACAGCATTTTTCACACGTCCTCCTATAAATATATAATGGATTTACCAGTCCTGCATAGATCATGCTTTGTCAGCATTAAAAGGTGAGCTGGGATCTGTAGTTCCCCCGACCTCTGAACGACCTTGAGCTGTTCCAGCAGGATCTAGACTGGCTTTGGTGGGGATCAGCAGGTAAAGGCTCTTCTCTGCCAGTTCTAGGTTGTTGTTGTCAATTAAAGCTCCTTATATTTAGCACCATAATATAATTTCGGCTGTTAAAATGCAGCCTGCTGACACTTTTTACAGCGTCTTCATGTAATTAGCGGTTTGGAATGTGGGGTTTCAAATTCCCCGCAGCGCTCTTTCAGGCTCAAGTCAGTGGCAGCATTTGAATTCTTCAGTTCACAGGAATTTATTCAGATTTTTGTGCTCTTTCCAAAACGATTTTGTCTCTGACACTGTAGCTTATTCAGCTGAGCATTATGAAAGCTGCAGTGTTAGTTCAGCCGAGCCCACAGGAATAAAAACCAGGAGAGGGGTACAATATATTCTATATTACAGTAGATGTAGACCCCAAGTGAATGGCAGTTTGCTAAATCACTGTGTATGACAAACAATTGCCTTCTCTTAAATACAGAACTTATTTAACTTTTTACTGCACTTTTGCTGCATCTCGGTGCTGCTAATCACCTGCAGTCTCTGTACAGCTACTTCCTGTCTACATGCACTCCAGTGATGGTTGCATGACCTTTCACAGGGCAGGTTACCTGCTCGTGACAACAGTGGATCATGCCTGCCTAATGTGTATTAACCACTTCCATACCGGGCCTATTCTGGCACTCCTCTCCTACATGTAAAAATCATCTTTTTTTTTGCTAGAGCATCACTCAGAACCCCAAAACATTATATAGTTTTTTTTTTAGCAAAGACCCTAGGGAATAAAACAGCAGTCATTGCAACTTTTTATGTCACACGGTATTTGCGCAGTCATTTTTCAAATGTGATTTTTTTTTTTGGAAAAAAAAACTTTCATGAATTAAAAAAAAAACAAAAAAAAACAGTAAAGTTAGCCCAATTTTTTTTGTATGATGTGCCAGATGACGTTACTCCGAGTAAATAGATACCTCATATGTCACGCTTTAAAATTGCGCACACTCGTGGTATTGCGCCAAACTTTTGTACTTAAAAACATCCATAGGCGACGCTTTACATTTTTTTACAGGTTACATGTTTATATAATTACAAAGAAGTTCTTGGGCTAGAATTATTGCTCTCGCTCTAACATTCGCGGTGATACCTCACATTTGAGGTTTGAACGTCGTTTACATATGTTGGCGCGACCTGCATATGCGTTTGCTTCTGCGTGCGAGCTCGAGGGGACGGGGGGGGGGCGCTTTCAATTTTTTATTGTTTCTTTTATTTTATTCTTTTTATTTTTACACTTACCGTCTTGGGCATGGAGTTCACCAGAGATTCACAGGTTGCCACTGGAGTCCTCTTCCACTCCTCCATGACGACATCACAGAGCTGGTGGATGTTAGAGACCTTGTGCTCCTCCACCTTCCATTTGAGGATGCCCCACAGATGCTCAATAGGGTTTAGGTCTGGAGAAATGCTTGGCCAGTCTATCACCTTTACCCTCAGCTTCTTTAGCAAGGCAGTGGTTGTCTTGGAGGTGTGTTTGGGGTCGTTATCATGTTGGAATACTGACCTGCGCCCAGTCTCTGAAGGGAGGGGATCATACTCTGCTTCAGTATGTCACATTACATGTTGGCATTCATGGTTCCCTCAATGAACTGTAGCTCCCCAGTGCCGGCAGCACTCATACAGCCTCAGACCATGACACTCCCACCACCATGCTTGACTGTAGGCAAGACAAACTTGTCTTTGTACTCCTCACCTGGTTGCCGCCAGACACGCTTGACACCATCTGAACCAAATAAGTTTATCTCAGTTTCATCAGACCACAGGACAAGGTTCCAGTAATCCGTGTCCTTAGTCTGCTTGTCTTCAGCAAACTGTTTGCGGGGTTTTTTGCGCATCATCTTTAGAAGAAGCTTCCTTCTGGGATGACAGCCATGCAGACCAATTTGATGCAGTGTGCGGCGTATGGTCTGAGCACTGACAGGCTGACCCCCCACCCCTTCAACCTCCTCAGCAATGCTGGCAACACTCATACGTCTATTTCCCAAAGACAACCTCTGGATATGACACTGAGCACGTGCACTCAACTTCTTTGGTCGACCATGGCGAGGCCTGTTCTGAGTGGAACCTGTCCTGTTAAACCGCTGTATGGTCTTGGCCACCGTGCTGCAGCTCAGTTTCAGGGTCTTGGCAATCCTCTTATAGCCTAGACCATCTTTATGTAGAGCAACAATTCTTTTTTCAGATCCTCAGAGAGTTCTTTGCCATGAGGTGCCATGTTGAACTTCCAGTGCCCAGTATGAGAGAGTGAGAGCGATAACACCATATTTAACACACCTGCTCCCCATTCACACCTGAGACCTTGTAACACTAATGAGTCACATGACACCGGGGAGGGAAAATGGCTAATTGGGCCCAATTTTGACATTTTCACATAGGGGTGTACTCACTTTTGTTGCCAGTGGTTCAGAAATTAATGGCTGTGTGTTGAGTTATTTTGAGGGCACAGCAAATTTACACTGTTATACAAGCTGTACACTCACTACTTTACATTGTAGCAAAGTGTAATTTCTTCAGTGTTGTCACATGAAAAGATATAATAAAATATTTACAAAAATGTGAGGGGTGTACTTACTTTTGTGAGATACTGTATGTACAATCTACTTTAGATTCACCACCAATGTAGTGTGAAGGTCTACCTATTCAACCCATGCAATCTATAACAGGTAGGTTATCACATTATATAGCTGTTGGTAAAGCTAAAGAAGATTTTACAATTAGTTGTGTGTGTGTGACTACCTTTAGGCTGGGTTCACACCATAGCGGTGCGAATTACAGCTTAATTGACGTTGAGAAGGACCGGAGCTGTCATTCGGCGGCTCCTATCCATTCTCGCAGCGCATCGGCTGCTCGGCGAGGGGCAAGGGGAGGTGCAGCGAGGAGGGGGAAAGACCCCGGTAGAATTGCCGTTCAGTGCAGAACACATCCGCGGGGCAGATGCGTTACCATTGAACTTAATAGGCTGGGAATTCGCACCGCATTGCACAGAAAATACACACGTTTTCTGTGCAATGCGGAGTGCGAATGCACCGCACCTATGTGAACCTGACACATTGAAAACAATGCGAATTGGATGCTGTGTAAGCCGCATCCAATTCGCATAGGTGTGAACCCAGCCTAAGACTAAAGATGGACTGGATGGGTCCTCTAAACATTGCAGTGTTTCCTGAGGGTTAGTAATTCACTTGGATGAATGATTGAGCCAGTAGTTCATTGTTTGCCAATGAGCCACACAGGTTACATAAACCTGTCATCTCTATGCGCTTTAGTGCCCCTAATGATCCTTATTTTGATACGATTCCGGATTAAAGCCAGTTTCTCTTGGAAAAACAGATTCCAAAATAAGCTCATTTAGAGGTATTTCTGGCTGTTCCATTACTGGAAGAAAATTCCTTTAAAGAAAAAAAAGACTTGTGAGGCTGCACTTGTCCAATAATTGGCGATGGAGGACAAGCACGGCCCTCTTCCCATCTTTCACATTAAAGGACGGGTCGCCCACGGCCGTTCCAAGATAAATATTTGCAGGACAGATTGCCATTCATTCCAGCCCTGGCACTCACCCCCTTTCTGCTAAACCAGAGTCACAGATCTTACTGGAAGTCGGTGTAAGCCTGTTTTCAGCTCGGCAGAAATATGTTTTGGAAGCTGAATTCCTTGGCTGGTAAAAAGTACGACATACTGTTTATCAGAGAGGACTTTTTTCGGCCATTCTGCAGCTGCTGGGCACACTGGAGAGAAGTGGGCAGTGTACTTTGTGCTGTGCACATTCCGCTATGGCTTTCAGGTCATCGGTCACCGCCATACAGAGGCCTTTCATAGGCTGAATGTTTGCTGAGCATTGATGGGATGCTTGAACGTTACGTGTGGCAGCCCTGTGTGGCCTGCAGATACACATCGTTACAGGTGGCATGGGGATGAAGTTTCAGGGAATTCTTCATACAATGTAGCCTTTTGTATCTGCAAATTCTTTTTCATGGCATTACATAGGCCATTTGTTCAGGTAATACTAGATTGTATCAGCTCAAAAACATTAGCTAAAGCGAACGTTTACTTTGTCCATGCAGGGAAAAGTAACAGGAATAGTTTATAGCAAGTTCAAAAATCTTTGGGCGTGATTTACTAAAACTGGAGAGTGCAAAATCTGATGCAGCTGTGCATGGTAGCCAATCAGCTTCTAACTTCAGCTTGTTCAATTAAAGCGGAGTTCCACCCGGTTAAAAGTCAACAGCTACCAAAAGTGTAGCTGCTGACTTTTAACAATCGGCCACTCACCTGTCCCTCGCAGCAGCGATGCGGCCACCCGAGGGCTCGCTCATCTCCCCCTCCCCTCGCCGGCGCATCACAAGTGTGGGCACCCGGCTTTGAAGCTGCACATGCTCGAGTCATGCTGCGGCTTGGGGATGGCTCAGCTTATCTTCTGGGACCTGTAACGTGTCTCAGAAGATTGCCGAGGGGGGGGGGGGAGGTGAACTTCCTTCCGGTTTCTCGGCGCCAGGAGAGGAAGTGGACCATGGACTGAGACAGGGTCCACGCCCCCCCCCCCCCAAAAAAATGACATGCCAATCATGGCATGTCAGGGGGTCACCTCCTCTTAAAGCGGAAGTTCCACTTTTGGGTGGAATTCCGCTTTACACTTTGACAAAAGAAAAAAAAATGGAAGCTGATTGGTTTCTATGCAGTTTCAGCAGATTTTGCACTCTCCAGTTTTAGTAAATCAACCCCATTGCACTTACCTTTCTGGTTCCCCCATCCATTACAATTTGCTGTCAGAGCCTGTACCCACATATGGGGGCACGTAAAATCTCCCCTGCCTCCCAAGAAAAAGCAACTAGGTTAAGTGGCATTTGATAATCAAAGTCTTCATGAGTGCACCACCATGTGGATATGATCTTTGATTGCAAGCTGCTGATCCTAAGGCCTCATACACACAGGACGTTCTAAAAACGTTCTAAACCCGTCAGTAGCTTTGCAGTGAGTTTCTCAGCCTTTTTCAGCGTTTTGCACTAGCAATTTTGAGCAGTAGCGTTTTTTTTTTCAATGGTCCAAAAACATTGGTGAGCCGTGGTTTTGCGAGTTTTGAAGGTTTTTTCTTTTTTTCTCAATGGATCTAAAACGTCCAAAAACTTTGTTGATCATCGTTTTTGAGCATTTTACAGCTGAAATACACCTCTCAGAACCCACTAGTCTGGGGTTTTTTTTTACAGCTCAAACAGCCTATGTGTGCACATGATGGGGAGTTCATTGACTGGAGGAAAAAACGTCTTAAGCTAAAAACAGTGTGCATGAGGCCTAAAGATTAACGTGGAGATACATGTTTGTTTTGGAAAGATGTCCCTCTAAAGTGTTTGGTTCTTGGACAGGCAGTTGTCAGTGTTGTCACGTAAAGCCCAACTACAGGCAGTGCCTGCACTGCAAGGATTAATAGCTTGTTTTGTGTAGGGTTGTCACCCCCATGCTCTAGCGGTAGACTGTCCCTTGGTGTCATCACATCCAAAACAGGGCTATGGACCTTGCTTTAGGGTCTTGATGACATCAAGACCCTAGACCATGCATGGGGTATAAGAAGCCATGGGGACTGGTCCAGCTGCGGGGAACAGTGAAATAACAGGTAAGTAAATTCTTTCTTTTTTTTTCCCCTAGACCAAGGATCTCCAAACTACGGCACTCCAGCTGTTGCGGAAGTACACGTCCCAAGAGACATTGTAAAATGCTGACATCACTAGGCATGATGGGAATTGTAGTTCCTGAACAACTGGAGGGCCATAGTTTGGAGACCCCTGCTTAGACCAAAATGAGAAACTAACCCTTGCAACGCAGGCACAGCCCCACCTCAAGGGATAACAAGGGATCATCAGAAAACCAGCCCTGAGAAATCCCATGTAGCTATTATTGGAGTGCACGGTGACAAGAAGTGGCTACATAGCATTTGCAGAAAATCAGCAGTATACAAAAGAGGACAAGAAAGGTGAAAACAAGTATTTGTTAAGACAAATGGTTGGTAATGTTTACAAGTACTTTAAGGCAAGACATACATGATTATAAAAAAATGAACCAATTCCCCCATCCACACATTCGATGTGGATAGGGAAAGCACTCACACTGAGCTATTGTATTCTGCAGGCAGAGAAAACAATGAATACAATGATCAGTGTTGCTGGCTATAGCTGGCAGCACTGATTGTTCGGGAAAAAACAGAAGGCTGGTTGTGCACAAAGTGATTGATAGATCAACTTGTGTCCAACCCGCTAGCCTACATACATGGATCGATATTTGGCCAGTCCCGCTGAACCGTCAGATTTTCGATCCTTGTATGTTTATGGGGAGTTTAAAGTATTTGGGGTTTGGACAGAGGGTAGGTTAAGATTTGGGGTTTTGGTAAGAAGAGGACCTCAATTACGAGGAATGACTTCAAGCACTAAATTTATTCTCGCTGGAGAAGAGACACTTGAGAGAAGATATGATAGCGATTTACAAACACCTCAATGGTGATCCCAGCGTAGGAAGAAAACTTTTCAGTCTCAGGGAGTGTAAGAGGACACGTGGCCACACATTGAGATTGGAGGAGAAACGGTTTAACCTTAAGCTGCACAGGAGATTTTTCACTGTCAGGGCGATAAGGATGTAGGACTTTATTGCACAATTGGTGGTGTCAGTGGGGAGTATTGATATTTTATAAGACTCTTGGATGTGCATCTTAGTGAACACAACATACAGGGATATGGGAAATATCATCATTGACACACATACACCTACACAGGTTGAACTGGATGGACTATTGTCTTGATTCAACCTTACCTACTATGAAACTACAAATAAGTGTTCGAGTTTGAGTAAAGGTGAGTTAAGTGTCAGGGCCCAGGTAATGAGAGATCTAAGCATTTTGGGTGTAGGTCGGGAGAAGAATATCTGTTACGGTTTGGGTAAAAGGCGGGTTACGTGTTAGGGTTTAGGTAGGGAGATTAATTAGATTTGAGGTAGGTAGAAGGTTTAGTATGGAAGTTGAGTAGATTGAGGGTTACGTATTGTTCAGGTGGGGGAATATTTTTTAAATCCTATACAGAACTGATTTTTCAGATTGTATGGTTGTTAACCAATGGGATCACATGGCTTTTTGTCTCTTGATGACCTAAATTCAATTTTCTTCTGTTGTGCCCATTACAAAGCTAAGTGATGACCTCAAACTTTTAGGATTTGGGCTGTGAAAATGAAATCTTTGTCATGACTATGTGTACGGGGACAGAGACTAAAGCCTAGTACACGTGATCAGAAAATAGGGTGAAAAATACCTCTTTTCCAAGAGATTGTAAGATAATCTGATCGTCAGTACACTGCTGATCATGATAGTTCATCCAAAATTATCCAAAGGGACTAACACAGACATTTTTCTCATATGAGACCAGATCGTACGATTTTCATTTAATCAGCACAGTATGTGTCTGCATAAGATCGTAAGAGCAAGACCACACATGCCCAAAAACAAAAGAATACAATACAATACATTACATCACTTCCAAAATTGTATTCTGTTGTATGGGAATTCTCTTAGGTTGAGTATCAACTTTGCTTTCGATATGAGACTAGCATGCAAAAAAAAAAAGCAGACGGTCATTCATCCAATATTCTCACCGTGTGTACGAGGCTTAAGACTGGTGCCAGGGAATATACATATTCGTCAGCACACCGTGGATCCTCGTCCAAAGTTTTCTTTATTGAAAAGATCACACCACAGAAAGGTGCAACGTTTCAGAGCCGCGCAGGGCCCCTTCGTCAGGCATGGTGACAGGAAATGTCTACCATTGGAACGTCCAAGGGCTTTACAAAGCCACCGATCGATACCCTCAAAACGAGCAGTTTTAGGAACAGTTGATTTTAATGGCTTTCATTTAGCGACCTCACTACATAATATATTGTGTATTTTACATTTTGGGTCACATGGTGTCTAGTTACTATAGGCAGCATCTCTACTTTTGTTCATGTATTGATACCTTTGGCCTCCTTAGTTACTGAGCTGCCAGACCTGGCTTTACTTACGCATTTATATCTGTTCTTTGTTCTCTTCCATCCTGACAACGTTGTCTTTTTTTTTTTCTCCCATTTTTAGAATGGCAGAAAAATATGTGCATAAAATCTGGAACATTCTGTCCTGTGACGGCCTGTGTGCAGTTTAAATTCACTTTATGATTTAACAGTACCGCAGCCGAAGTATTTGAGCACAAGGAATGTACCGCACTGCCCAGATAGCACAGAAAGGATGATTTTTTTCCTCCTCTTCTTCTGCAATTTCTATAAAATAAAATAACAGATCTAGCCCACAGCATTCTTCTTGTATGATTAAGCTAAACAAAAGTATCTCTGGACCCCCGGAGGAGATCCTTTGTATAAACCAAGTTTTTGCACGATTTCTGAGATACCGCTGGTTTCCTGCAAACAGGATGTGCTCTGCTAGATACAGATTTATGGCACTTACGTTATTGTTTATTGAAAACACCTCTGACCCTATTTTTATTTTCAGTTATCTGTCTGATGGAAATATGTGGGGGTTTGTATGTGATGATATGGTTGCCACGCAACTTTTTTAAAGGCTAAGTCCTCATTAAAATTCAATTACAGTTTTGGCTGGACATCACTGGGGATTCCTCCTTAGTTGACTCATCTAGCTCTATAGCTATGGACAGGTCCAAGAAGGAAGTTTCTTCATCCACAAGAGTTCCTGATTTGCCCTACCATGATGCTGATTTCCTGGCTAGGCTGGCTATAGACCAAGAAAGGTAGTTAAGCCCTGGATACTGAATTCACTAAAGTGGTGTTGGTGGTATTTGATGTAGCTGGCTGCAGGAGACCCAGGCCTTGCCATGTGAGGACTTCAGGCACTGTGCATGGAAATGTAGAGAATACCTACCTACACCAGTGGCAGTATGATTGAGTACACGTGAACATATCCTTAGCATATACAGGTCTAGCAGTGGAAAAGTACCCCACGGGAAATGCAAGGACCCCTGATGAATTACCCACGATGCTTTAAAACCTAACCCCAGCTAGAAAAAAATCTTTGTGGGGGTGGGGGGGGGGGGGGGTAAGAGTTTGAATTGCTGTCTTGTTTTCTGTCTGTGGTCCCAATGAAAAGTTTCTACTTCACTTCCTGTTATTGCGTTGCCCATTCCAGGAATAGGGGAACTGTCATCACTGAGACAGGAAGGTACAATTGTCATGTGTTTTAAACCTCGCATTATTAAAAATGCATTTTTGCCTGTGTCTCCATTGGAGAGATTTCCCAGGACTGCTCTGTGCAAAACCATTACACAGAGCAGGTAAATATAACGTGTGTTTTTTTTATTATTTCCTTTAGAATCACTTTAAACCATTGTATCATTGCATGGATGGCCATTATTATGTCTTCCAGTGCACACAAGCTAGCCATGGCTAAAGCCTCGTACACACGGGACAACGATCGTATACAACAGGTCGTACGAACGACCGTTGTATGCGAAATCGATCGTTAGTACATGCGATTAGAACAGCCGACGTACGACGTTCGTACAATGGGAGTTGTATGAGCAAACTAGAAAACTTGGTAGTACCAACAAGCGGTCATACGACCGTTGTATCGTGTGTACAGAGAAGTTGGTCCAACAAGTTTTATTGTGCAAAACACGCATGCTCAGAAGTCAGGAATGGACGGATGCTAATTACATGCACCTGAACATTCTTTCTTTGGTCGTACGATCGTGTAGTGCAGTCAGTATGCTGGATACAACAGCCAACTTACGATTTGAGCCGTTCCTACGTACATCCGTCGAACCATGTGTACGAGGCTTAAGGACATTATAAACCTCCACTTGGTACATTTATTTTTATTTACCAGACAAATGTTCTCTAATCTGGATAGAAAATATGTTTCTAGGAAAGGCATGACTCTTTCTTTTCCATGTGTTGGAAGGCTTGGTAGAAATTCTTTGTTTTTTCATCTATAGGGCTTGTCTCCTAGCCTAGCATTTGGTGAATTCTATTTTAAACTGATAACGCATTTGGTTGTTTTAAGTTCATAGAACTGCGAGTCCTTAATAATCAACTTGCCTTATCATTTGGCTGTTCTGTCCAGCCTCTGGAAGATCATTATTAACAGCTTGTAAAAATGTATTATACAGAAGATGAAAATGATTCAATTCACATGTACATCAGAGGTATGAAATTGAGACAGATCAGATGCAGGATGATTATTGATTTCTGTGGGCACCTTTAATGGTCATTCCACTTAGTAGACAATGATATCAGAATGGGCCAGTGAAGTTCCTCCACCTCAAACTCCATGTCTTTATGGACCTTGCTTTGTGCAGTGGTCCAAACCATTGGGATATAGGGGGGATTATGGTGTGGGGTTGTTTTTCAGGGGTTTGTCTTGGCTCCTTAGTTCCAGTGAAGGGAACTCTTAAGGCGTCAGCATACCAAGACATTTTGGACAATTCCATGCTCCCAACTTTGTAGAAACACTTTGGTGATGGTCCCTTCCTGTTCCAACATGACTGCACACCAGTGCATAAAGCAAAGTGTCTTGACCTCGACCCGGTAGAACACCTTTGGGATGAATTAGAGCGGAGTCTGCAAGCCAGACCTTCTCTTCCACATCCGTGCTTGACCTACAAATGTGCTTCAGGAAGAATGGTCAAACATTTCCATAGACACGATTCTAAACCATTTGGACAGTCTTCCCAGAAGAGCTGAAGCTGTTATAGCTGCAAAGGGTGGGCCAACTCAATATTGAACCCTACAGACTAAGACTGGGATGTCAATAAAGTTCATGTGCGTGTAAAGGCAGGTGTCCCAATACTTTTGGTAACATAGTGTGTGTGTGTGTATATATATATATATATATATATATATATATGTGTGTGTGTGTGATATATGTGTAAATTGAGAGCAGGTGTGTCTCGCCGGAAGTCCAGACATGATTATTTTAAGAATATATTGGTGTAGGAACTCTCCACTCACCTACACGCTATCCTTTTGATTCCAAACTCCATTTTGGACGTGTCAACTATCACAAATTGCCATTTCTAGGGTTTTTGGCCAGACAATCATTGCAGAGTCAGAGGAAGCGGGAATCCTCTCCCGTTCCACTTTCTGTTCTCCCACAATTAAAATCTGAATTGTTCCGAGAAAAGATATTCTTTCTGATTGTACTCCACTGAGGAAAGGATTTCTCTCCTCCAAAGCTCTTGATGTCCTGCGCATATTTTATTTCCAGATGTTGAACTGTTGTTTTTTCGGAAGCCTTGTTAGGCTGCCAGCCGAGTAGATTATTGAAGGATTTTCCAAACCCAGCTGATTATCACAACACACAGGAATCTGGACTTTCAAAGCCACTTCTTGGCGGCTGATCATTGTAACAGCTGCACAAAACGTGTGCGGAGAAGGCCTTTCCCGACCATCAGGGTTTGTCCTTATAAGGCAAAACAGTGAGCACATTCTTCTGATCTTGGTGTCATGGGGACACTCGAGTCATGAAGTCTCACATGACGTCAAAAAATATGATCTATGACATTTCTTAAAGTTGTAGGTGCACTTTGGCCTTTGGTGTTTATGTCCCATTTTAAGGTTTGCCTGCGGAGGTCTCCACAAATGTGTACGCCTGAAGCTTAAAGGACCGCAATACTCAAACAATAAAGTAACATTGCCGTGTTGAAGATTACATAAATGGCATTTTCACATAGGATGGAAAAATGCCCACTGTGGTATAGAAATGTAAGGAGACCCTGTCACTTTGTCATTGCCATTCAGGACAAACTGACAAGTCGCTTTAAAATCCATCTCCTGACCTTCTTATTTTCCTAATGATTCGGGGGGTGGGATTGGTTTTAAAGAGAAGCTGTTATTCTTCTCACTTCCCTGCTGCAAGGGTTAAATGCTCTAGGGGTAGAGGAATGAAGAGTAATACCTGATTCCAGCAGGTTCCCTTCACTGGTGCGACCAGCCCTGTAAAGCCTCTTATCTAAAGGTGCTCCTAGATGCGGTCACCCTCCTGCCTCCTCCACATACAATGCAAAGTTGGGCATAGATGAAGCGATTTTCTTTCCTGCAAAAAGAAAATCGCTCAATTCTCCCATCAACACAGTCAGTGTTAATGGGGAATCCCTTACGCAGAGCTAGCGGGGGGGGGGGGGGTTGTGGGGTGGGAGAACACAGTGATTATTGCTAGCAGCTATAGCCCCTGGCAATAATCAAATGAAAAATCTGACATACTGTTTGTACCCAAGTTGATCGATCGATCCATCAATCAACTTGGGTACAATCAGCCTGCCCATACATGGTTCGAATCTTTGCTGAACCAGCCGAGATTTGAACTATCTATGGCCTGCTAAACTTTTAGAAAACTGTGAGCAGGCAGCTTTTTATTACATGCTATGTCTCCTGCAATAATACAAACTTACCTGGCTGCTTGCAGTTTTCTACTAAATGTACGCTGAGCTGCGCATGTGCAGCTCAGCATGCATTCCTGGTGCACATTTTGAAAGTGATGAAATGACTGATTCCATTATGCGTGTGCAAGATGACATCACCCCCATCAGCCAATCAAAAGACAGAAAACCCCAAAACATACTGATTTCCTAAATAGCAGTACAGGCTTCAGATGCAGTCTCATTGTAGATATCACTGCCAGCTACCCTTTTTAATTGTTGAGTTTAGTGCATTAACCACTCCAGGTCCGCGCTATAGCCGAAGTACGGCTCCAGCGCGGACCTGAAATGCCCGGAGGACGTCCATGGACGTCCTCCACTGCGCACGCTCCAGGCGTGCTCCATGCGCGCCCCCTGGCGGCAGCGGCGGCGCGCGTGCGCGCCGCACGCTGCGCGAGCTTGCCCGTGGGTCGGGCGGACTCGATGTCCGCCCGAGACCCGGCGATCGCCTTTAGGAGCCTCAGAACGGGGAACCGCCATTGTAAACACGGCGGTTCCCCGTTCTGTCACAGGGGACATGACAGATCTACTGATCCCTGTCACTGGGATCAGTTAGATCTGTCATGTCCCGGCCAGCCCTGCCCCCCCACAGTTAGAACACACCCAGGGAACATGTTTAACCCCTTCACTGCCCCCTGCAGGTTAACCCCTTCACTGCCAATGACATTTACACAGTAATCAGTGGACATTTAAATTTCTGATCGCTGTATAAATGTCATTGGTCCCAAAAAAGTGTAAAAAATGTCCGACATGTCCGCCCCAATATCGCAGTCCCAATAAAAATCGCAGATCGCCGCCATTACTAGTAAAAAAAAAAATAATAATAAAAACGCCATAAATCAATTCCCAGTTTGTAGACGCGATAACTTTTGCGCAAACCAATCAATATACGCCGATTGCGATTTTTTTTTTTACCAAAAATATGTAGAAGAATAAATATCGGCCAAAACTGATGAATAATTTTTTTAATGGATTTGTACTTTAGCAAAAAGTAAAAAATATTGTTCTTTTTTGCAAAATTGTCGCTCATTTTTTGTTTATAGCGGCGATCAGAAATGACGCAGAGGGGATCAAATACCACCAAAAGAAAGCTCTATTTGTGGGAAAAAAAGGACGCAAATTTTATTTGGGTACAACGTCGCACGACCGCGCAATTGTCATTCAAAATGCGACAGCGCTGAAAGCCAAAAATTGGTCTGGGCAGGAGGGGGGTTTAAGTGCCGGGTAAGGAAGGGGTTAATGAAAGACTCTGAGAAGATAAACTTTCTCTTACACTTTAATAGTTGTTAGGCTCCATTCACACCTAAGGGTACTGCAGTGACACCTGCTGCACTGTGGTGTTTTTATGAGCTTTTTGGGTAATTTTGAAGCGGTGCCATTCATTTGAATGGACTTCCCTTCGCTCCAAAGAAGCTCATGTACCAAATTTTGGCACAGAGCCATAATGCCGCTCTTGGGGGGCCATTAAGAAATAATGGCATCACAAAGCGTCCCATGTCTTGCCGCGATTCTGGAATTGCGGGCAGAATCACATGATTCTGCCCAAATTTCCAGTACACTCAGGTGTGAATGGAGCCTCAAAGGGTACCTCCACTTTCATGGGGGAAAAAAATAGCAAATTAGAAAAAATAATATAGCGTATACAATTGTGACTCAAGTCATATTGTAATTGAATGTTACTAAAAATGACCTTTCCTTTTGCTGCAGCTCTGTAATCTTCTGTTAAATGCAATGCAATATGACTACCTGGAGGTGTACTGTATACAGAATGTGTACAGAATGCCCATCCAGAAACATCATTTCCTGCTTGTGTGATTGGCTCACTGATTTTCCCAGAAGTCTGCACTAAGATACAAGTCACATTTTTGGCATCCCCTGCAACAAAAATGTAATTTGCCCCCCTAAAGGAAATCACGTCTAAGGGGATGCAGACCCGGCAGTTTTCCTTATTAGAGCCCTGTAGATGCAGCAGCAGATTAATTATGAAACCACTCCTATTAGATACACTTTCCCCATGGACACAGACAAACGCACAGGGATTTCTTCAGAGTATCAAAAGGTAAGAATCTGCAACAAAGTTTGTTAAAATCCCTGCAATGTACATAGATCACCCAGAGGGGAACGTTTTTTTTCTCAACAAAAGTGGAGTTACTTTTTAAGGCTGAGGAGAATATAAACTTTGTTTTGTTTGTATTCAGGCTGTCTGCAGTATACCTGTCCAGGGAGCCTGTGATATCGGCACCCCAGCCGATTTTCGGATCGACTTTTGGGTGCTGCCGCCGCCATTCTGCTTCCCAACTGTACTTTTCTAACTGGCCCTGCAGCAGAGGAAGGAGGAGGGGGCCAAACTTTCCGAGGGACCGAACTTGCGAGGGATGGCGCTGCGGCGCAGTCTCCTGGAAGTGGGGATGGGTACCTGTCAAAAACAGCCCCCCCTCCCGAAAGGTGCCAAATGTGGCACTAGAGGCGGGAAGGAAGCAGATCAGTGGCTTCCGCTTTAATTTGGAATTCCGCTTTAAGGAGATTCATCCTCTTTATTTGTCCTGTTTACCATAGTCATTGAAAGTGAAAGAAAATCCCAGATTTTGGATTGTCCATAGAAAAGTAATAGAGGGGAAATCTTTCAGTGGGGACCAGGGGGGTCCCCAAGAAACTCCGTTCAATTGCAAGGATTTCCTCTCACTTCCTGTTTGGCTGTAGGACAGGAAGTTAAAGGGAATCTCTGCAATGGGACACAGGTGGTGAAAAAACATCTGAGGAGTTATAGCTTTCCCTCACTCTATCCAAAATAAAAAAATAAATGTACCTATAGTTCTAATTTAACTGTCTGGTATTACACGGGATGGAGAGATGGGTATGGCCTAACTAAACGTATGCAGGCCCCTTCTTTTGCAGTTTGTGATCTGTTTCTCTAGTGACTTCATGAGAGGTGTGCAATATAGAAGTAATCATTTATGGCATATGGCGTTGAAGGGTTTGAATTGTACAGGTTTCTAGATTACAAGCCTTCTTTGTTATCCTCAGTCCTCTCCCCCCCCCCCCCCCCTCAGTTTACAGCCTTCCTAGTACTACCTATCATCTTTATATTCACAATTCCATATCTTTTGTTCTTTGTCTGTTTTCATAACTTGCAGCAACCAGCTGCTTTATAAAATGGTTTTTGACATGCCTCATCCTGCAATATTAAATTTCCATTCTCTCACCCTGTAGCCTCAGCAGTCCCAGTCCTTGTGCGGCCTTAAAGTGCTGAACTATTTATGTCTCAGGTTGAGTGCAGTACCCCTTGCAGCCATTGCTCTCCGGAGAAAAGACATTTTAATGTATAGCGAACATAGGACATGGTTTAGGCATTACAGAATGGAAAAACTATTAGGATGGAGAGGAAGACGCAATATGGAAGATTTTGATAGCATGGCGTAACGTGTACTGCATTCCCCAGTGTGTCTGCTAATGTTCTCATACGCTCTGTCTGCTTTTACTATCAGCATGGTCTGGTTTGGACCAATGCAGAGGAATATCTCCTAGACAGACTGCAGTCAGACAGGTGCAGGCTTTTCCTGGAAGATCATTGGAAAGGAATGGAAGGAAATGTTTCTGTATAGCTGGGATGGCCCATTGAGAGGCAGACACGTGTGACAAGAACATCTATCTCTTCATCTAACCTCCTTCATAATCTGACACATAAATCAAAAACTCATCCACAGTATAAAGACAAGAATGCAGCTTGCAATCGGATTGTACAATCTCCCTGAAATGTACCGCAGTAAGAGAGGCTACCTCGTTGGAAAACAAATGAAATGAATTAAGTAGACTTGATTGTACTGTGTATGACCAGATATGGAGTTCCTCCTGAACCACACTACAGTAGATTTAGTTAGCTGGGCTTGAGTGCAGGATGATGTTATATAGCTCAGTGTTATCATTCTCTCTGTATCTGGAACCTGCTCTTAGTCTCGTAAAAGGAGAGATTCTGGATGAGTTTCAGTATTGAGAAGCCAAGTATGCTGTATGTGGAGCCAAAACTTTTTTCTTTCATTTTTGATAGATTAGGGAATGGTACAACCCTTATCCTGTATTTATGCTGAGTGTGCCACTGGGTAGAATTCCCATCCCGTTTCCTTATACTTTCCTTTACACACAGCAGGATGTTAGAGGAAAGCACCCCAACTGGTAGATTTCTCCTGTCTTCCTCTTCAAGTGACAAATTTTGGATTTACCGTCACTTTTTGTCCAGGTGATAGTGGACAGGACCCACTTCCAAGATGCTGTGCTATCCAAGATGCTGGACTGTCCCGGCAAATCCTGGACAATTGGCATCTATGAGGGAGCTTACAGTCTAATGTCTCTATCCAAGTTATACAGGGAGGCTGGTTTTAGGGGCAAATTATCACTTAGGCTGGGTTCACACCTACGTGAATTGGATGCGGCTTAGACCGCATCCAATTTGCAGGACACTTGAAAACACATTGTTTTCAAGGTGTCCAGTTTGCATAGGTGCAGTGAATTCGCAGTCCGTATTGTACAGAAAACGTGTGCGTTTTCTGTGCAATTCGGTGCGAATTCCCAGCCCGTTGTGTTCAATGGGAGCGCATCTAACATGGAGATGCACTCCGCACTGAATGGGTATATTTTCCCCTGCACGCTGCCCCTCCCCCCGCAGCTGCTGAACTGTGAGAATGGACAGGAGCCTCTAAACGGCAGCTCCACCCCTTCTCGCCAGCAGACAGGCTGGAATTTGCACCAGACTGGTGTGAATCCAGCCTTAAAGTGTTACTACATCCACAATAGTAAAATCAGGCTGTATATGCAGTAAAACATGCTTGTTATACTCACTTTTTTTGTGATGGTGCATGTGATCAGCACAGGGCCAATCAGCACTGTCTAAAAAGAAGGAGTCATGCAGCCTCACAGTCAGAGGAGAATGAAAACTCCCCCTTCAAGCTTTAACCAGTGCTCGACCGGGCACTGATAGAAGTCACAAGACTGCTATATACAGTATTGCCAACGAGAAAAAGGTATTTAACAGTTTATATTTACTAAAATGATTGCATTTCCATGTTCTGTGTACTGTGGGACACCAGATATAGTAAATGCAGGGTCCGGGGTTTAGTAACACTTTAAAGAAGTCGCTGTTGGAAGATTTTACCTCTTTCTAATGCACTGAAAACTCCACATTTTGGATTTACCTCTTCACTTTTTGTCCAGATGACAGTGGACAGGACCAACTTCCAAGATGCTGGTCCAAGGTCCAAGATGCAGGACTGTCCTGGCAAATCCAGGACAATTGGTATGTATGAGGGAGCTTAAAGTCTAATGTTTCTACCCAAGTTATACATGCATAGGAAGCCTGTTTTTTGGGGGAAATTGCCAGTAAAAGAAGTGTCCCCATTGGAAGATTTTACCTCTTTTCTGCTTCAATGAAAACTCACATTTTTGGATTTATCCTCACTTTTTATTATCAAGGTGACAGCGGACAGGACCAAGGTCCAAGATGCTGTACCATCCAAGATGCCAGACCAAGGTCCAAGACCCTGGACTTTCCCAGCAAATCCGGGACAATTGGCATCTATGAGGGTGTTTACAGTCTAATGTCTCTATCAGAGTTATACATGCATAGGGAGGTTGTTTAGGAGAAAATTGTCACCAGAAGAAGTTTCCCCATTGGAAGATTTCACCTCTCTTTCTGTTTTGGTTGACACCTATTTGGATTTACCTTCACTTTGGGTTGGGTGAGTTTCCCCAGTGGGGACACAGACAATTATAAAACTTGACAGAGGTTCTATACTTTTTTAAACTGTATCCAAACAAAAAAAAAGTTTTGGATTGAACACACTTTAACCTCTTGCCGACCATATAACGCATATGTGGGGCAGCATGGAAGTTGGGCCCATATGTCGCACTTACACACCCATGGTGGCCCAGGTTTCTATGCTGAGAGTGCCCTCATCCCCTGGTGCACAGCATCATCAGGACTAAGGTCCAAAATGCTGGACTGTCCTGGTCAAACTGGGACAGTTGATATCTGTGAGGGAGTCTACGGTCTAATGTACCTATCTGAGTAATACATAAGAAGGGAGGTAGTTTTAGGATGAAATTGTGGGATGAATCTTGGCTTGTGGAAGGAAACCGGATCACCCTGAGGAAACCCACATAGAACATGTAAACGCTATGTGGTGTTTGTGGCAGGGATTAACCACGGCTTCTCTGAAACCAGCTACGGCAGTGAACATTGGGAAGGGGGGGTTGTGATTCCAGATGTACATTGAGAAATAGGAGGAAGAATCCTCTTGCGTGAAGGAATGAATGGGGATTGTTGCGGTGAAACGGATTATTATCATGGCAGGTGAAGTGACAGGTCCAGACAGGAGAGGCGAAGGAATGACAGCGGTGCTTAGAAAGGTGGGCTGTGATTAATCACTGTTATTCTTCATAGGTTTCACAGTAATATGGGAAGTAATCCACAATGACTAAGGCCCACCAGTGCTGCCAGATCGGTTTTCTAGCAAACGACTGTCTGGTTAATCAAAATTTGGCTTCTGAGACACACAGCCCACAGATTGAGGACAATAGGATGACGCAGAGCGAGCCTTCAGTGCTAATGCTCATAGTATGCTAAGCTCTCCATTCATATCATACAGCAGTGCAGTCATTTTATAGGCTCTCATTTTTCAAAGTGTGCAGATTGGTACTGACTGTTCCCTAAGCAAACTGTAATCATCATTTTCCTGTGCGCAAATAAAAAAAATTAAGAAAAAAAAATCTGATTCTGAGGGACAGCACAGACAATTCATTCAGACAAAAGGGGGATAAATTATGAAGCGTATTCAATGTTAAATTTAAAAAAGCAGCATTTGGCTTTGAAATGAGGAATTGCTGCAATCATTTATGGTGGATTCACATCTGTGTGTTGTGGTAACATGCGGTAAAACATGCTATCTAACTGTGCATTACACACACACACAAGAAGGGCTGGCTCCCAGCCTCCACTCTAATTCATCCCAAATGTGTTCTATCAGGTTGAGGTCAGGACACTGTGCAGGCCAGTCATGTTCCTCCACCCCAAACTCACTCATCCATCTCTTTATGGATCTTGATTTGTGCACTGTTCCAAATCATTTGGTGGAGGGTGGACTATGCAGTGGGGTTGTTTTTCAGGGGTTGGGCTTGGCCCCTTAGTTCCAGTGAAGGGAACTCTTAAGGCATCAGCATACCAAGACATTTTGGACAATTTCATGCTCCCAACTTTGTGGGAACAGTGTGGGAACTTTCTGTTCCAACATGACTGCACACTAGGGCACAAAGCAAGGTCCATAAAGACGTGGATGAGCGAGTTTGGGGTGGAGGAACTTGACTGTCCTGACCTCAACCCGATAGAACATCTTTGGGGTGAATTAGAGTGGAGACTGCGAGCCGGGCCTTCTCGTCCACATCAGTGTCTGACCTCACAAATGCACTTCTGGAAGAATGGTCAAACATTCCCATAGACACTCCTAAGCCTTGTGGACAGCCTTCCTAGAAGAGTTGAAGCTGTTATAGCTGCAAAGGGTGAGATAACTCCATATTGAATCCTACCGACTAAGACTGGGATGCCTTTAAAGTTCATGTGCGTGTAAAGGCGGGTGTCCCAATATTTTTGACAGTATAGTGTGTGTATGTATATATATATATATATATATATATATATATATATATATACACACACGTTTCTCCGCATGTATATATAAAAAAAAAAAATAGAGTAGATTTTTTTTTTTTTTTAATCAAGAATAAAATAGAGAATTTTTCTGAAATCACTCTGCTCATGTCTTAAGTCTAAAAGGTAGACCAAAAATACAGCTCCTTTCACTAACCACCCAATAAGCCGCATCCTACTTGAAAGCTGAACTGTGTGTGCTGCCTGTGGCAGTGATATCACTCCCATTCTTTGGATGACGGGAAGAATCTGATTGATTTCCGAGGGGCAACAAAGTTTCTTCTTTCACACACGTTTGATCAGGAGACCCAAAAATGGCATTATATTTCTGTCTTTACCAGCAGTGAAAGTCACAGATGAGTCATAGATTCTAATGGGGCCTAGCTTGGCTTAACTTCAGTCTTCCAGCTGCGATTATGTTTTCATTACTGATGAGTAATGAGAAAAAAAGGCTAAGCATACCGTTGTGTTCTTGAAATCATTTCTCTGGTCCTTTGTGATGAATAATGAAAAAACAAAATGGCTGACTATTCCAAAATAGAATTCATATAGCTAAAGTGGCCATAGTTAGATCTGTCAGTATTCCTCTTCAGCCACCAATCAGATCCGTGCCCTGAGAAATGGCAACTATAAACCAAAAGTCTAAATCAGTTGGCCTTGGGGGTGGAATTATAACAGGGTGACCAGTATTTTTTGGGTTTATGGTCTTTGGTGCTTAGATTTTTTTTTTTTTTTTTGGGGGGGGGGGGGGGGTAATGCCATAAAAAGGCATTGTCTTTAAGTTAATTTAGGATATATTTAGGGGGTTGGGTAAAGTGTATGTGAAGACATTCTTTTTCTTTTTTCTTTTTTTGGTTTTGGACAGAGTAGGGAATAGTTTTGACCCATGTCAGTTTGTATTCTATTGGGAATATTTTTCTTCACCTCCTATCCCAGAGAGTAATTGGAGAAAGAGAAGATCCCCAAAGCAAGGTCCTTATCTCTTCTTATACAGTTGTATAATTGGAATATTTTTCCTTTACCTGTTCCGGTAACAGCTCAAAAATGTTGGATTTCCAATCACTTTCTGTATCAAAGAATATGGTCACCAAAACAGTAGTAAAGGTCAATCTCCCCAGCAAGGACACAGATGGTAAGAAAAAACAGATGGGTTCTAGCCCTTTTATACTCTAAAACTTAAAAAAAAACTTTAAGTTTACGGGTGAGTTAATGTTAAAATATATAGCACAGTAAAGTCACGTCTCCTTCATCTCCACTCACCCAACAAATTCAATTCAAAATACTAACAACTACTTACAAAGCCATCCATAACTCAGCCCCCAGTTATATCACTAGCCTAATCTCTGAATACCAACCTATTGGTTCTCTTTGTTCTTCTCAAGATCTCCTGCTCTCTAGCTCCCTCATCACCTCCTCCCATGCTCGCCTCCAGGACTTTTCTAGAGCCTCTCCAGTCCTATGGAACGCCTTACCCCAAACTGTCCGATTATCTTCTACTCTATTAGCTTTTAGACCAGTGGTTCTCAACTCCGGTCCTCGGGACCCACTAACAGGCCAGCTTTGCAGGATAACTGAAATACATCACAGGTGATATAATTTGCTGCTCAGTGATTGCAGCATTCTAGTCTGCATTTCCCCAAGGTAATACTTAAAATCTGGCCTGTTGGTGGGTCCTGAGGACAGGAGTTGAGAACCACTGTTTTAGATGATCCCTGAAAACCCTTCTCTTCAGAAAAGCCTATCCTATCCACACCTAACAACTGTATTTTCATTTTCCTCCTGTATTGATTTGTATTGTAATTGTACTGTCTGCCCCATGTTGTAAAGCGCTGTGCAAACTGTTGGCGCTATATAAATCCTGTATAATAATAATAATAATCACATATCCAAAAAATAGGAGGATTATTCTCATTTCAAAACATTGGGCATTGTCATGTAAATAATTCCTTTATGCCCCATCAGCTAGAGGCACATTCAGAACCGCTGGTGTATAATATAGCTTAATAAAATACAGCCACATATTCCAAACTGCATAGAGCTGTATCCTTTTTTTTGGAGCTCCATAGTGTGGGTTCTTAGTTGATCCCCTGTGAACCATGAAATCACAGCAGATTAAAAAGTGTAAAAGGGTACAGAAAATTACCAATTTCCCAAGTAGAAGGGCCTCAATCCCTGGACCCTCGAGCGCAAGGCTCCTGTCAAGGTCAAGGCATACTATGGGCTACCTAGGCCAAAGATGGACCATACTGCTTAGGGACCTGCCAAAGCTTGTCCTTCAAGTACTTAGTGAGGGCTTTTAGTGGTTGGGAAGAGGAAAAAGACCGAAGGCTACAAATCCTCACCCGGACAGTAGAGCAGGCCCCGACAAACCTGCACCCTCCATCTCTGAGCAAAAAGCAACAAACAACGCAGTGTTTTGTAGTTTGCTCAATGACCACCCAAAACATTTCCATGACTTGCGGTACTGGAGACAATAGAGAAAGGAATCTCTCCAGTGAAGACACAGACAGCACTAAAACCCTTGAGATAGTAGTGAAGATAGGGAGCGCTGGACCACATTTTTTTTTGACTGGGCAGGAAGTTATAGTAGGAATATCTACATACCATAGACTGTCCTTTGGCATACAGGAGTTGTCTTGGTTCTTGGAGGAATATCTTCAGAGAGGTAAGAAAAGAGACTACGGCAGGCCAAAGACAGTCCCCCAGAGGTTCCAGGCACCTCCTCTTTGGCGAGTGCCCCCACAAAAAAAACCCTTTCCATGGGGGCACCCGTGCCTGCTTGCTCCCAAGCAGCCTTGTCTGCATCTATTGACACAGAGTGGGAGGCTAGGCCATGCCCCCTGCTCCTTCGTCACAGCATTGAATGACAGCAGCAGGAGCCAATGAAGAAGGAGCCAATGAATGACAGCAGCAATCTGCTCAATTAAGAAGGAGAGAGTGGAGAGAGACTCTGCTCTCGAGCACATAGCTGGATCAGATCAGACTCAAGTAAGAAAAAGGGGGGAGGGAATCCTGAAGGAAAAAACGTTTTTTTTACCTTAAAGGAGTTGTAAAGGCAGAAGGTTTTTTATCTTAATAAAAAACCTTTTGTGTGTAGCAGCCTCCCCAGCAGCCCTAATTACTTACTTGAGCCCCTTCTCTCTCCAGCGATGTGCACGAATGTACAAGCCATCTGGGACACTCCTCCTGATTGGCTGAGACACAGCAGCAGCGCCATTGGCTCCTGCGGCTGTCAGTCAAAGTCAGTCAGCCAATCAGGGGAGAGAGGGGGCGGGGCCAGGTCAAGCTCTGTGTCTGAATGGATACACAGAGCTCTGAGTCTGCTCGGGTGCCCCCTGTGGCAAGCTGCTGGCTGTGGGGGGCACTCGACAGGAGTGAGGGGCCAGGAGCAGCAAAGAGGGACTCAAGAAGAGGAGGATCCGGGCTGCTCTGTGCAAAACCAATTGCATAGAGGAGGTAAGTATAAAATGTTTGTTATTTATTTATTTATTTTTTAAACAAGACTTTACAATCACTTTAATGCATAGAATGCATTAAGGTAAAAAAATCTTAAGGCTTTAGAACCACTCTAAAGAAATCAACTTATTTGGGGACTCCAAGGAACCCCTTTCATCAGGTCTTCATTGTAGAGAGTCTGAACTGTTGTGTGGTTGGTGTTTTTGACAATAATAATATCAACATCAATCGATAATTGATCTGAACAATATTTTTTTAAAGTGATAATAAAGGCTGTTTTTTTTCCTTCTTAAAATAAAAAGGATGTTATACTTACCTGCTTTGTGCAAATATATTGCACACAGCGGTGGCATACCTCCTTTTTGGTGGTCCCCCACCAGCATTCTCCGCTTCTTCTTCACACTGGTGCCCCTTCAGTAAGTCGTGCGCCAAGGGGGCACCCATGCAGGCATGCTTACGAGCCGGGCTGTGTGTGTCTGGCTCAGCTATGCCCTCATTCCCTCCTTACAGGATTTGGATGACAGCAGCAGGAACCTATGGCTCCCGCTGCTCTCGTAGTCTGCTGTGGGACTTGGAGGAGGGAGCAGTGGGGCTGTGGATGGGACATTGCTGGATCGGTGGAGGAGTCAGGTAACTTTAGGTTTGGGGGGGGGGGGGTGTGCACACGAAGTAGTGGGTAATTTTTTACCCCAATGCAGGGAATTAATTAAAGTGGAACGTAACTCTCTCAATTAACATTGATTATTTGTAATCCTCTTGCTGATAGCATTAGTAAATGGATAGGAGAATATATCATATAAACTTGTGTTACATTTTTTTTACATTTCTTTACTTAATTCCTGGTTTCTTGCTTAGGCAAATTATGTCATACAACCCAGGAGTCTTCAGGAGGGGAAGAGGGGTTTTCTCAGCTAAGCACACCCACCTACATGTATGCTTGAGCTAAGGGCAGATAGATTCCAGGAAGTGTATGCTACATGAATCATGATTTGCCCTTACTCAAGATGGGCACAGCCAGAAATGCCAGAATTGTTTTTCCAAGTGCTTTCTCAACAAAATATTAAAAACTAATTAAATAGCATTTTTGGTTTGTGCTGCTCAGATACATTGAAGATCCGCTTTAACCACTTCAGCCCGGGAAGTATTTATCCACTTCCTGACCAGGCCATTTTTTGCGATAAGGCATTACGTCTCTTTATCTGACAATTGCGCTGTCATGCGATGTATCCAAAGAAAATTGACATCCTTTTGTTCCCACAAATAGAGCTTTCTTTTGGTGGTATTTGATCACCTCTGTGGTTTTTATTTTTTGCGCTATAAAAAAAGAGCGACAGTTTTGAAAAAAAAAAATCAATTTTATTACTTTCTGCTATTATACATACCCAATAAAAAAAAATATTAAAAAACGAATTTATTCATCAGTTTAGGCCGATATATATTCTTCTACATAATTTTGGTTAAAAAAATCAAAATAGGCGTGTATATATTGATTGGTTTGTGCAAAAGTTATTGTGTCTACAAACTATGGGATAGATTTATGGGCTTTTATTTTTTCTTTACTGGTAATGGTGGCGATCTGTGATTTTTAGCGGGACTGCGACATTGCGGTGGACAAATCTGACCCCAAATGACACTTTTTGGGGACCAGTGACATTATTACATTGATCAGTGCTATAAATATGCAGTGATCAATGTATAAATGACACTGGTAAGGAAGGGGTTAACACAAGGGGTTAAGTGTGTTCCCTGGGTGTGTTCTGAGGGACATGACAGAGATCGCTGTTCCCGATCACTGGGAACGGAAGATCTCTGACATGTCATCTGTAAGAACGGGGATCCACCTTGTTTACATAGGCAGATCTCCGTTCTGCCTCTGTACACCGTAATCTCCCATGCAGGGACCGATGTACACCTACGACGGTTCATGCAGGAGAGCCGACCTGCCGCCGTATAATGACGGTGGCTGGTCGGCAAGTGGTTAAAGTGTTACTAAATCCACAACAGTAAAATCAGTCTGTATATGCAGAATAGCATGCTTGTTATACTCACTGTGGAACTTAAGGGGTCAATCCTCTGCATTGTGTAAATAGGCTCTTTGATCCTCTATGTACAGATCCTCCCCTCCTGCAGGGTCTCTCTGGGCAGTTTGGTCTCTATTGCTGGAGAGAATATTTCCTTGTTGAGCTGAGCTTTTCAGGTCACATAATATTGACATCACACATATGGGCGTGTATACAGTTCCTAAATGACAGCCCAGTCCCTCCCTCCTCCTCCATGCCCAGTAACTAAAAAAGAACACAGTGGGTGGGATGTCACATCTTGATTGATGGATAATCTGCCTCCCATTACAGCATGAGGACACAGGCTGTAGTGGAAATCTCCTCCTACCTGAACACGCAGCACTGGACGTACCCTGCAGTTTATCACGTGACCGTGGTATACAGATCAGCCAAAAAGATATATAGTGGCAGTATTTTAACCACTTCAGCCCCGGAAGGTTTTGCAGCTTTAGGACCAGAGCACTTTTTGCGATTCGGCACTGCGTCGCTTTAACTGACAATTGCGCGGTCGTGCGACGTTATACCTGGGGGGGTGTCATTCTTGTGTGGGTCCCTTGTGTCAATTGGGGATCGAGGGGGGGGGGTCCAATTGGGGAAGTGACGGTTACTGTAAATGTGTCATTAGTCACCTGTAAATTTAAAGACTAGCGACTTATTTACAGTAACCAGGGTTTTTTCACAGTTTTTACAGGCTGTACAGGTGACTTTATAGCGTCATGGCGATTTTTAGCGTCTAGCGGCGGTAATGATCATTTTTTTTTTTTTATTTATTTTTGGGGTCTTTAATTAAGAGTAGTAGGCATTTGCGCCGGTGAAAACGCGTTTGGTTAGTTATTTGCGGCTAACGTTAAAAAAAATAGCGTTTATACTCCTTCTTATATTTAGCCGGTTTTTGTCACTTTTTTTTACAAAAAAATATAAAAAAAAAACCTAAACTTAAAATCGTTTTTCATTGTTTAAACCCAAAAAAACGTTTTACCAGCGAGAAGAAAACAAATATCGCCGCTAGTCTTTACTGCGTCTCCGCTAGTTTATGGTGGTTTTCTTTCGAGATAAACACCCTTTTTTTCCTGCGTTTAAAACAAACCCATATTGCAGCGTGCTGGCGCGTTAACAGTCAATTTCGCTGCGTCACGGCTTAGCGTTTTTCACGAGACCAGGATTTCGACGTTTTGGAAGGCCCCGACTTCACCAATTTTATGACGGTGATATATAGAAAAACCGACTAGACATATGGTGCCAGTGCACTATTTGACGTCCCATGCAGGTCACGACGCACAAGTCCATCCTCCTCTAAAGGT
>BLSH010325470.1:534040-548330 GCA_018402905.1 Glandirana rugosa | reverse complement strand
ATGTAAAATCTCTAATTTCTGCTATCTGTCCTCAGAGCAACAGCACAGACAGCAGTAGTAAAGTAATCTATCTCAGGATGCAGGATCAGGTCTTAAAATGTCTCAAATCTGTCCCTCAAGCTTTCAGCTTCCTTTCCCTACACTAACCCAAGGAGCATGTGACTGCAGCACTGTGACTCCAGCTTATAAAGAGGCTGGGTCACATGATGCACTGGCCAATCACAGCCATGCCATTAGTAGGCATGGCTGTGATGGCTTCTAAGGGCAAACCAGTGAAACGCTTGTTGATTGGCTGCCCTGCAGCTTCTCAACACGTGGAGTAAAATAGCAGAACCCCGGACCGAACCCGAACGATTTTTGAAATGTCCGGGTCCGGGTCCGTGCCACGGACACCCGAAAGTTCGGTACGGACCCGAACGTTACAGTCCGGGTTCGCTCAACACTACCTGTAATAAAGTATATTCCAAGTCCAGATAGCTGGATTGCATAGAATTATTCAACGTGGGGGTGCCCTGTCCTCTTCCTGCCTCTGAATTTCTGGCGCTTTGGAGGTTAATAACTTCAGGTCTTCTGTGAAGCGGCCGTGAAAAGTTTCCCGATGAGGAATCGCCCCTTCTTCCTCCACTGAGAACATTCTTTAATTGCTTTCACTGCCTGTAACACAATCTGTGAATGGAGAAGAGCCTGTGTCACATGATTATCTCCTCATTTCATGTGTTGCAGGCAGTGAGGTTTTACTCAGTTCACCCCCCTTCCGGTACATAAGCTATGGGGTAGATTTACTAAAACTGGTGAACTCAGAATCTGGTGCAGCTATGCATGGTGGCCAATCAGCTTCTATTTTCAGCTTGTTTAATGAAGCTTTGGCAATAAAACCTGGAAGCTGATTGGTTTCTATGCAGAGTTACACCAGATTTTGCACTTTCTGGTTTTAGTAAATACCCCCCTATGTGTTTACAGAAGGTAGAAGCTGGCAAGTCACTGCTGTGATGGAGAGCAGAATAACTAAGCAACTCAGTCATTGCTGGGAGGAGGCAGTAGGGTGAGCTGAGATGCTGTAACGAAAGTGCTTTCTGCTGTGAAGTTTGAGGATGAATTACTCTACAGTGCTTGTAGCTGCAGGGGTCATTGATGGCTTGTTTAAAAGTGTATCCCCTGCTTTTTTTTAAATATATAAATTTATTTAAATGGTATCCAATAGGTTTTAGCTGTGTTGTGTGGCATCTGTAGGTCATGCCTTCAGATTTTCCCCATTGTTGACAGCTGATTAGCTAACAGGCGGAATAATAGAGAATAATCATGGACATTTGCAATCCATTAACAGGCAGACAGAGTTGTATCACAGATCAAAGCAAGTGCAGACAAATGAATACCAATAGCCAAACAGAATAGGCAGAATATGATTCTGACGGACAACCAGCAAGCAATAGAAAGCCAGTCCAATGAGCTCATTTCCAGTTTAATCCCAGCCAAAACATTTTCTAGTTTTGATTGGGGGAAGTGGTCCTCCGTCAGGTTTTTTTTATAGCTGTCTGCTTCCCTGCTTAGCTTTTTCCTTCACATCCTGTGTGGTCACTGGGACAGGAAGTGAAGCGATAACTCCGTAGTGGAACACAGACCGTAATAAACATCAGGCGGTGATTTTAGTTTTCCCCTTTTCTGTCCCCTTTTCTGTCGAAACCTTAATTTTGCCTGGAGTTCTGCTTTAATTCTGCAGCTCGTTACTTCACAAAAGTGTAGGAAAGGGGTCTTAAACTGGCGGCCCTCCAGCTGTTGCGAAATTACAAGTCTCATGAAGCCTTGCAAGGTTGACAGTTATAAGCATGACTCCCACAGGCAGAGGCATGATGGGACTTGTAGTTTTGCAACAGCTGGAGGTCCACGGGTTTGAGACCCCTGGTGTAGGACAACTCTAATCAGTAACTAATTTAAACCAGCAGGTGGTGCATGGGTACGTAGCAGGAGCATAAATGTTGCGGGATGGTAGACCAGGAGTAGGGACTTGCCATGATCATAGAGGACCAGTAACTGCCCATAGGAGGGGACTGGAAGCCAATATTTGATCTTTATTTAGCTTATGGCACAGTCCATTTTATATTGCAACCTAAGAGTTGAGCTTCTTCATCTGTTTTGCTCATAGTGGTTGGGAACTGGCACGCAGTCCAGATCATTTGGGATATATCTGGTGCCTGAAAGATAACAAATTCTTGGCTAGTCCAGGTACATTCTTGGCCCACCGAGCATGTCCAGACAGAAAGGGGTATGTACCTTTGCCCAGTACAGAACAATTGATCATTATGTAATAGTAAAGTGAAGCATTCAGTGATGGCCGTTCTCAGCAAGCTCATACAAGATCCTCATTTCATGTCATTGTTATCGTGTAGGATCTGTGCTGGTATTTCGGGGTTGTCCCTAAGTGCCAGTAAAACTGTTATATTACTTTTTTCCTTCACCGACCTGAATGCCATCTTGTGTTTTCAAAACAAATGCGCTCCTCAGCTGCGATGCACTGACCCAGCTCGGCTTTTGGGTTAATGAAATTCATACTTGTTCCCTGAGAAATGCGTGTTTTTATCAGTAGGAGGCAAGTTGATGTTGGCTGCTGAGGGCAATCAAAATCACACCGGCCTTTCGAGTTTGACACCATCCATGTTTACAGTCACAGGGGGTTATGGGAAAATGCTAAGGTAGAACTTACAGAAAATTTACAAGAGTGCATGAATAAATTCCTGGCATGTCACACAGCAAAGCTCTAAATTTTCCTAAAAAGCTCAACCTTTTACAAGCTAAAAAGGAACTTCAGTACCCTTTAGCTTTGGCCCTGGTTCCTCTTTGACACCATCCCTGTTACTCTGGCACGTGAAGTTGATCTTAACATGCGGAGTTGGAATGCCTGATCATGTGACCACATTGATTGGCAGTCACATGGTCTGGTGTCTGCCCCACCAGTTCCTGATCATAGACGGTGACGATCAGGGACAGTCGGGGTCAGTATGCTGGGATCGGTAGTGAGCAGGCTTTCAGCACACAACAGCGGAACCCCATGGACACATGTGGCAGTTGGTGGTAAGGCCGTGCTGCCACATGAGTTATACCTCAGTGTATCAAGAAATTATATTAATAATCAGGGACAGTTCGGGTCAGTATGCTGGGATCGCTAGTGAGCTGGCTTTCAGCACACAACAGCGGAGCCCCGTGGACATGTGGCAGTTGGTGGTAAGGGCCACCAGCCGTGCTGCCACATAAGTTATGCCAGCAGGACAGGTTAAAAAGTTACTCCAGGCACAGTGTTTTCTCATTTGCGGCATGTAAATAAATGTTACCTCTAAGTATATCAAGAAATTATATTAATACAGTCCCCAAAACATCAACAGCATCCACATCCCAATAGATTAGAAGAGAAGTCACATCCTTTTTCCTTTTTTCAAATGTTACCTCTAAATCTGGCCATACATTATACCAGTGGGCATACATTATACCAGTGGTGGCTGGTGTTCATTTTTTGGGGGGAGGCGGAGCTAGTGAGGGAGCCAGGTTTGTTTGCGGCCCCCCCCCCCCCCAAAAAAAAAAAAATAGCACCATCCACCACTGGTATAATGTATGGCCACTGGTATAATGTATGGCCATCGATTGCCGCTTCGCTTGCCCACCAGGCTGCCCACCAGCCCCCACTTACCCCATCCAGCTTGCAGCTTCCCCCCTGCATCTCCTCCCGAGTCCCAGCAGTCGCTTCTCCTCCCAGCCAATCGGGTCTTAGGACTCCCAGACAATCGGGTCTTAGGACTCTCGGACAATTGGTCTCAGGACCAGCTTCCTGATAGGCCGGGAGGAGTAGAAGGAAGAAATAAGCAAATATTAATTTGCTAATGTCACACAAGTGGGTGAGCTCGGGGCGCAGTGCTCTGCACCCTGAGCCTACCCTTTTTGAAGCCAATTAGAGCCTCAGGCTCTAATCACATGCTTCAAAAAAAAAAAAAGACCCCATTGAAATCCATACATCCGGCGCCCTGCATGGAGATTAGGGGCCGGGCGCATGGATTGGGGGGGGGGGGGGCCCTGTGTCCCTTATGGACGGTCCACCACTGCATTATATAATTTTATTTAGATTTACCTTCAACTATGTAGTGCAAGAGTCTGTCTGATTGCATACAAATTCAGAGTGTTTAGGTTTGACCTCATATTATATAGTTTTGGTAAATCTTAAGAAAAATTGTACAAGAAAATTGCATATTTTATGGCCAGCCTTAGGTGGTGTCTGCCGTGGCCTGATTGCAGCTCTTTCCCCACTTCACTTGCAGCCTGCTTCCAGTATGAGAACTGTAGGTCTCATATATGAAAGCAATAGTGACATTAAGGCCTCATACACACGGGCGTATCTAAAAAAATAAACAAAACGTCGGGTCCGACGTCAAGGAAAAAAAGTCAACGTTTTTCGGTGTTATGCATTGGCGTTTTTGAGCGTTAGTGAGCGTCGGCGTCAATAGGCGTTTTTTAAAAAAAATCATCCCTCTGCTATTTTTCAACCTAAAAACGTCGGCGTCAAAAAACGCCGGAAAACGCCGGTACAATATTAGGTGGCGTCTGTTGGCGTTTTGTGGTGTCGGCGTCAAAAAACGTCAAAACGTTACAGCCTCAGAACGCGATGGCCTTGGGTTCTACTTTCTGCTCACTAACGCCGACGCCACCTACAGCTCAAAAACGCAGACGTTTTTATGGGGCCATTGACTAACATGGAGAGCTGCAAAAAACGCCAGAAAACGCCGGCGTCAAAAAACGTCCGTGTGTATGAGACCTTATTGTCCCCTCTTCACTTGTCCATTAGTGGCCAAGGGGGACAGATAAACATCACTAGTGTTTACGTCTGTGGGTAGGGTGCAGCGAGGTGCGCTGGCGGCAAAGAATATACTTAGCGGCCAAGGTGAATAAAAGTGGTATATTGTGAAAGTCCCAACAACGCCCAAATGAGTACGGCAGGAAGGCACAACCGACCAGAGCTACTTAGAAACAGGAGTAGAGAATCGAGATCCTGGACTGACGTTGACGGCTTCTGCATCGAGGGGTGGGAATGCGACCTGGTCGGTCCACACTCAAATGAGGCTTCCTACAAGGAGATGGCATGGTCCCTGCACTTTCCCTGCCACTAAGCATTGTTCCTGCCAGATGGGGAACCTGTCCCTACACCGTCCACTCGCATAAAGCATGCCAAAGCCGGGAGCTAGAGTCTTAAATTGACTATGCCTTACCCAAGGTGACCGTTGAAGTTACATGGGGTGCTGGCGTACAGTCAGACAGATGTCTCCCTATGTCCGCAGGAAGTCATAGATGAACCAAGTCCCGCACAATTTCCTTCCCCCTTCTGCATTGCCTCTTTGGTCGAGCGCCACCTACAGTGGGGGATACAGACTGCACCTGCCTAGATGTCGTTGAGCAATACACTATTTTACCAAAAGTATTGGGACGCCTGCCTTTACACGCACATGAAAATTAATGGCATCCCAGTCTTAGTCCGTAGGCTTCAATATTGAGTTGGCCCACCCTTTGCAACTATAACAGCTTTAACTCTGTCCACAAGGTTTAGGAGTGTGTCTATGGGAATGTTTGACCATTCTTCCAGAAGCATATTTGTGAGATCAGGCACTGATGTGGACGAGAAGGCCTGGCTCGCAGTCTCCACTCTAATTCATCCCAAAGGTGTTCTATCGGGTTGAAGTTAGGACGCTGTGCAGGCCAGTTAAGCTCCTCCACCCCAAACTCTCTCTTCCATGTCTTTATGGACCTTGCTTTGTGCACTGGGCCAAATCATTTGGTGGAGGGGGGATTATGGTGTGGGGTTGTTTTTCAGGTGTTGGGCTTAGCCCCTTATTTCCAGTGAAGGGGACTCTTAAGGCATCAGCATACCAAGACATTTTGGACAATTTCATGCTCCCAACTTTGTGGGAACAGTTTGGAGGTGGCCCCTTCCTTTTCCAACATGACTGCGAGGTTCACTTAGGACAATACTGTAGTTTTATCTGTTTGTAAAGAGAAATGCTTAGGTTTTTGTTGTTTTTGTATCATGTTTTTTTTCTGTTTTTTTGGTTCATGTTCTGTCTCTATCATTTAAAATACACCTACATAATACATACACATACATACACCACATAAAAATGATAGACCCATAATTTCTTTATAAGAATAATTTATTTATAATTTACAAAATCTGCAGGGGATCAAATAATAATTTTCCCCACTGTACCTTCCTATCTACTTGCTAATGCTAGCAGCATAGGGATTAAATCAGTGGCGGCTCGTCCATAGAGAGAGCACAGGGGGGAGTGATTTTTTTGAAGCACGTGATTAGAGCCAGAGGCTCTAATAGGCTTCAAAAAAGGGTGGGCTCGGGGCGCAGAGCACTGCGCCCTGATCCCACCCAGTTGTGTGACGGTAGCAAATTAATTTCTGCTATTTTCACACTAAAGTTCCTCCCCACCAATCAGAAGGCAGGTTGTGATTGGAAGCCTAGCACTTTGGGGGAACAGGGAGGAGATGCACAACGGAAGAGGCCGCGGGAGGAGCAGACACCGGAGCTGCTGCCCGCACTTGAGGAGAGGAGAAGACACCACAGCCCGCCAGCCTCAGGTAGGTGCCTGATCGCCGGCAGCCCAAGGGGGGTTTGTCAGTCCCGTGCCACTGGACGCCCTGGGGAGGTGGAGGGGGGTCGTCAGTGCTGCCCGACGGGGGGGGGCTTGTTTGCCGCCCCCCCAAAAGAAAAACCCACCACTGGATTAAACATAAATCATGTTGATTGAGTGAGTTCATTTTCTCTTTAATACTGGTTTTGAGATGTTAAACATACCAAAAATTCTAATAACCTACCGGGAATTTAAATTTGTTTTAAAAATCTTCAAAGCTTTTATTATTAACACATTAAAAATATTTTCACCATAAAAATGACCAAGCTTTGAGCATTTGGCTCCACTCCTAATTTAAAATATAATTCCTGGGTAGACCTAGCCTTTCATTTTAGCTTCACTCTCACAGACTTATTTCAAGCAGGCACGTATCTAATTATTTTTTAAATAATAGGCAATTTGATTCCGGTAATGGGAAATTAATAAGCAGCGCGCATTTTAGTAATTGCAGGTCATGATTTACGAGCCTCACAATACAATGCTGTCTTTTGAATGAGTCTGCACAAGGAGCCAGTGTGTGGATTGACATGTCATGTTTTTATTTCAGCCGTGATTGTGTCTGCAGCCTGGAAAATATTTGCCCAAGGGGGGGGTGAACAATTCTGATGTAAGAATCTGAAGCGGTGTTGACGGATGCTTGGTAATTGTAACAGCCGTACAGTGGCAGAATCCTGAGCTTACTCATGTATGCCTAAACCTCGCTCTGGCTGTCCTCCTCTCACCCCTTTTTGTTTAGAGAGCCGGCCGAGCGTGCGTGAGATCCCCTCTTTAGCGACAGAACATTGCCGCTGGGGCCGAGGCTTTGACACGAGCTGTCGCCGGGTCATGTTTTATGCATCATCAACCTACATAAGGAATATTGACAAATCAGTTTGACAGTGCCAGCTGCGTTCAAGTAATTGCTCGTCTTATGATTAAAGAGTCTCCCCCTTAAAATGGAGATTTCATTTTTTTTTTTTTGGTAGATACTGGGAAATGAAAATACCTGACAGTTTTCTCTATCGTTCATTGACAGACACAGGGATCCATATTTCTTGATCAGTGGGTTATATTGCCCTCTACAGGAGGTCCTACTCTTGTAGAGGACGATATAATCCACTTGTCAAGAAATATGGATCTCTGTGTCTGTCAATATACGATAGAGAAAATAGGATTTTTTGATTTACGGAAAAATCCTTTTCTCTGAGTTCATTGACAGACACAGGGATCCATATTTCTTGACCAGTGGGTTATATCGCCCTCTACAGGAGGTCCTACTCTTGCAGAGGCAATATAACCCAATGGTCAAGAAATATGGATCGCTGTGTCTGTCAATGAACAATCAAGAAAATAGGATTTTTTGACTTACGGAAAAATCCTTTTCTCTGAGTTCATTGACAGACACAGGGATCCATATTTCTTGACCAGTGGGTTATATCGCCGTCTACAGGAGGTTCTACTCTTGCAGAGGGCAATATAACCCAATGGTCAAGAAATATGGATCGCTGTGTCTGCCAATGAACGATAGAGAAAATAGGATTTTTTGACTTACGGTAAAATCCTTTTCTCTGAGTTCATTGACAGACACAGGGATCCATGTTTCTTGACCAGTGGGTTATATCTCCCTCTACAGAAGGTCCTACTCTTGCAGAGGGCAATATAACCCAATGGTCAAGAAATATGGATCGCTGTGTCTGTCAATGAACAATCAAGAAAATAGGATTTCTCTATCGTACATTGACAGACACAGCAATCCATATTTCTTGACAAGTGGGTTATATTGCCCTCTACAAGAGTAGGACCTCCTGTAGAGGGCGATATAACCCACTGGTCAAGAAATATGGATCGCTGTGTCTGTCAATGAACTCAGAGAAAAGGATTTTACCGTAAGTCAAAAAATCCTATTTTTTGGGGTTTATGTATAAAAAAAAATAGCTGTGTAAATCATTCACACAGGCACAACAAATCTCACCCTAATTTGCTTAATATGTTTTTTTCCTAGGACTGTTGGCGACATCTAGAGGTAGTAATGCCGTATTTCTTTTGATTGAGGTAGTTCTGGAAAAATACTGTGTTATTTCCACCAGATGGCGCTGATGATCCTAGGAAATGTATTAAAGTGCAGTTAAAGAGGAAGTAAACTTTCCCCTATTCTTTGTACCTATAGCTAAGCCTATAATAAGGCTTACCTATAGGTACTGTAAATAGCTCCTAAACTTGCACCGTTTAGGAGACATTCACTGTATACTGCGCTGATGACAACATCGCTGCATGCACTCTGAAGGAACGGCCGCCCGTGCCTTTTCTTCAAAAGCCTGTGCCATGACAGCCAGTCACACAGCCGGAGTCCGCGGCCCCAGAAGGAAGACGGGCGAAGATGGATGCGGCCTCCAGTAGGGACGACGCAGGCTTCGTTTGCAGGTAAATTGTACATAGTGTGCTAGTATGCGATGCATACTAGCACATTATGCCTTTACTTTGCAGGTAAGAAAAAAAAGGGGAAAAACAAGGAAGAGTTTACTTCCTCTTTAAACTGTATCTGTGCACCAGAAAATGAAAACGCTATTTACTTTATTTTTGATATACAAAGCAAATTCACCCATCCATCCATGCCTCCATGCTTTGTTTTGTTGAGAAATTAATTTGAAAAACACCCATCTAGCATTTCTAGCCGTGGCTATCTTAAATAAGGGAAGATGATTCATGTAGTATGAGAAAGCCCCTCCTCCCCCCCTGGAGATTAAAGAGGAAATATTGCCCTTGGAGACTCCTGGGATGTGTGATATTATTTTGGCCTAGGCCAGAAACCAGGAAGCAACTGAAGAAATGAAAAAAAAAAAGTTAGAATGATTAAATATAATATACATTCCTATGTATTTACTAATGCTATTTGCATAAGGACTAAACATAGTTAATCTACACTAGATAGTCAAAAGTATTGGGGCACCTGCCTTCACACGCACATGAACTTTAATGGCATCCCAGTCTTAGTCCGTAGCGTTCAATATTGAGTTTGCCCACCCTTTGCAGTTATAACAGCTTCAACTCTTCTGGGAAGGCTGTCCACAAGGTTTAGGAATGTCTATGAGAATGTTTGACCATTCTTCCAGAACAGCATTTGTGAGGTCAGGCACTGATGTTGGATGAGAAGGCCTGGCTCACAGTCTCCGCTCGAATTCATCCCAAAGGTGTTCTGTCGGGTTGAGGTCAGGACTCTGCAGGCCAGTCAAGTTCCTCCACCTCATCCATGTCTTTATGGACCTTGCTTTGTCCACTGGTGCGCAGTCATGTTAGAGCAGGAAGGGGCCAACCCCAAACTGTTCCTACTAAGTTGGGAGTATGAAATTGTCCAAAATGTCTTGGTATGCTGACGCCTTAAGAGTTCCTTTCACTGGAACCAAGGGACCAAGCCCAACCCCTAAAAAACAACCCCCCTCCACCAAATGATTTGGACCAGTGCACCAAGGAAGGTCCATAAAGACATAGATGAGTAAGTTTAGGGTAGAGGAACTTGACTGACCTGCACAGAGTTCTGACCTCAACCCGATAGGACCCCTTTGGGATGAATTAGAGCGGAGACTGCGAGCCAGGCCTTCTCATCCAACATCATCAGTGCCCGACCTCCCAAATGCGCTTCTGGAAGAATGGTCAAACATTCCCATAGACACAGTCCTAAACCTTGTAGACAACCTTCCCAGAAGAGTTGAAGCTGTTATAGCTGCAAAGGGTGGGCCAACTCAATATTGAACCTTACGGACGAAGACTGGGATGCCATTAAAGTTCATGTGCATCTAAAGACAGGCGTCCCAATACTTTTGGCAATATAGTATATATCGAATTAGAGGTTGGATGGAGGTGATGGTTATGGATCAAACAATAGAGAAGAGAAGAGGTCCAAATGGAGTCAAATGGCTTAGGTTCAGCAGATCTCCCCAAAATGGGGCTCTTCCAAAACACAGGGGTCACCCAAACATAAAAAAGTCAGAAAATGTGTCAAACAAACATTCTGAGAGTCCAAAGTTATATTATTGGCTCCGTCAATCACAAACCGGTAAAACAAAAGGCAGCAAAAACATTTTGGGGGCAAAACATTTGTCCTTCATCGGGGTCAGGGCCAGGAGAATGATCAGTGAGTGAGGCCCTGTAATCAGTTGCTGCTCTGCCTCCCCTAACCGGCACTCACTCACTGATCAATCTCCTGGTTCTGATTGATAACATGTTGGAATTTTACTCTAAGGCCGGCCTTAGACGGTTCAGATGTATGGGCAAGCTGAATGTACCAACCTGATTGATCGATCAACTTGGGTAAAACCATCTGCCGAATTTACTTGCGATTATCGCTAGCGGCTACTATATCGCTAACAATAGTCACGGTATGAGGGATTCCCCTTTCAGCGCGGTCTGTGTTGATGGGGGAATCGTGCAAAATTATTTTATGCAACCCGTGGTTGCAGGAAAGAAATTTGCACCATCTATGGCCTGCTTAAGAGCATAAGACACTTTGTTAATTGCTAAAGCTACCTTTGGACATTCAAAATGTTTGTTTCCCAACTCTTCTGGCTGAAATACACGTAGGATTGTAGGTATAAAAACATTTGTATAGCTTTTCATCCATTGAAACTGCATGTAAATTTGTTTTGTGTGAATGGAGCAAAATCAAAAGCTCTAAAACAATATTCTCTACAGCTAAAATTTGTAAATGCGGAAAATACCGCATCATGGCCACTAGATGGGGCTGAGGAGCATACTTATCTCCTATGATAGTTAGTGCTTTCTAGTGGCCATATCATGGTATTTCCTCAGTCACACATTTCTTGATTGTTCATATTTGTTAAAGCAGAACACTAGCCAAAAAAAGGAGCTAAAAATGAATAGCCCTTTAAAAGATAAAAAACAAAAACAAAACAGCCTTTCCTGCAATATTCACCTTCAGGCTTGGTTCACACCTATGCGTTTTTTGGTGCTTTTTGCTGAAACGCACTACATTCCATTTAACATGGTTTTTCAGGCGCTGTGTTTTTGGAAAGGGTCAGGAACTTCTTTTTAAACACAAAACGGTTCTTTTTTGGTTCAATAGACTTCAATGGAGAAGCTGCAGTAAAGCATGTAGTGCGTTTTTGACACAATTTGCGCTTTGCATTTTTTAATCTGCCCAACAACAAATTTGCCAAAAAAAAAAACACAAATCATGGCAAAATCGCTGTTGCAAAAACACACAGCAAAATGCACTGTAGAATGCACCAATCACAATCTGCATAGATGTGAACTTAGCCTCAATCCTCCACTGTACTTTTTTCTGCCACTAGATGTCCTTAGCCAGATGGCCAGCACCATTCAACCAACTTTTGCTGAGCCCAGATTGCCCTGGATCCATCCCAGGCTGTGGCAGGACACTGAAAAGTGAAGCAGCATAGGGATGAGCTCATCTGTCACTCTGCTTTCTCCTTCTATCAGCACATACACTTATTGGCCCCCTGTGCTGCTTCTTCCCTTCACACTCCAGCTCTGCTGTAAAAGGACTGCAAGAAGTTGATAGCAGCTCCAGCTCTATATATGTATTAATGGTTATAGGGCTGCATTAGTTTATGTCTTTTTATATCTGCCTAGAGTTTAGTCTTAATTTGACATTTCCGTAGCTTCTATGTGTAACATAGACGATTCTCCGGACGGCTCCTACGCAGAAGTGCTGTTTTTCCATTTTTTTTGTAGGTCATTTATTTTTATCTCCACTTATGGTCTCTAAATAACATGACTGACTGCGTTTACGTAGTATTTTTACGCAAAAGGATTAGGATCAAAGTAGAAAATTTGTATTGCCCACATTGAACTAATATAGGGATAGCTACAAAACATTCAAATATGCAGGAACTCTGTATTCTATTTAAAACCATAATCCACTCCAACCCTTGATGCTAAATGGCTCCAGCAGATCTGTTCTTGTATGTAAGAGCTGCAGGAACGTAAAGCAGAATTGATGCCCATTGGCATTGAATACCCAGAGCTCCTGCTGCCCACACTGCCAGTCTCTGCTAAAGTGAAGAGAAATCCCTGGCTGAAGAATCTGCAGAATCCAAAATTTCAAGTATTATTGATTTTCCAGTTCCCCCATGTGCACAGTGGTTTGATCCACAAACCTAGGGCTGTAGTTAGAAATCACTGGGCCCCATACAGCCTACCTGACAGAGCCCCACCTGTCCGAAAGTGACTGAGGATTTATCAGTCCCTCTCTATGCAACCTCAGCTGCACAGGTGAATGAATAGGAGCGCTCTGAGGCTTCCTGCTTATTCACATACGGAAGCATAGTAAATACAGTTTACTATGATGAATGGATACAGGAGAGATTAGTATTAATCACTTATTGTGTTCATTCAGGAAATGAAGGGGTCAGAAAATGACATATTTACCCCTTCCCCCACTTTCCATCCTGAAACATACCCTGTGTGCCATCAGCATCTGTCGGCAGGAAAGCAGAGGAGGGAAGCTGGCAATGCTACGGGGGAAAGGGGCACACAGGGGGGGCCCGGACAGCAGATGGAAGTGATGCATGTGCCATAACCAATCCCCCTGCAGTGCAGCCTGAAGGTGAAAGGGGAGATGAAGCTGGCAGCGCTGCACGAGGAAGCAAGAGAGGATTGTGTCTGCAATAAGACAGTACAACCGGAACTCCTGCTCAGCAGGTGCCCCCCCCCCCTTTGGAACTGATGGGGCCCGGGCCCAGTACAGGAGGGATGGCTGTTCTGCCTTATCAGTGGCTGTGCACCAACCACTATGTCATTCCTGTGTCCTGTAGTGACACAGAGGCTAGCGGGAAGCACCATGTGCAGCTGTGGTTACAGCACATACAAACTCAATGCGGTCTGTGTCTGTAAGAGCAACTGAATCCAGAGAAACAGCATTCAGCACCAATAAGTTTTTTAAACAGGTCCGCCTGAAAAACTAAAGGGCCATGCAGGTCTATGGGCAGGAGGATGTAAACAGACTTATGTCTGTTTATATCCATCTACCACTGTATCCATCCAGATCCAGAATAAAAAATGGAAAAGGACCTATTCTGTATGTCTGGACCTAAATGTGACGAATCTGAGGTTCCCTGATGTAAACGAACACAAGTCTGTTTACATCCAGCTGCCCATAAATTCAGCACTGCCCATAGAGTCCACATTGGTCCACTGTCAAAATGTGGACTGATGTCACATACAGTTGTGTTCAAAATTATTCAACCCCCCACTGAAATTGATTGTTTTGGTCGGTTTGACATTGATTATGATCATTCAGTCATCCTGCTTACAATTAAATCAAAGAGGTTAAAACTTGTGTTGACATACACTGTAGTCAGGTGTAAAACTGTCACCTGGTTACACCTGAGATACCCGTCACGACTTAAATACCCGTCGACCTACATTTGTCTGAACACAAGCAAATGTAGTCCCTTGGAGTCTAAGCAGTGTAAATCCAGGTCTGTATGTCTTATCCAGGAAAAGGTAAAAAATAAGACCTAGACCTACCTATGTCACCATCTACCTATATTTGTCTGTATTCAGACAAATGTAGGAGGACGGGTATCTGGACGTACCGGGAAATCAAAAAGTCCGCCTGGACAAATTTTTTGAATAACCACGACTTACGACAAAGAGACCTA
>BLSH010325470.1:516004-533602 GCA_018402905.1 Glandirana rugosa | reverse complement strand
GCAGTCGAAGTCAGCATCTTCTTTCTGCCACGACCAGGTAGCGTTTCAACAGTGCCCTTTGCCTTGAATTTGCGAATGATGCTTCCTATGGTGTCTCTTGGTATGTTTAACATCTTTGCAATCTTCTTATAGCCATTGCCCTTCCTGTGAAGAGTAATCACCTGTTCTCTTGTCTTCCTGGACCATTCTCTTGACCTCACCATGTTTGTAACCACACCAGTAAATGTCTAGGAGGAGCTGAGTATCACAGTCATTTTAAAGCTGCCTAATTGGTGCTTATTAGGCTTTATTGCTGCTCCCTGATATCCACAGGTGTTTTCAATGCCTGATTGAAAACACTTCATTGAACCTCTGTTCTTCAGAGTGGTAGTCTTTAAGGGGTTGAATAATTATGTCAATGAAGAATTCACAAAAGAAACATTTACTACTGTATTACAAAATTAATTGATGTCATTTTAGTTGCATATGGTTCTTTAAGAAGTCCTTGTAGGATTTCATTCAGAATACAATTACAAATGTACACTAAATTCCCTAAAACCATTTACAGCATTGGGGGTTGAATAATTTTGAACACAACTGTAACTCAAGCCCAAAGCCATCTACACACAGGCCATTGGACTGAAATGATTAAACCCAGAATACAGAATTTATTTCTCATATCTGTATAGCACCAAAATATACCATGGTGCTCTGCAGAGTGCATATACATATACTTGTTACTTGTTCATTGTAAAGCCAATTTGCTTAGAAAAACACTAAGTAGAACTATAGGCAAAACATTTTTTTTTCATTTTGGATAGAGTAAGGGAGGGTTTAGCCCCCCTCTAAGGTTTATTTTTGCCCTCTTTCTCCCAATGGGGAAATGTCCCTTCACTTCCTGTCCCAAAGCCAAACAGGAAGTGAAAGGAACCCTGCAATTTAAAGGAATTTCTTGGGCCCCCAGGTCACCAGAACTAGAGCCCCCATTGGAAGATTTCCCTTATTACTTTTCTGGAGACAACCCAAAATTTGAGATTTTCTTTTACTTTCACTTTCAATGATAATGGTAAACAAGACAAATAGAGGGGGAGAATCCCCCTAATGGGTGTACAGACAGCAATGCAAATTGTCAGGGGTTCTAATCCCTCTCCCACTCCATCCAAAACTAAAAAAAAAAAAAAAAAAAGTTTTGCCTTTAGTTATACTTTAACTTATTTCCTTTTGTGTTTGGAAATTCAAGCAACTGGATGAAATTCACACAAAAACATGCAAGCTCCAGGTAGACTGTGTCCCTGGGAGCAACTGAAGCCAGGATACCAGTGCTGTAAGGAAGGAATGCTAGCTAGTCAATGTACTGTCCGCCTATACTTGATAAAGTTTTGAGAAGTTTTATTTTATGCATTGCTATACGCCGCTCCTTCCCTGAGAGCTGACAGGCGGGATACACGTGTACTGGTATACTGGGATTCATGTGCTACAGGATGGATTTTTACTGTGAGTCAGATAACAGGAAATTCTTAGAAATGTCATTAACACACATTTATTGCTCCTTTCCCAGAAACTGAGGAGCACTGGCAGATCTTCTATGTCTCTCATCTACATTTGTAGACATTTTCTAACTCAGGAATGTGTCTGCCTCAAAACCTCAGGATGTCTCTCCATTAGTCCAATTGTCTTGGCGCTGTGAAGTACAAATATGCCCCAATGAAATCCAAATCTTAATAACATTAAGGCTTGTCCCATTGACAAGAATGCAAAATGGATATTAGAGCTTGGATATTAAAGCTGTCTGTATATTTGGAAACACCCATATTGTGGGCTGGGCCTAAATGAAGATGCAACCGAACTACCGCTATAGGAACTAGGTCCCTCACAAAGAGTGAATTTCTATTCCATGACAGGGAGGAATTACAGGCAATCCACTGTAAAACAAATTGCAAATGTTTTTTTTTAATTTAAAAGTATTCTGTGGCCTGAATTGAAAAACCAGAGCATGAGATGTAAACATGAAGCATAGCCTTTCTGCAGAGCAGTGCCGTTTTTGCTTCTATAATCTGGTGATCCTGGAACACACCTGCTGGTGATATTAGATCACAAGTGTAGGTGATACTGGAACAGACCTACTGGTGATGATGGAATCCACCTATTTGTGATGCTGGAGCGCAACTGCTGGTCAGGAAAGAACGCACTTGCTGAAAATGATGGAACACCCCTGCTAGCAAAGGTGGAATCCATCTGCTGGTGATGATGGAACACACCTGCTGAAGATGATGAAAACACCTGCTGAAGATGATGGAACACACCTGCTGAAGATGCTGGAACACACCTGCTGAAGATGATGAAAACACCTGCTGAAGATGATGGAACACACCTGCTGAAGATGATGGAACACACCTGCTGAAGATGCTGGAACACACCTGCTGAAGATGATGGAACACACCTGCTGAAGATGATGGAACACACCTGCTGAAGATGGAACACACCTGCTGAAGATGATGGAACACACCTACTGAAGATGATGGAACACACCTGCTGAAGATGATGGAACACACCTGCTGAAGATGATGGAACACACCTGATGAAGATGATGGAACACACCTGATGAAGATGGAACACACCTGCTGAAGATGATGGAACACACCTGCTGAAGATGATGGAACACACCTGCTGAAGATGATGGAACACACCTGATGAAGATGGAACACACCTGCTGAAGATGGAACACACCTGCTGAAGATGATGGAACACACCTGATGAAGATGGAACACACCTGCTGAAGATGGAACACACCTGCTGAAGATGATGGAACACACCTGCTGAAGATGATGGAACACACCTGATGAAGATGGAACACGCCTGCTGAAGATGATGGAACACACTTACTGAAGATAATGGAACACACCTACTGAAGATGATGGAACACACCTGCTGAAGATGATGGAACACACCTGATGAAGATGGAACACGCCTGCTGAAGATGATGGAACACACCTGATGAAGATGGAACAAGCCTGCTGAAGATGATGGAACACACCTGCTGAAGATGATGGAACACACCTGCTGAAGATGATGGAACACACCTGCTGAAGATGATGGGACACACCTGCTGAAGATGGAACACGCCTGCTGAAGATGATGGAACACACCTGATGAAGATGGAACACGCCTGCTGAAGATGATGGAACACACCTGCTGAAGATGATGGAACACACCTGCTGAAGATGATGGAACACACCTGCTGAAGATGATGGAACACACCTGCTGAAGATGATGGAGCACAAGTGCTGAAGATGGAACACACCTGCTGGTGATGATGGAACACACCTGCTGGTCATGAAAGAAGACTCTTAAATATGATGGAACACACCTGCTAGTGATGATGGAATCCATCTGATGGTGATACTGGAACACAGTTGTTGGTAATGAGAGAACACACCTGCTGGTCATGAAAGAATAAGTGCTGAAAATGATGGCACACACTCACTTCTGACGATGGAATCCTGGAACTCACCTGCTGGCAATGATGGAACACACTTTATGCTAATGATGGAAAACATCTGCTGCTGATGAACACCCTCCCTGCTACCTCTTAAAAACGGATATAAAAATTCCACAACACAAAGTATCCCACAGCCATCAGCCAGATTCAGAGTTGTCATAGAAGTTTCAATGTGGTTAGTGACACAGGATACAGAGAGAGAGTTACACAGCACAGGCTTGTGAAAATGCATTCTTGCTGACCCTGCATAGAGTTGTATATGCTCATTCTGCTTATTCACGCATTAAATTTAAACCCAGTCACTCATATAAGCTTTCCCATGTAAGGGTAAACATTTTCATTTTTTTAAAATCTGCAGCTTTTATTAAAATAATACCAGATGATCTTGTCAAAAAGGCCCTTATTACTGTTATGGGGTGACAATTGTCTTTCAATTGTACACTTCCATTGTCATGCTGTCACATGCACTCTGCAGTAGGCTTCAAGTGGCTGTGACAATCTGCTCCAGAGCAATGATGGGCTGTGAGAGCAAGTGCGTGTAGACAGGAAGTAGCTGATAAAGTGCATGAAGACAGGAAGTGGCTGATAAAGTGCATGTTGACGGGAAGTGGCAAACAAAGTGCACTTAGATGGGAAGTGGCTGATAAAGTGCGCTTAGATGGGAAGTGGCTGATCAAGTGCATGTAGACAAGAAGTGGCTTATATAGTGCATGTAGACGGGAAGTGGCTAATAAAGTGTGCTAAAATGGGAAGTGGCTGATAAAGTGTGCTTAGATGGAAAGTGGCTGATTAAGTGCATGTAGACAGGAAGTGACTGGTAAAGTGTATGTAGACGGAAAGTGGCTGATAAAGTGTGTGTAGACAGGAAGTAGCTGATAAACTGCATGTAGACAGGAAGTGGCTGATAAAGTGGATCTAGACCGGAAGTGACTGATAAAGTGCATGTAGACAAGAAGTGGCTGATAAAGTGCATATAGACAGGCAGTGGCTAATAAAGTGCATGTAGGCAGGAAGTGGCCGATAAAGTGCATGTAGACCGGTAGTGGCTGATAAAGTGCATGTACACAGGTAGTGGCTGATAAAGTGGGTGTAGACAGGAAGTGGCTGATAAAGTGCGTGTAGACAAAAAGTGGTAGATAAAGTGCGTGAAGACAGTAAGTGGCTGATAAAGTGCATGTAGACGGGAAGTGGCTAATAAAGTGCGCTTAGATGGGAAGTGGCTGATCAAGTACATGTAGACAGGAAGTGGCGGATAAAGTGCGTAAAGACAAGAAGTGGCTGATAAAATGCATATAGATGGGAAGTGCCTAATAAAGCTTGCTAATATGGGAAGTGGCTGATAAAGTGTGCTTAGATGGGAAGTGGCTGATTAAGTGCATGTAAACAGGAAGTGACTGATAAAGTGCGTGTAGACAAGAAGTGGCTGATAAAGTGCGTGTAGACAGGAAGTGGTTGATAAAGTGTATGTAGACCGGAAGTGACTGATAAAGTGCATGTAGACAGAAAGTGGCTTATAAAGTGTGTGTAGACAGGCAGTGGCTGATAAAGTGCATGTAGGCAGGAAGTGGCTGATTAAGTGCATGTACACAGGTAGTGGCTGATAAAGTGCGTGTAGACAGAAAGTGGCTGGTAAAGTGTATGTAGACAGAAAGTGACTGATAAAGTGTGTGTAGACAGGAAGTAGCTGATAAACTGTGTGTAGACAGGAAGTAGCTGATAAACTGTGTGTAGACAGGAAGTGGCTGATAAAGTGGATCTAGACCGGAAGTGACTGATAAAGTGCATGTAGACAGGAAGTGGCTTATAAAGTGTGTGTAGACAGGCAGTGGCTGATAGAGTGCATATAGACAGGAAGTGGCTGATAAAGTGCATATAGACAGGCAGTGGCTAATAAAGTGCATGTAGGCAGGAAGTGGCCGATAAAGTGCATGTAGACAGGAAGTGGCTGATAAAGTGCTTGTAGACAGGAAGTGGCTGACAAAGTGCTTGTAGACAGGAAGTGGCTGATAAAGTGCTTGTAGACAGGAAGTGGCTGACAAAGTGCTTGTAGACAGGAAGTGGCTGATAAAGTGCGTGTAGACAGGTAGTGGCTGATAAGGGGTCAAGAGAAGTCCTGGAGGTGAAGAAGGAAGGAGGAGACAAGGGAACTAGAGCAAATCTTGGGAGTAGCAGTGTAGATGGTTTGGATGATATTTTGAGAGGAGGTTAAGGATATAGGTGGAGTCGGAGCTGTGATGGCTTTGTATGTAGTTGTTAGTATTTTACAACATACATGTGTGCCTAGCAGAAGCCAGTGGTGGGATTGGCAGGGAGGAGCAGCGGTCATTGATCAGTTAATAGGGTGGATGACTCTAGCAGCAGCATTCATAATAGACTGAAGGAGGTATAGGTAGACCAACAAGAAGGGTGTTGCCATGGTGCAGGTGAGAGATAACCAGGGAGTGGATGAGTATGTTGGTGGTGTCATTATTTCAAAAGGGGCTCATTTTGGAAGTGTTACAGAGGAGAAGGTGGCAATATTTGGTCAGTGGTTGGTTATGCAACCTAAAGGGGAGGTCGAAGTCTAGGATACCATCTGAGTTATGCAACAGCAAACCAATCTGGTTGGTTTTGGTGGTTCACTGCACTTTGCATATTCTCAGTTCTCTATGCTCTTCCTTCCTGAATATGTTTGTAAAATATTTCCAGTCATATTTCTACTGAACTGACAAGATCTTTTCTTCTAAATATTGCATCACACCCAGAAAATGGCCTCTTCCATTCTATGTTACGACAATTGATCTTAAAAAGTTATTTTCCATGACCAAAGAATGTTCTGTTTTTTTTGTTTTTTTTCGAGATGGCTATATAAGCAGGGTTCAGATGATTGTAGGTGATGTAACCCTATTGTCAGATTTGGTTTGCAGGGATTCTTCTGTGAATGTTCTCAGAAATTCTGCACGGTTTCAGTTTTCTTCCAAATGTCAGCCTCATAATTCTGTCACCGGTGAAAGGTTTAGAGAAGATATACTGCCATGTTTACATTGCTGTGTATCACCTTGTACTCTGACATATGCCATCTCCTGCCTGGGGGGACTCTGGGCAGACATTGCAGAAATTCATGTTTCTCTGGAACTCGTAATAGCCACTTTATTAAAAAAGGCAGTGTAAATAAACTGCCGCGAACGTCATTCGCCGTTCGTTACCTCCTTTAATTGTAGAAGTATGAGGAAGTGAATGCCTACTGGCTCCGGGTGCCAGAGTTCAGACAATGTGCATTTATAGTTCTGAGCTGAAATCATTTACTAGTAAAGAAGAAATTTTGAATAAATAAAAAAAAACAGAATGTTGATTTAAGCCAGATAATATACCATTATTTTTAAATGATGACCACCTCCCCAATGCTATGCTAAAGTAACCTTGCAAATAGCAGCTATTTTTCCTGTGCATGTTGGGCAAAAATACAACTTTCAGTTTCCTTCATACTGAATGGGAACCTATGCATTTAAAGCCCAACTCCGGGAACCCATAACATTTTCTGTTGCGGTGGGGCTGCGCCTGTACTACAAGGGTTAACTGCTCAATTTGTCTAGGGGAGAGGAGAATCACCTTTACTTGCTTGATCCTCCAGCAGATGGGGCTCCCCCACTTTCCAGCAGTGGACTGTCCGCCGACGTCCTCATGTCTAGCGCAGGGCTATGGACCCTTCACTGATCTTGATGACGTCAGGACCTTGGGCCAGTGGAGCATGGGGGAAAAGACGCTGTGGGGACCTGTCTAGCAGTGGGAAAGAGCAGAGGATCCATTGAGTAAATTTCCTTTTCTGTGTCCCATAGACCTAATGCAAGGGATAATTGTAAAAAAAAATTTTTAGGGGGAGGGCTTGTTTTGGAGGTATATGGTTCCCAACCATGATACCAGACTTCAGGCTGTTCTGGAAAGGTATCAGGGTAGCAGGCCAGATAAGGGAAGGTAAGATCTTACTCTTTACAGAGCCTCTAGTAATACCTTTGCCTTCACTTGTGGGCAGAATACAAGTTTCCCTAAAAGTGAACCTGGTACAAACTGTAGAACTTTAAAATAGGGGGTTAGATAAAGCAAATATGAGCAAACGTTTCCTTCAGTGAAAACTGCTTATGGAGATAATTAGATGACTGATTGATGTAGGCAGCTGAAGCTTTATGCAAATCTTGACATCTGTAAAAGTCAAGCTTGGTCCCACCTTCTTCTGTCACCCATGCTTCCCTATTGGCTATGTAATGTGTTGCACAGCCCACCCAAGGCTTGGCAATGTGGCCAAACTCTACTTAAAAAAAAATGTGATTTTTTTTTTGTAAATATATCTATATACAGTCAGGTCCATAAATATTGGGACATCGACACAATTCTAATCTTTTTGGCTCTGTACACCACCACAATGGATTTGAAATGAAACTAACAAGATGTGCTTTAACTGCAGACTTTCAGCTTTAATTTGAGGGTATTTACAGTGTAGGAATTACAACAGTTTGTATATGTGCCTAAAACTTTTTAAGGGACCAAAAGTAATGGGACAGATTAACAATCATAAATCAAACGTTCACTTTTTAATACTTGGTTGCAAATCCTCTGCAGTCAATTACAGCCTGAAGTCCGGAACGCATAGACATCACCAGACGCTGGGTTTCGTCCCTGGTGATGCTCTGCCAGGCCTCTACTGCAACTGTCTTCAGTTCCTGCTTGTTCTTGGGGCATTTTCCCTTCAGTTTTGTCTTCAGCAAGTGGTGTATAGAGCCAAAAAGATTACAATTGTGTCGATGTCCCAATATTTATGGACCTGACTGTATATAACTATTACTACTGACTGTAAAACAAAGAAGAGAGGGCGCACCAACCTTGCGCATTATCTAAGTGGTATCTTTAATAATGTATAAAAGGAGATATACTAATAAGTGATAAAAACATTTTAAAGCCTATGGTAAAATCAAAAGCAACCAGGTCACCCAGACTATTCCCAGCAAGTTGGAGGACCTTCAGACTCCGACTTGCTGGGAATAGTTTCGGTAATCTGGTTGATTTTGATTTTACCATAGACTTTGAAATGTTTTTATCACTTATGTGTTTGTAAGTATATCTCTTTTTATACATTATTAAAGATACGACTTGGGTAATGCGCAAGCTTGGTGCGCCCTCTCCTTTGTTTTACAGCATTCCCATTGGGCTCATTCCCCCGGCCCTCAGAGGGCAGCAAAGCCTGTGCATTCATATTGAACCACCAAGAATGTGACACTTCCAGCACCATTACACCACCCTTAAGCACAGGCAAATTATTGTACTACTACTTACTATCATATTCAGTTTTCTCTTAAGTTAGTTACCAATGCAAACTAGGAATTAATTATTGTCCAATCTATTTTTTCTACAGGTGGAAGGTGTTAAGAAAGCATTGCAAGACCTGCAGCTGAATGTTGTCGAGATGACAGACGAAAATGCGACATTGGATGGAGGCGATGTTTTGTTCACAGGTAATCCGCTGTATTCCTATACATGTGTCTCAGCTGTATAATATTAAAGTGGCAAGTGATGTAGATTGAGCTGACACTCAGACCATACAGTCGGGGGCGGCCCATCCATTGTGGGCACACGGGCACTGTCCCCCCTGTCCATGCCCCACCTGCCTCCCTATCCATGCACCCGGCCCCTTTCAGGACACCGGACGCATGAATTCCTATGGTGGGGATGGGTGGGGGGTGTTTTTTGAAGCACTGATTAGAGCCAGAGGCTCCAACAGGCTTCAAAATAGGGTGGGCTTGGGGGTGCAGAGCATTGCATCCGGAGCCCACCCAGTTGTGTGGCAACTGAGAATGAATATTCGCTGTTGCAACTCTGATCCTCCTCCCGGCCAATCGGGAAGCAGGTCTGTTACCCGTCACCCGATTGAAAGGAAAGGCAATGCTATTGGACGCCTAGGAGAAGGAGGGAGGAGTAGTCCACCGTCCATAGCCTGCTGCCGCCGGAGCCTGCAACCCACTGAAGCCCGCGGCTGCCACTGGAGCCCGCAACCCGCCGAAGCCCGCCGCTGCCACTGGAGCCCGCAACCCACCCGCCAGGGCCTGCTGTGGTAATGCCATCAACCAACGAGGGGGGGAGGGGGTTGGGTGCCCCCCCCCCAAAAAAACACTGGCCCCACTGCATACAGTAGACAATGCAAGAATTTACATTACGACTCTATATTCAAGAGCTGTCAACTCTGCTGGCTGCCAGTAAGTTGGTAGTGTTCTTTAGGTGCCTAAGTTCTCCAGACACCCCATCACTGCTTAGACTGTAGGGTGACACCGCTGTCTCTGGCTGAACCTTCCTACCTTGCTGGGCTCTTATCTATTGTACAAAAAACAGAGCTGAATTATGAGAGGATATTTAAAAGCTGAATACTTAAAAAAGCCACATTTTTAAATACATTGTTTTTTATGAAGACTTAAAGTGGTTGTAAACCTCAAACATGAAATATGAACAAAGCCTATCCCTCTGTAGTGTGTATTTGTCTCAATCCGGGGCAGTAAGTGTCATTTCTATCTGCTGCTTCCTTCTTTTGCTATCAGCATGAATCACATCTGACACATTTTCCTGACACCAAGAAATAAATGGCGACACGGGAGGGACCTCCAACTGATTGACAGCCTAAGCTCTATTCCTGTGTGCTGTGTGAATGGGGGGTGTCCCTTCCCTCCAATCAGCTCCTAGAGCTCTCCTCACTGAGCTCTGCAGATTGTAATTTCAGCTCTCCATCCTCTTTCTTCTGGAAGCTCAGAAAAGCTTTAAAAACTCAGCACTTTGAATGGATGTAGAGAAGAGAAGACCACAGATATACAGGTAGAACTTATGCAGGTGGATTTGTTTCATCTCTGTGTATCACCTGAGGATAGTCACTTCACTGGGTATATGGAAGGCTTTACAACCACTTTAACTGGACTGAATATTTTTAAATATTTTTGTTAAGAGCTTTCTATAAAATGTATGTAAACCCTAGCAATGAGCTTCTTATTTGCTCCCTTTTGGTCTGTTAAATATACAATTGAAAGCTTATTGATATATCTATTCGATAAGTGCAAAACATACCCGTTGATCCTTCCAGAGACCCATGGAGCTTTTAATTACCTGTGTGAGATCACAATACTAAAATCTCCATCTATGTTAGCCCTATGTCTGCTGTCTTTCATGACTTCAGAACACCTTCCCATGTTATGGAGAGGAGAAGGGGATGTTTTGTAGTCCTAACACACTTCCTCTTCTAGGTTGACAACGCTGAACCTCTATAGATACAATATGGTGAATGGGCGTTGTCACTGTAGAACAGGAAGTGTATTACTGGCAGGATCACCAAGGAAAATATAGGGAAAAAAAGCCTGAAAAAAAAACAATGCAACCACCACATCAAAGGATGGTAAGTTGCTATATATTACGTTTTTACTCTTGGGTTTCCATACGCTTTCATTCAACAACTGAAAACCAGAGACAGATGGAAGCCATGCACTAACATTGCATGTTAAAGGTACTATTTCAGAAAACCGAAAGATAAAACATTTAAAATGAATTCTGTGCTGTTCTGACAGCAACGCTGCAACAGTATCAGATAGTTCTGACCTTCCTGCCCCTCCACATTCTTATTGGTCCATCACTATGACAGGCTGCCCCACTGACCAATAACAATGTATTGGAGGCAGAAAGGGGTGGGCAAGCTTTGGCACATCAGAAGGACAGACAGGGTTTCACTTGTATTTTTGTTTCTGGGTTGTTGGGTTTTTTTTTGTTTTTTTTTTTTGTTTTGGGGTTTTTTTGTCTTTTTTTTCTTTTGAGTAGATTATCAGCATTACCAGCTTCATTTATTGTGTTTTATTTGTGTTACTTTCCAGGTCGGGAGTTCTTTGTCGGTTTATCAAAAAGAACCAATCAGCGAGGTGCAGAAATACTGGCTGATGTCTTTAAGGTCAGAGCCATGTTTATGTGTTTCTATTTTTGCTGTGAAGATAAGACACTCATACCCATTACCTACTGCAGGGGTAGGAAACCTCGGCACTCCAGCTGTGATGAAACTACAAATCCCATCATGCCTCTTCCTCTAGGAGTCATGCCTGTGATTGTCAGGGTCTTGCAATGTCTCATGGGCCTTGTAGTTTCATCACAGCTGGAGGGCCGAGGTTGCCTACCCCTGGCCTACTGGGTACTTTCCCCCTTTCCTGCCCAGGCCAATTTTCAGCTTTCAGTGCTGTCACATTTTGAATGATAATTGCGCAGCCATGCTAAACTGTAACCATGTGAAATTTTTATCATTTTCTTCACACAAATAGAGCTTTCTTTTCGTGGTATTTAATCATTGCTAGGTTTTTATTTTTTACTAAAAAAAAAAAGACAAAATTTCAAAAAAAAAAAGAAAAAAGAAAAAGTTTTTCTTAGTTTCTGTCAATACATTTTGTAAATAATTAATTTTCCTCCTTCACTGATGAGGTGGCACTTATGGGCACTGATTAGGTGGCACAGATGAGGATGCACTAATATGCCGCACTGATGAGTGGCACTGATGGGCAGCAATAATGGGCATTGATTGGCAGCATTGATAGGCGGCACTGATAGCCAGCACTGACTGACATCACTAATGAGCACTGATTGGTGGCACTTGTGGGCACTGATTGCTGTCACTGGTGGGCACTGATTGCTGTCACTGGTGGACACTGATTTCTGGCACTGGTGGACACTGATTTCTAGCACTGGTGGCGCTTTATTGTAATCAGGACACTGATTAGTGCCCTGATTACATGTCTCTATGTCCCCTGCGAGGAGATGCCACTGATCGGCTCTCCTCTCCACACACTCTGTCATTGTGAGGCAATGACAGCTGATTACCGGCATTTCCTTGTTTACATGTCACCAGCTGTGATTGGACACAGCCGATCACATGGTTAAAGAGCCGCTGCCGCGGCTCTTTACACAGATCGGGGTCGCGCTGTGTCCTAGCAACAAAAACTGTAGTGTGTGCCAGGCTTTAGGCTGGGTTCACACTGCTGCAAACGCTACTGCGAATTTAAGCCAATGCGATAGATTAAATTCGCAAGTCGTCTCCAATAACATAGTGTTCTATCAGGGCCGTTCACATAGATGAGTTGTGAATCTAATCTGTCAAAAAAAAAGTGTCCTGGGTGAGTTTGATCCACGTGCGATGCTGTGCGTTGCAAATTCAACTCTATAGAATACAAGAACACATGTAGAAATCGTGCTTGTCACCAAAACCCCCGCACTGACAAATTCACACCGCAATCATATTAAATTTGCGGTAAATTTGCACCGCAGCAGTGTGAACCGAGCCTTAGGCTGGCCATACATGGCTCAGTTCTTTTTTCACTCAGACAAAAAAACTGAACCAATTCCCTATCAATTGAGGTGGATAAGGGAATCCTCCCCGCTGTGTTGTATTCTGACAGTGGAGAAGTCAGCTGGACTCTACTGCTGTCATATTACACTAAGCAGCGCTGCAGCCTATTGGAACTAACATTTTCCAGCAAGCCTATTTGTAAGCAGTTGTTCCAGAGATCGACTGCACTTGAACGGGGCTGGCCATAGATGGATTGAAATTTGGCCAGTATCTGAACTGTTTGAATTGTGATCTGTGGTCATCATTAACTGTTTAAGGACCGCCCCATGTACATATACTAGGGCAGGCCGGCCCTTAAGCGCAAAATCATTTACCTGTATGGGATTTCTCCCCTGGGCTCTGGGGCGCGCGTGCTGCCGGACCCCGCTCCTGCTGTGATTGGACACAGCGGGAGCTAATCAGGGGGCCGGTAGGCGCGCTGGCTGCTGGCCACCCGTGATTGTTCACAGGAGAGGCAGAACGACGGTCTGCCCATATAAACAAGGCAGACTGACGCTCTGTGAGGGAGGAAAATGGAGATCTTGTGTTTCTGCTAAGCAGAAACACGGATCTCCGTTTTCCTCCACTAACAGCATTCCCTCCGCAGTTAGAAAGCACTCCCTAGGAGCACACTTAACCATTTGATCGCCCCTGATGTTAACCCCTTCCCCACCAGTGTCATTTATACAGAGACAGAGCATTTTTTAGCACTGATCACTGTATTGGTGACACTGGTGCCCAAAAAGTGTCACTTAGGGGTTAATTTACTAAAACTGGAGAGAGCAAAATCTGGTGCACTTGTGTATGGCAGCCAATCAGCTTCTAACTTCAGCTTGTTCAATTAAGATTTAACCAATATCCTGGAAAGAGATTGGTTTCTATGCAGAGCTGCACCTGATTTTGCACTCTCTAGTGTTAGTAAATCAACCCCTGAGAGCCGGTTCACACAGGGGCGACTGTTGCCTTACAAGTCGCGATCCATGCAGTACAATGGATCCATTCTAATAGGAACGACTTAAGTTGCTCCTACTTAGAAACATGTACCTGTACTACTTTGGGGGCGACTTCAGCCAACTTGCATTGACTTCTATTACAGAAGTAATTTGCAAGACGCATTGTGCGGGGCGGCTCAGAGTCGCCCCTCTGTGAACCGGCTCTTAGTGTCAGATTTGTCTGCCGCAATGTTGCAGTTCCGCTAAAAATCGCTGATTGCTGCCATTACTAGTAAAAACAATAAACAAAATATTAAGCCCATAAATCTATCCCAGAGTTTGAAGACGCTAAAACTTTTGTGCAAACCAATCAATATACGCTTATTGGGATTTTTTTTTACCAAAACGTAGCATATTTTGATAAAGAAATTCGATTTTTTTACATTTTTTTATAGGATGTGTTTTATAGCAGAAAGTAAAATATATTGTTTTTTTTTTTTAAATTGTCGGCCTTTTTTTATTTAAATCGCAAAAAATAAAAACCGCAGTGGTGATCAAATACCACCAAAACAAACCTCTATTTGTGGGGAAAAAAGGACCTCCATTTTATTTGGGTCAATTGGTTGATGCCAGTCATAGGTAGATCAAATATCAGCCGGTTCAGCAGGGACCGGCCGAGATTCGATCCATCTATGGTCAGGCTGGTTGTACTGAAGTTGATGCATGGGTCGATTTCAGTACAACCAGCCTGTCGTATTTCTTGCATGCAATCACTGCCCGTGGCTATAGCAGCCAGAAGCAACCATTGTTTCTTTCTGCCTGTTGCAGGAAAGAAAATTGCATCATCTAAGGCTTGTTTTAATAATCCAGGTTGCTAGAGGAAGTTTAGTATTTATTCCTCTGTGATTTCTTTTCTGCAGGATTATGCTGTTTCCACAGTCCCCGTGTTGGACAATTTGCATTTAAAAAGTTTTTGCAGCATGGCCGGACCAAACCTCATCGTCATCGGTTCAAGCGAGCCTGCACAGAAAGCTCTGAAGGTAAAGACTTAATAAAATATCTGCAAATAAGCCCCAGGGCATGATCTGTCAGGAAATGGGTGTTTTGTATGCCCCGTGAAACAATGTAACCGGAATGAAAGATGTCTGTTCATCCTCACACGCTGTTTAATGTTCTGTATCTGGAATGATGTAACCCGTATTAAACCTCTAAGAGGCTCTGTGCCTTTTGCCAGATTAATGTTTAATGTTTAATCACCCCCCACCCCCAGCTCTTAGCCGCAAGAAGCCTCTGGGCAGAATCTAGGTGGCTTCTTAGGCTGGTGCCATATATCCAGATCATAAAATAAAGCCTTTGGCATTATTAGATCTCAGGGAGCAAAGCCAAAGCATGTATTAGATCACTGTCAACATTCCTGAGAGTTTCACTCTATTATGTGCATCCTGTATATCAAATTCCAGCCGGATCTGAAACCGGGTAAGTTGGGTAAGAACAAAATGGCCTGGCATTTAAAGCTGGACTCTAGGCAGAAAAAAAAGAAACACGGGTTAATCAAGTTAACTGGTTCCGGACGCTTCTGCAGAGTGTCGCGATCCCGCGAATCGCCATTTAGAAATGGCGGCTCGCTCGTGCACCACAGGCGGCGCGCTCTCGTGCCCGCCGCACTCTCCAGCAGTATTCCCACAGGTCAGGTGGACTCGATGTCCGCCGGCTACCCACGATTGCCTGGCACAGAAGAAAAACGGGGAACTTCCTCGCTCTGTAAGGCGGCATGTAAGAGATCTACTGATCCCTGTCACTGGGATCAGTTAGATCTCTTATGCCCCCGACAGCCCAGCCCCCTCACAGTTAGAACACGCCCAGGGAACACAGTTAACCCTTAGATCTCCCCCTGCAGGTTAACCCCTTCACTGCCAATGACATTTACAGAGTAATCAGTGGATATTTAATTTTCTGATCTCTGTGTAAATGTCATTGGTCCCAAAAAAGTGTCAAAAATGTCCGACATGTCTGGCGCAATATCGCAGTCCCGATAAAAATCGCAGATCGCCACCATTACTAGTAAAAAAAAAAATAATTGTAAAAATGCCATAAATTAATTCTCATGTTTTGTAAATGCGACAACTTTTGTGCAAACCAATCAATAAACGCCGATCAGGATTTTTTTTTACCACAAATATGAGGAAGAATATAAATCGGCCAAAACTGATGAATATTGTTGTTTTTTTTTTTTTGTTTTTTTTTTAGATATGTATTATAGCAAAAAGTAAAAAATATTGGGTTTTTTTTCAAAATTGTCGCTCTTCTGTTGTTTATAGCGGTGATCAGAAGTGACGCAGTGGTGATCAAATACCACCAAAAGAAAGCTATATTTGTGGGGAAAAAATGGCGTCAATTTCGTTTGGGTACAACGTCGCACGACCGCGCAATTGTCAGTTAAAGCGACGCAGTCCCGAATCGCAAAAAAAATTCTGGTCCTAACATGGGAAATCCTTCCGGGGCTGAAGTGGATGGTTTATAAAAAAAACACACAAAAAAAGCTTTTGCATAAAACTTGTATAAAGCTGAGTCTCAATATAACACCAAGCACCACAATTGGGAGAGGAAGGGGTAGCACCAATCAGGGCTCTGTTGCTTACAAGAAAAATATCTTATTGGTGGAGAGAGAAGAAGAGTGACGTTATCCTTGTGCTGCTGCTCCTTCTATGTCCAATCACTGGTTGGGGCAGGTATTGGAATAGGCCGCATTTCTTAAGAACTGTGTAGTTTCTAGGAAGGCCTAGAACCTGGTTATGCTAGGAAAAATTTATTCCCATACAGGAATGACTTCCTTCTCTCTAGTCCATATGTAGCACTCCGGTTTTTAAAAAAAGGGGAGAAAGCCATTCACTGTTTAAAAAACAGAATTCAGGTTTATTGAAGAAAAAAAAAAAAAACGCTGCACAGACTCATGTATCTGGTGTTACCAACTCTTAGACGTTTCACCCCTACATGGCACTTACTCATAGAGTGACTCTACCACTACATTTTATGTAGGAGTGCAACGCATTAGAGTGGGTGGCATCAGATGCATGAGTCTGTGCAGCGTTTTTTTTCAGTAAACCTGATTTATTGGCTTTAAAACAGTGAGAGGCTTTGCCCTCTTTTTTTTTTGAAGACTTTTTGAAGTTCTTTCAAACCTGGAAATGTTGTCTAGCACAGGCCTGGCTGAACAGAGTTAAGGATCATTTGGCACATGAAAAAAAATAACGTCACAGGTCCCAGAAGATTGCCGGCCGTTCACAGCGTGCAGCATGACTCGCGCTTGCGCAGTGCACTCCCGGCTTTGAAGCCAAAGCCGGGCGTCCACACTTGTGATGCCGGCGCCCCATGGAGGAGGGGGAGAGGAGCGATTATTAAAAGTCAGCAGCTACACTTTTTGTAGCTGCTGACTTTTAAAAGGGTGGAACTCCGCTTTAACTGTCAAGCCACCAAATAGCTGGAGTCTTCACTGATCACATTTGCAGCACCATGGCACCTGCAGATCAAACAGAGACTTAAGGGCTGTACACATGGGCTGAACATTGGGCGGCATCAGCTGGCTCAATAAAAAACGGCCGATATTCAGCCCGTGTGTACAGCAGCTGGTCCAACAGAAGCCCTCCAAATGGCATAAAGCCTACACACTAGTAGTTCTTGTTTTTGTTCAATCCAGTGGGCTGAAAAAAAAACTGAAGAGCTCAGGAGGAGCTACTGTACTAACTATCCAATGTTAGTACAGCGATTTCCCCCAGTGTGCTATTGTGTTCTGACAGGGGGACGCGGGGGGGGCCCCCCCCCCCCCCCCC
>BLSH010325470.1:483094-515994 GCA_018402905.1 Glandirana rugosa | reverse complement strand
ATTGTGTTCTGACAGGGGGACGCACCCCCCCCCCCCCCCCACCAGAACACACCAATGGCTGAGAGCACTGATCGGGTGGCTTTTTTGGTCATGCCCTTTTGACAGAAGCCGGCTAATGTTGGACCAGCTGCCATACACATGGTCCAAATGTACCAGCCGGCTGTGTGTACAGCCTCTTAAGATGGTAGCTTCCTGGAGGGGTTAGTTCCACCTTTAGGCCTCATGCACACGGGACATTTTGAAAACTCTCCTAGAAGCCTTTCCTCCTGACAGTTGCGTTTTTGCATACAAAACGTCTGATGCTTGTAAAAGTGTCTAACTAGTGTTTACAGGCGTCAAAGAGCTTGGTGTTAATTCATTTCATTGGCCAGAAGAATAGTTTATTCTGGCCATTGAAATGAATTAACGCTCAAGCACTAAATGCACATAATGGTAACACATGTTTAGACGCGTTTACAAGTGTCAATCGTTTTTTCTGCCAAAATACCGCTGCTCCTGGATGCAGTGGGGTTTTTTCTTGTCTCCTGCCACTAAAGGCTGCTAAAAGCCTACACTATATTACCAAAAGTATTGGGACGCCTGCCTTTACACACATGAACTTTAATTGCATCCCAGTCTTAGTCGGTAGGGTTCAATATTGAGTTGGCCCACCCTTTGCAGCTTTAACAGCTTCAATTCTTCTGGGAAGGCTGTCCACAAGGTTTAGGAGTGTCTATGGGAATGTTTGACCACTAATATTGGACAGTCTCTGCTCTAATTCATCCGCTCTAATTCAAAGGTGTTCTATCGGGTTGAGGTCTAAACTCCGTGCAGGCCAGTCAAGTTCCTCCACCCCAAACTTTTTCATCCATGTCTTTCTGGACCTTGCTTTGTGCATTGGTAGGCAGTCATGTTGGAACAGGAAGGGGCCATCCCCAAACTGTTCCCACAAAGTTGGGATCATGAAATCGTCCAAAATGTCTTGGTATGTTGACATCTTAACCTCCCTGGCGGTATTCCCGAGCGTGGCTCAAGGTGGAATTTCAGTACCATTAGCGGTAACCCCGAGCCACACTCGGGATTGCATCGCTGGATCCAAGGCAGCATTACTCACCTTGTCCCCTGCATCCAGCGATGTCCCCCGCCCTGTCTGCGGGCTGTGTACTCTGGCCGATGCCTCTGTATGCCGGGCTCCGTTCCCTGCGAGCGTCGCGTCCCACGGGGGCAGAGCCTGGCGGGAAATTCAAAAAGTGAAACACGCAGTATACATACAGTACACTGTAATCTGTAATATTACATTACTGTATGAAATCATTTCACATCCCCTTTGTTCCTAGTGGTTTGCCCAATGCCCTGCATGCACTTTTATATTATATATGTCATTCTTTCTGCCTGGAAACTTGAGAATGTCCATGGCAACCAAAAAGTGTCCCTTTACGTCAAAAGTGGTTTTTGATCAGCTAGAAAACAGCGATAGTAAATAAGAATCATTTGCAGAATTAAGTGATACTGATTTGTGGGGAAATTTATCATCAGACACTGAAAGTGACGACAGCGACAATTCTGCAACTGAGCAAATTTCAGTGTTTTTGGTTTGATTACATTACTGAATACATTTTATTACTATTTCGTTATTATTTTTGATAATTATTTTTAGTTATTTATTATATTATAATTTATGATTTCATATTTCAAACTTTATCATACCCGGGATGTCTACTAGACTCTTGTTTGGACAGATTTAAGTGAGTTATTCCTTAGAATTACAGGCCTACAATATAAAACGCCAAATTTCCATGCAAAATAATGTACTGCTTTCAGCACCAAAAATCTGATATAATCATACCGCCAGAGAGGTTAAGAGTTCTCTTGACTGGAACTAAAGGGCCAAGCCTAACCACTGAAAAACAACCCCACACCATAATTCTCCCCCCACCAAATGATTTGGACCAGTGCACAAAGCAAGGTCCATAAAGACACGGGTGAGCGAGTTTGGAGTGAAGGAACTTGACTGGCCTGCAATTCAACTTGATAGAACACCTTTGGGATGAATTATAGCGGAGACTGCGAGCCTGGCCTTCTCATCCAACATCAGTGTCTGACCTTACAAAAGCGCTTCTGGAAGAATGGTCAAACATTCCCATAGACACTCCTAAACCTTGTGGACAGCCTTCCCAGAAGAGTTGAAGCTGTTATAGCTGCAAAGGGTGGGCCAACTCAATATTGAACCCTACGGACTAAGACTGGGATGCCATTGAAGTTCATGTGTGTTTAAAGGCAGGTGTCACAATACTTTTGGTAATATAGTGTATGTGTGCATGGATGCATAGGATAACATGCAAGTGAGTTTAGGGGCATCAAAAAAAACCTAAGAGCAGCTGTAAAAATATCCAGGGTGCATGAGGCCTAAGTCTGATTACAACTTAACTTTTATACCATTTTATACGTTTTTCCCGATCATTATTTATGTGTAGGTTTGGAGGGATTATAAAACTTTGGAGTACTACTGTATATTTAGCTTATTATTGTAGACACATTAGCCTATAAGCTCCACTGATAGCAGGCCAATGTAGGCAATACTGTGTGTTCTGTAAAGCACAGTGAAATAATGTTGGCACTAAACAAATATGAGTACTAAAAGTATGTACAGTATCTCACAAAAGTGAGTACACCCCTCACATTTCTGTAAATATTTTATTATATCTCTTCATGTGACAACTTTTATACAATGTAAAGTAGTGAGTGTACAGCTTGTATAACAGTGTAAATGTGCTGTCCCCTTAAAATAACTCAACACACAGCCATTAATTTCTACACCGCTGGCAACAAAAGTGAGTACACCCCTAAGTAAAACTGTCCAAACTAGGCCCAAAGTGTCAATATCTTATGTGGCCTCCATTATTTTCCAGCACTGCCTTAACCCTCTTGGGCATGGAATTCACCAGAGCTTCCCAGGTTGCCACTGGAGTCCTCTTCCATGGTGACACCATGGAGCTGGTGAATGTTAGAAACCTTGCACTGATCCACCTTCCATTTGAGGATGCCCTACAGATGCTCAATAGGGTTTAGGTCTGGAGACATGCTTGGCCAGTCCATCACCTTTACCCTCAGCTTCTTTAGCAAGGCAGTGGTCATCTTGGAGGTGTGTTTGGGGTAGTTATGTTGGAATACTGCCCTGCGGCCCAGTCTCCGAAGGGAGAGGATCATGCTCTGCTTCAGTATGTCACAGTACATGTTGGCATTCATTGTTCCCTCAATGAACTGTAGCTCCTCAGTGCCGGCAGCACTCATGCAGCCCCAGACCATGACACTCCCACCACCATGCTTGATTGTAGGCAAGACACACTTGTCTTTGTACTCCTCACCTGGTTGCCGCCACACATGCTTGACACCATCTGAACCAAATAAGTTTATCTTCGTCCCATCAGACCCCAGTACATGGTTCCAGTAATCCATGTCCTTAGTCTGCTTGTCTTCAGCAAACTGTTTGCGGGCTTTCTTGTGCATCATCTTTAGATTCCTTCTGGGAGGACAGCCATGCAGACCAATTTGATGCAGTGTGTGGTGTATGGTCTGAGCACTGACAGGCTGACCCCCACCCCTTCAACCTCTGCAGCAATGCTGGCAGCACGTTTATTTCCCAAAGACAACCTCTGGATATGACACTGAGCATGTGCACTCAACTTCTTTGGTCAACCATGACCATGTTCTGAGTGGAACCTGTCCTGTTAAACTGCTGTATGGTCTTGGCCACTGTGCTGCAGCTCAGTTTCAGGGTCTTGGTAATCTTCTTATAGCCTAGGCCATCTTTATGTAGAGCAACAATTCTTTTTTTTTCAGATCCCCAGAGAGTTCTTTGCCATGAGGTGCCATGTTGAACTTCCAGTGACCAGTGTGAGAGAGTGAGAGCGATAACACCAAATTTAACACACCTGCTCCCCATTCACACCTGAGACCTTGTAACACTAATGAGTCACATGACACCGGGAAGGGAAAATGGCCAATTGTCCCCAATTCGGACAGTTTCACTTAGGTGTGCACTCACTTTTTTTGCCAGTGGTTTAGACATTAATGGCTGTGTGTTGAGTTATTTTGAGGGGACAGCAAATTTACACTGTTATAGAAGGTGTACACGCACTACTTTACATTGTAGCATGTTCATTGAGGGAACAATGAATGCCAACATGTACTGTGACACACTGAAGCAGAGCATGATCCCCTCCCTTCTGAGACTGGGCCGCAGTCGCATGAAAAGATAGAATAAAATATTTACAAAAATGTGAGGGGTGTACTCACTTTTGTGAGATACTCTAAGTACCCCTACACTCATGGTTGGTACATTTACAATATGTACACCAGAATGCCTTCTCTTTGTTCTGTTCTCTGACTCCTATAGACAATATTGTACTAAGGTTAATCCATGAGATGCAATGGAAATATTTGCCTGCAACCTTACTCTACCTCTGGAAGAAAGATAAACTACTGATATCTTTTAGCGTTTGCAAATAGACCTGGAAAACATTAGGCAGCCCTTCCAGACCCCTGGGGAGCTGATACACTCGAGCAAGAGCAAGCCAGAGGGATAAATGGAAAATGTTATCTATAAGGCGCCATGGAAAGTACAATATGTATGCTTTCCACTAACTCATATATGCCTAGAAAAACTGTCCTGAAATGAGCAAGCGGCCATTGCTGATCTATCCCTCTGAAAATGTGAATTGCCTGGCTCTCACACTGATCCAGTGGCTTTAGTATTTTCTAAGGCAGTGACCTAGAGCAAGTATGCAGGCTAAACTCACTTTTTTCGTGCTTTCTCTAGATTGGTGAGTCTGAGTAGTGATGCTAGGGACAACCAGGCAGATAGCACCCATAGAAGGAGGTAATTCATAGCAGCCTCCTCTTCTTAATCATTCATTAAGTGGCACAGAGTTAAAAAGGATTCTGACAACTGGGTTATACTGCTGCCTACAGGAGAATGGGACACTGACAGATCTCTGTTAGACCTTGTTTACACAGGCGTCAAGAAAGGTGTAGTTTTACTGCCCCTCAATCACCCACCTAAAAGATAACGTACAGCCAGAGGGAATATACACATGCCGTAGCCACAGTGCTGTGCTACCTGGTTGCGAGGTATATGTACATACATATGTATATCTGTAAGTTTCGTTTTAAGTTGACCATAGATGGATTGAAATTTGATGCATGTATGGCCTTCCCCATTGGACAGAAGTTGAATCGTTGTCAAGGATTTCTTCATCCACCTGGCTTGTGTGAATGGAGACTGGGGACAAAGGGAAGGCAAACTTATTAAATACTTTCTTCAGCTCTGTGCATACAAAGGAGCATGGGGGAGCTCATGTCCATAATGGGTGTGGTAGTGACATAGCACTAAATGATGCACAATGGCTCAAAAGTGAAATGGTCCAGGAGTAGCTACACAGAATAAAGGTAGATAAAGCACCTGGACCAGATGGCATATGCCCATGGAACCTTAGGATATTGTATTTTTAATCTTTGTCCTGTTGCAGTACATCCCAATGCAAGTTCTCTCCATTGCTTGAACAAGTTGTTCATGTTTATCTTTCAGGCACATCTTCTTTCAAGCTGACCGATAATTTTCATTCCTGAAGGTCCCCATAAGGAACGGTCTGCATCTTGTTCCTCCATTTCTGGGTGGCTTAGGCAGCTCACTATTCAAGCCTACAGTGGGGAACAGAAAAAATGTATTCATCCAAGACTTTACAATACATGGCCCCGTCCATTGGCCTCTCAATGCGCAAAGTCAGCCTGTACCTTTAGCAGAGAAACAGCCCCAAAGCATAATATTTTCACCTCTGTGCTTGAGTGTAGGGATGGTGTTCTTAGGGTCATAGTCAGCATTTTCCTTCCTCCAAACATGGCAAGAAGAGTTAATGCCAAAGAGCTCAATTTTGGTCTCATCTGACCACAGCACTTTCTCCCAATCCTTCTCTGAATCATTCAAATGTTCACTGGCAAGCTTCAGACGGACTTGTACATGTGCCTTCTTGAGGAAGGAGACCTTGCGGGCGCTGCAGAATTTCAATTCATGGCGGTGTATTGTGTTACCAATGGTTTGTTTGGTGGCTGTGGTCTCACCTGCCTTGAGATCATTAACAAGCTTCTCCCGTGTAGCTCTGGGCTGATCCCTCACTTTTCTCATGACCAACCTTACTTCATGAGGCAAAATCTTGCAAGGAGCTCCAGACCAAGGGCAATTGATGGTTATTTTTGTATTTCTTCCATTTGCGAATAGTCGTTGCAACATTTGTCTCCTTCTCACCAAGCTTCTTGCTGATGGTCTTGTTGCCCATTCCAGCCTTGTGCAGGTCTACAATTTTGTCCCTGATGTCTTTTGACAGCTCTTTGGTCTTGCCCATGATGGTGAGGTTTGAGGCTCGGTTCACACTGATGTGACTTTGCAAGTAAGTTGCATGACAAGTCGCACCCCATTTAGGGCAATGGAACCGTTCTAATAGGAGCGACTTCAGTCGCTCCGACTTAGAAAAAGGTTCCTGCACTACTTTTGGTTTGACTTTGGCATGACCTGTCATGCTGAAGTCATGCTGGGATGCCGGCTTTAAAGTGGCGGCAGTGTGAACTGGGCCTCAGTGGAAGAAAGATTCTGTGGACAGGTATCTTTTATACACATAACGAGCTGTCATTAGGAGCACCTTCTTAAATTGACAGGACTAATGTGTGTACCACATGAGCACCTACTGTAGCCCGTCTGTGGCAGCCACAATTATTGTTGGTTGGTAGGGGATCAAATACTTATTTTACTCACTGAACTGTAGCTTAGTTTATAACGTTTGTATTATTTTTTATTTTTATTTATTTCAGGTACTTATATAGCCCCTTAATTTACGCAGCGCTTTACATATACATTATACATTCATATCAATCCCTACCTTCAAGGAGCTTACAATCTAGGGTCCCTAACTCACATTCATACATACTAGGGCCAATTTTGGCAGGAACCAATTAACCTACCAGCATGTCTTTGGAGTGTGGGAGGAAACCGGAGTACCCGGAGGAAACCCACGCAGGCACAGGGAGAACATGCAAACTCCAGTATTATGTGTTTTTTTTCTGGACTTTTGGTTGATATTCTGTCTCTATCATTTAAAAAACAACTATGATAAAAATTATAGACCCTTCATTTCTTTGTAAGTGGGCAAACTTACAAAATTTGCAGGGGATCAAATAATCATTTTCACCACTGTATAAATTTAAGGATACAATTCCCCCATTTTCCTGTCCAGGTCCACTTAAATACGCTCTCCAAAATGGGTGGTGATGTTTATTGCTTACTTTGCAGGAGAGAAGCGTTCTGGATTTTCCATCTGAAGATCCATATCCCACATGGTTTAAACCTTGAATGGGACATTACACATTATTATGAGTGATAGGTGGGGTTAGCTGAGGATACCTCTCACTTGTGTATAGTTTGAGCTTGGCTTCTTTTCACTTTATTTTATTTAATTTCATTAGATCCCATATTATAGTCCTCAATCGTTTTACATATTTATTTATGGCACATAGGTTTCCCCCTAGTCCTGTGTCCCTGTGCAATCTTTTCCACTCTTACTGTTAAAAAATGTATTTTTTTTGGTTGGGCTGCATTTGTGCTTTCAACTAACTTAGGTGTCTACTAGGATGGTTTTACTATATACATGTTTTCCTTTATGGATATTTTTATTTTTTGTGTCATTTCTTTTTCATTTGTATCTGTGGTTTATGGTTTTTAAATACAGTGAGGGGAAAAAGTATTTGATCCCCTGCTGATTTTGTGCGTTTGCCCACTGACAAAGAAATGATCAGTCTATAATTTTAATGGTAGGTTTATTTAAACAGTGAGAGACAGAATAACAACAAAAATATCCAGAAAAACGCATTTCAAAAAGTTATAAACTGATTTGCATTTTAACGAGTGAAATAAGTATTTGACCCCTTCGCTAAACAGGACTTAGTACTTGGTGGCAAAAGCCTTGTTGGCAATCACAGAGGTCAGACGTTTCTTGTAGTTGGCCACCAGGTTTGCACATCTCACTCCTCTTTGCAGATCATCTCCAAGTCATTAAGGTTTCGTGGCTGACATTTGGTAACTCACACCCTCAGCTCCCTCCACATATTTTCTATGGGATTAAGGTCTAGAGGTCTAGAGACTGGCTAGGCCACTCCAGGATCTTAATGTGCTTTTTCTTGAGTCACTCTTTTGTGGCCGTGTGTTTTCGGTCATTGTTGTGCTGAAATACCCATCCACAACCCATTTCTCCTATCGTTCACTGACAGACGCAGCTCATCATGACGTGTGGGGTTTTATGTTCGTCCCACTAGGAGTTAACTAGCCAGGGAAAAGAAACAGCTGGCCCCTCCCATGGGGGCCGTCCTCTCTTCCTACATAAACCCCCTCATAGCATAGCTCTTCAGTTTCATTTCACCGCCATGCGGCGATCGGCCGCCATTTTGCCGTAGCCGCGGACATTTTGGGCCTATGGGGCTTTCCCTCTAGAGCTCAGAGCGGCCGCTTGTGGTACTGCACTTCCCTGAAGGTGTCTTTTGGCCTCTAGTGGTTAACGGCGGCCATGTTGACTGCATACCTTCAGCGAGCAATTCTGGCTCTGCGAGACAGGTCCCCTCGGTCATTGGACCTTCTGATCCGTCTGAGCTCCCAGACCAGGGCGTCTCTGACCTGGTGGCTTCGGGACTCGGCCCTGATTCAGGGGAAGTCGTTCCTGCCCCTCCAGTGGGTGATCATCACCACGGATGCCAGTCTTTCGGGCTGGGGAGGGATCCTGGGGCTGCTGTCTGCCCAGGGCCGTTGGTCGGCACAGGAAGCTCGCCTCCCCATCAACGTTCTGGAGCTGAGAGCAATCAGATTGTGCCTTTCTCACTGGACAGTGAGATTGCAGGTCGTCCGGTTCGAATTCAATCGGACAATGCCACAGAAGTGGCGTATGTGAACAATCAGGGCGGCACAAAGAGTCCAGCAGCTCCAGACGCTGGACCAGGGAGAGTGGTCTCTCCACCCGGAGGTGTTCAATCAAATTTGCCACAGATGGGGGACGCCCGACGTGGATCTCATGGCGTCTCTGTTCAATCACAAGGTGGAGACCTTTGTGTCCTGAACGAAGGATCCGTTGGCAGTGGCCACGGACGCTCTGGTGGCCCCCTGGGGCCGTTATCGTCTTCTGTACGCTTTCCCTCCAATAAGACTGCTTCCGCGATTGATACGCAGGATAGTGGCGGGAATACCAATAATCCTGGTGGCTCCAGATTGGCCTCGGCGCACTTGGTACGCCGAGGTGGTGCGAATGGTGGCAGTTGCCCCTTGGCGGCTCCCGCTGCGAGACGATCTTCTGTCTCAGGGACCCATCTTGCACCCTGCTTTACCCTCGCTGGCTTTGGCGCTTGGCTATTGAGTCCCAGGTGCTGAGAGACAGGGGAGTCGCTGACTCCGAGATCCCTACTTTGTTAAAAGCTCGCAAGTGTACTTCTCGCAAGATTTATCACCGCACCTGGAAGGCTTATATTGCTTGGTGCGAGGCGGAGGGCCATAACCCTCCCTCTTATGTCCTGTCCAGGGTCCTGACTTTTTTACAACAGGGCATAAACAAAAAACTTGCTTTGAGTACTCTCAAGGGCCAGATATCGGCTCTGGCGATTCTCTTTCAGAGACCTTTAGCTTCGCACTCGTTGATTCGTACCTTTGTACAAGGTGTGCGACACGTGGCGCCTCGGGTAAAAGTTCTGATGGCTCCGTGGGATCTGAATTTGGTGCTTTCTGTTCTTCAGAAACCGCCTTATGAGAATATCAGGGAGATTTCCTTACAACTGCTGTCGCAGAAGGTGGCCTTTTTAGTTGCCATCACTTCCGCCAGACGGGTGTCTGAATTAGCAGCACTATCGTGCAAGTCTCCCTTCTTAGTCATGCATAAGGATAAGGCGGTCTTGCGACCCTCTCCTTCCTTCCTTCCAAAGGTGATTTCTTCTTTTCACATTAATGAAGATATTGTTCTTCCTTCATTGTGCCCTCGTCCATCGCACCCAAAGGAGTTTGAATTGCATGCTTTGGACGTAGTGAGGGCCTTACGAGTGTACGTGGCTGCTACAGCTTCTTTTCGACAAGCTGATGCTTTGTTTGTGTTGCCAGAAGGCCCGCGCAAAGGGTTGGCGGCCTCGTCGGCTACGATTTCTCGTTGGATCAGACAGACCGTGACCCATGCGTATTCTGTTCAGGGCAAGTTTCCCCCTTTTCCGGTCACGGCTCATTAGGCACTTCCTGGGCTTTCAGACACCAGGCCTCGGTGTCACAGGTGTGCAAGGCGGCCACTTGGGCCTCGGTTCACACTTTCACTAAGTTTTACAAAGTTGATGTGTTTGCATCTTCGGATGCTGCTTTTGGCCTCAAAGTTTTGCAGGCGGCAGTGTAGGCGCGTCTGGCGCCTCCTTAGAGGTTCAGTTGGGTACTGTTAGCGTTTACCCACCCCTCTTTTGACACAACTTGGGGACGTCCCCACACGTCATGATGAGCTGCGTCTGTCAGTGAACGATAGGAGAAAAAGGGATTTTATTAAAACTTACCGTAAAATCCTTTTCTTCGAGTTCACTGACAGACGCAGCACCCACCCCTCTGGGCTCTGTTCTTGTACGGCTTGTGTACGAACTGAAGAGCTATGCTATGAGGGGATTTATGTAGGAAGAGAGGACGGCCCCCATGGGAGGGGCCAGCTGTTTCTTTTCCCTGCGGGCCAGCTGTTTCTTTTCCCTGCCTAGTTAACTCCTAGTGGGACAAGCATAAACCCCACACGTCATGATGAGCTGCGTCTGTCAGTGAACTCGGAGAAAAGGATTTTACGTTAACTTTTAATAAGATCCCTTTTTTCAATGCCCTGGCTGAGGGAAGGAGTTTCTCACCCAAGATTTGACAGTACATGGCCCCATCCAACGTCCCTTTGATGCGGTGAAGTTGTCCTGTCCCTTACCAGAAAAACACCCCCCAAAGTATGTTTCCACCTCCATGTTTGACAGTGGGGATGTTGTTCTTGCGGTCATAGGCAGCATTCCTCCCCCTCCAAAACTGGCGAGTTGAGTTGATGTTAAACAGCTTGATTTTAGTCTCATCTGACCATAACACTTTCACCCAGTTCTCCTCTGAATCATGGGAAGGAGACAAAGCAGTGCCTTTCTAAGTGTAGTATTAAAGTAGAAACAGTCACATTTATTATCAGTTGCACTTACAGGAATGGAGTACAGACAGATATATGGTAAAATAGTCCCTGAGTCCCTCCGAGTAGAGAGCTGGGGGTCCGCTGTCACACGTGGCCGGCAGCACCGGTGGTCTCCAGAGCTCTGGGCGGGAAGGAAGCTGATCATCTCTGCGGGAACTGGGGGCCAGTGGTGGGCGGGACTCCTGTGAGCTGGCTCGCGTTCGGGGCAATCCGTGATTCTTCGTCAGGCCGCCAAAGGAGTACGGATTGCTCCGAACGCACGCCAGCTCACAGTAGTCCCACCCACCACCGGCTCCCCGTTCTCGCAGAGACGCTCAGCTTCCTTCCCGCCCACCAGCCCGAAGCTCCGAAGACACGTGCTGCCGGCCATGTGTGACAATGCACCCCCAGCTCTCTACCCAGGGACTATTGCACCACATGTCTGTCTGTACTTCATTCCTGTAAGTGCAACTGATAATAAACGTGACTGTTTTTACTTTAATACTACACTTAGAGTGGCGTCGTTTTGTCTCCTTCCTTTCTTTATCCACAGAGCGCCTTCTTGCTCTGTCAAGCAGGCTGCCCATCTACACCTACCCCCCACAAGGACACTGGGCACAGCCTTGTGCTGACTGCGCCCCCCTCTCTTTGGTACCACAGACCAGCTGTCTACATGCAAGCGTTGCATATTCTAACTACTCCTCTGAATCATTCGGATGTTCATTAGCAATCTTCAGACGGGCCTGTACATGTGCTTTCATGAGCAGAAGGACCTTGTGAGCGCTCCAGGATTTCAGTCCTTAATGGCGCAGTGTGTTACCAATTGTTTTCTTGGTGACTATGGTCCCAGCTGCCTTAAGATCATTAACAAGGTTCTCCCATTGTCACGTGCCTGGTGGGTGAGTCTGATACAGTGGGCAACCTCTTTTGCAGCCCTGGATCGGGAACCCCTGGTAGAGTAGACAGGAAGCTCCGGAGCACGAGGGCTGAGATGGTTGCAGATGATGGTGTGCAGATCCAATAGAGGCTCGTGCTAGGCAGAAGGTTGGTCGTACAAGCCGGGTCAGTAACTGGCGGACAAGTGCGGTACAGTGGGAACAGGCAGGCGGATGGTCGGGTACAGGCAGGGTCGTCAACAGGCGGGCAGCAGAGGTACACAAGGATCAGGTGGAAGAAGGGTCGTAGACAAGCTGAGGGTCAGTACAGGCAGAGTTCAAGCAGAGTAGGGCAAGCCGGGTCACAGGTACAGGAAATCTCAGGAAAGTAGTCACGGAACACTTCAGGAAACGCTGTAGATCAGACAGCACTTGTTGCAGGGTTTACTGGGTAGAAATAGAGCTGTTCTGCGCCGTTTCTGGCACGTGCGCGCGCACGAACGCAAATTGCGCTACTAAGGTCCTTTAAATGCAGGTTTTCTCCTAACACCCATGTAGTTCTGGGCTGATTCCTCACCGTCCTCATGATCACTGAAACTCCACGAGATGAGAACTTGCATGGAGCCCCAGATGGAGGGAGATTGACAGTTATTTTGTGTTTCTTCCATTTACGAATAATCGCACCAACTGTTGTCGCCCTCTCACAAAGCTGCTTGAAGATGGTCTTGTAGCCCATTCCAGCCTTGTGTAGGTCTACAATCTTGTTCCTGACATCCTTGGGCAACTTTTTGGTCTTGGCCATGGTGGAGAGATTGGAATCTGATTGATTGATTGCTTCTTTGGACAGGTGTCTTTTATACAGGTAGCAAGCTGAGATTAGGATCATTCCTTTTAAGAGAGTGCTCCTAATCTCAGCTTGTTACCTATAAGGCCTCATGCACACAGGACGTTTTTTGACTGTTTTTTAGCTGCTGTTTTCAGCTGCAGACATTTTTTTCTACAGTCAATAAACCCTCCATCATGTTATCCTATGTGTTCATGCACACATAGGCTGTTATCAACTGTTTTTAGCTGGGGCGTTTTTGAGCTGTAAAAATAGCGCAAGACCAGAGGGTTCTTTTGGACGTTTTTCAGCTCTAAAAACGTTCAAACGCACAAAAAACGCTCAAAAACGTTGATTCCTAACATTTTTGGACGTTTTAGTTCAATTGGAAAAAAAAACAAAAAAAAAACGCTGGCCCCTAAAAAACGCAGAAAAACGGCATTATAACGCTGATAAAAGCTGAAAACATCCCTGATACGTTACTGACGTTTTTTGGACGTTTTTTCCTGTGTGCATGAAGCCTAAAGAATACACCTGGGAGCCAGAAATGTTGCTGATTGATAGGGGCCAAAAACTTATTTCACTCATTAAAATGCAAATCAATTTATAACTTTTTTGAAATGCGTTTTTTCTGGATATTTTTGTTGTTATTCTGTCGCTCACTGTTAAAATAAACCTACCTTTAAAGTTATAGTCTGATTATTTCTTTGTCAGTGGGCAAACATACAAAATCATCAGGGGATCGAATACTTTTTTCCCTCACTGTAGTCTTGTCAAGGTGTTTGTTAAAAAGCAGTCAGAAGCGCTAATTGGCACAGGTGATACTGTTTGTTATGGTGGTTAAAGCCAGACACTCCTGACAGCCTTTTCTATGATTAAAGTGGATGTAAACCCACCACCCACCCAGTATAAACTAATGGCACAGTATTAATGTATATATACACACACGAAAGCCTCCTGCATCTATCCCCACCTTGCAAATATGCACTAGCAGCTCTGTAAAACTCTGAAATCAGAGGGTGTCTGCGTTTGCTGGAGTTTGGTGGGTGGAGTTGTGATGTCACAAGCCTCCCCACCCACCCCTATACTGAGACATTGAGGAGGGAGGGGGGCGTGTAAAACTTTCTCTGCTGTGTGAAGGAGATAAGCAAATTGCTTGTCACTCACAGAGCAAGGGGCGGATCGACTGTGTATTTCCCTGTTAGTCAGACTTTCTCTTCCTGAAAAAAGATAAGCTCATTACTCACAGTCGGATTAACTCTTTGTGGCAAGACTGGGCACAGATGATATGACATGCTATACTCTACCAGGCAGAATTATTAATTCAATTTTTTTTTTCGGGTTTACATCCACTTTAAGCATTTAATTGTGTGAAACGCGTCAAGTCTGTCCTGTCACTGTATATTCTGACATTGGAGAAATAAATCATTTTTGGATCCAGTCCGGTGGCAGTGCGCGGCCATACTTTCCTTTTCCTTAAGGCCCACTCTACTAGATCATTATTGTCTTATGGATTTTTTTTAGCATCAGGCATCTGTTTCCCACATTCGCAGTGGCAGTATAACCCAATCGTCTCAGAATCTTTCTGACCCTGTGTCTCTTAAAGTGGAGCTTTACCAATAGCAACTTGATAAAAATAATGTTCTTTAGCAAGGAACATACAATTCACATTAATAATTATGCAACCAAAGTTAGTGTGTGCTGTAAATTGCCTCCAGCATTGTTGCGGTCTCTTCTTGTGATAGCTGCCATTTTGCTGAAGCCCAGAGCCCCTGAACAGCAGTAAATCTTTGGCCTGTCAGCAGATAGGGCTCTACAAATTTGGCACAGTGCCTTAAAATAAAGAGCAACTGAGCATTTGCAGAGCAGGATGAGACCATATATTACTTGATTTTAAACAGTATAGGCACTTATTTTTAATGTTATACATAGCTATACCTGTAAAAGAGGCCAGCCTGAAGAGATAAATGCTGTAGCTGCTGACTTTTAAAAGGACACTTTCCTGTCAAGGAATCCAGCAATGTGCTCACCTGGGCCGCTTCTCGCCAGTCTTGGGGTCCCCGGTGCCGGCATGTCTAGTGTGGAAAGCTGGCTGTGACTTCAAAGCCGGCTTTTGCACTGCACTTTGTGAATGGTCCCACAGCCTTCTGGGACCTGTGATGTGATCCAGAAGGCTGTGGGAAAAGAGGGGTTAGGGCCAAACTTCTGCAACGTGGGAGCGGGTACCTATCAAAACTAGGCACCCGCTCTCCCGAAAAGTTAGAAGGTGGGGGTTGGAGGTGGAAAAGTGGAACTTTCCCTTTTGGGTAATGTTCTACTTTAATGAATTCCAGGAAAAGAACTTTATGGTAAGTCAAAAATCCTATTATTTCTATCTGCATGTTATATAATTATAATGAAAGGCAACACACGTTCATCAGATTTAACCATTAAAAACAGAAAACGATTGCATCATCAAACCCTTGACCCATAGTCCTGGCTCCCTTTAACCACATTATCCCCAACGTTCCTAGGCCTTCCAGTAAACGCATTTCTTGTGTCTTCCTTGCAGCCATTATTACAATTGCCAGGTCATGGAACTCAGTGTCAATTATCTTTACCTGGATTGTTTCAAAAGTGAACTGGGTAATGATCAGTGACAATCTCCCAGCTATTTAAATGATAAAACAGATGATTTCCAGAATGTTTGGGATTCTTGACTTACTAATACATCCGCTCAAGCAGGACATTTTTACTTGATTTGTATTGTTCTTTGTAATAGATGTCCCTCAGTCCCTTACCCTCCCATTTGATCTTCTCCTTTTCATATTCCATTAGTTATTTTTGATAAGATTATAGACCTTGGTCACATTTATGTAGAAAATATTTATTTTTCTTTTGTACATTTACCTGATATTTAAAAAAAAAAATATTGAAATAGGCAAAACCCTTTACCCATCGTTATCTAGAGAAAGGTAAAAGGTGTGGCCCAATTTCCTCTAATAGGAAAAAATCCTTTCTAATTCCTAACGGCAATCAGATAATGAACATATGGATCATCTGATAGACGTTTGCAATGCATTCTTTACAAATTTTAGGAGACAATATTTTGTATATTAGGAAATACCTCCTGTTATTTTTTTAAGCTGTAAGCTGTTCCTATGGAGGACTGTTCTGCATTTTTTGCAGCTCTAACAGTAAAGAATCCTTTCATCATGAAGAGTTTAAACCTTTTATCCAAAAGCACCCTTGTATCTTCTGTAGAAACTACATTTTCTGTATGGACCATTTATGTATGAATACATTAATGCTTGTTCTGCCCTCCGAAAGATTTAACCCCCTTCATGACCAGGCCATTTTTTGCATGCAATGCTGAACCCAAATGAAATTTGTCATTTTTTCCCCACATACTGAGCTTTCTTTTGGTGGTATTTGATTTCCTTTGGATTTTTATTTTTTGAGTTATAAACAAAGAGTGGCCGACAATTTCAAAAAATGTTGAAATTTTTACATTCTGCTATAAAACACATCCAATAAAAAAAATGTAAATAAATCAAATTTCTTCATAAATTTAGGCCAATATGTATTCTGCTACATATTTTTGGTAAAAGAAATCCCAATAAGTGTATATTGATTGATTTCCGCAAAAGTTATAGAGTCTACAAACTATGGGATATATGTTGGATTTTTTTTTTCTTTTTTATATTAGTAATGGCAGCAATCAACGACTCATAGCAGAACTGCGATATTTTGGCGGAGAATCTGACACTTTTGACACTTTGTGGGAACCAGTGAAACTAATACAATGATCAGTGCTAAAAAATATGCACTGTCACTGTACTAATGACACTGGCTGCTTTCACTAAGGGGTGTGATGGTTTTTATTGCCTGGCTCCATCCAGCCTCTCTCCTCGACGTTCAGGGGTGCTGGAGGACATCCATTGGCCGGCACCCACTGATCATCTTCTACTGTGACTAATTACAGCAGAAGTGGTGCGCCGGCGCTCCCTACCTGGAAGTGTCAGTTAGTGTCAGAATCTCCGCCACAATATCGCAGTTCCACTATGAGTCGTTGATTGCTGCCACTACTAATATAAAAAAGAAAAAACAATTCCAGTATATATATATATGTGTGTGTGTGTGATTCTGCACAGACCAGCCGCCCTGTAGCAGTAAATGAGCTAAGGGGAAGTGGTTAATAAAAGGTAAGTGAAGATACTCTATTGGTGTTATAGGGTCATGCCAGTACAGGCAATAAAAAGGGGACATCTTCTATGTGCCAATCACATCCCTTGCCAATGTCCATTTAAGGGATTGGAGGGGCTTCTGCCTTGCCTAGGGCTTAATTTGGCCTTGTTCCATTTCTGTTTGAGACTGTTGCAGTGTAACTATACACACCTATGGCCATTCCCAAAATATATGTATGACCCTCACTACCCTTCATTACTGTCTCGAGGAAACGTAACATGCAAAGGTGTGTAGCTCTGAAGGTCTTTGCACAGTCCAGAAAGATTATGAGAAGCTTGCCTCCTACTCATAGGCACTATGAAAGTCCTGCTGAATCTGGCTGCAAAGGATCATGACATATTGCATAAAACTCAGATTAACATAGAATGATTGCACCTTAACACAAGTGCAATGTTAAATAGATTGCATTTCTAGTTTACAAGCTGTTTGTTAACCTGGTATGTGAACAGACAAGAATTGAAATGACTGTAATTATTTTGCAGACTATGCAGCAAATGAGTGATCACCGTTATGATAAGCTGACTGTTCCCGATGATGCGGCTGCGAATTGCATCTACTTGAACATACCAGGAAAAGGCCATGTATTATTACACAGAGCACCCGAAGAATACCCAGAAAGTGTCAAGGTAATCTAAAAAAAAGCACATCCTTAGACCAGTAAACATTGTTCTCATATTGCACATTCTAAATGTCAGATATAGCTGGTAATAGCTTACTAAGGTGTCTATTAGTACTACTTCTTCCGAAAGGTCTCAATCAGAGGCATGTTATATCTTTTCCATAATTGCAAAAAATACCTATTGATCCTGCCAGAAATCCTGTGAGCTTATACTTCTTGTGCTCTGTGCCTGTGCACAAGGAGGGGTTATAGAGATGAGGAGGGGGAGGAGAACAGGAGGGGTACAGGCAGGGGCGGCCCATCAATTCCCTATACCTTCCGCCGCCCTCCCTATCCATGTGCCTAGCCCCTTTCTGGATGCGGGGCACAAGAATTCCTATGGTGGGAATGAACGGGGGAGTGTTTTTTGTTAGAGCCAAAGGCTCTAATAGTCTTCAAAATAGGGTGGGCTCGGTGCGCAGAACATTGCGGTCCGGAGCCCACCTAGGTGTGTTACAACAGCGAATGAATATTAGCTGTTGTAACACTGATCCTCCTCCCGGCCAATCAGGTAGCGGGTTTTGACACCCGTCACCAGATTGGCTGAAAGGACAGGCAATCCTATTGGACGCCTAGGAGGAGTGGAGCGGCATGCTGGAAGCTGCTGCACGCCACCCGAGGACACAGAGCCGCTGCATGAGATGGGGTAAGTGCCGACCGGCAAACAGCGGGGGGTAGGGAGGCCGCTCAGGGGAAGTGGGGGAGGCTGCTGCTCAGAGGTGCCGCTCGGGGGGGGGGGTGCCGCTCGGTTGGGGGGGGGCTTATTTGCCACCCCCCAAAAAAAAACACCAGCCGCCACTGTGTGCAGGAGATGAGGAGAGGGCAGTGTGTTCTTTGTAATCCATTTGAAAAAAAGTAGGCAGGGCTGACACCATGTGCTTAGAATTGAGTGCCGCGCTAATGTAAATATTGTGCACTAAAGTGCCTGGTGCATAAATGAATACATAAAAGATAGGGCTCTGGGCACATATAAACTGCATATAACAGTTTATCAGTTCATAAGATGATGCCATAAAAAATTCTCTATATATAGAGCTGCATACACCGGTATACCAGCTCAAAAGGATAAGTGTGATGTGTGAATGGTACTTCTTCACCAACTACAAACTTTATGGACTTAATTATTTTTCATAATTATTTTTCATTTTATGAACTTTGCACTTTCCACTTTATTTGCTATAAACCATTGTTTTGCATTGTTTGCACATTATTAGGTACATGGTAGTACCATTGATAGGTTTATGTGTATACACTTATCCTTTTGAGCTGGTATACCGGTGTATGCAGCTCTATATATAGAGCATTTTTTATGGTATCATCTTATGAACTGATAAACTGTTATATGCAGCTTTATATATTATATCTTTTATCTATTTATTTATGCACTAGGCACTTTGGTGCACAATATTTACCTTAGTGCGGCACTTTTATATATATAAGATTTCATTCACTATTGGTTGGGTTGTTGTGCCAGCAGCTTGTCTAACAGGGAGCGCAGTTAATACCATCATTTATTGTCTGCTTAGAATCGAGACCCAAAACTACACTGTGTTGTCAGAGAGGAAGGTGGGAGCATACTTTCTGGCACATCAACAGCAATTGTTTCGTACTTGTGACTTTAATATGAAAACATGAAGTGCATGCATTGTAGAAACGAATGAAACATGTTTTTTTTTTTTTTTTTGCCTTATCAACAGGTTTTTTTCTCGACTTGCATGGCCTTTAACCTTTTTACTGCCACCGCGGTAAGGCTTACAAAGGTGGCAGCAAGGAGTTTTTCACAACACTCCTGGTAGCTGCAGCACTGAGAATTTGTGCAGGGCTGCTGATAAGGCAGTACAGCCAGATCTCCTGTACTGAGCCCAGGCCCCATCAGTTCAGAAGGGGGGCCCTAGCACTTGCCAAGTAGGAGGGGCGGCTGTACTGCCTTATTGACAACGTGTGCCCTCCCCTGCCGGCTTCTCCTTCTTTTTCTCCCTCTGGCTGCGCTGCAGAGGGATCAGTATCTGTGCCCCCATCCCCCTGCTGTCCGGGGCCCACTGTTTGCCCCCCCCCCCACCTGCAGCGCTTCAGGCTTCCCTCCTCTCCCGCCGGCAGCTGCCGTGGGAACCCAGAGGTATGTTTCAAGATGGAAAGCAGGAGGCCGGTAAATATGTCCTATTTACTAGCCGTTTCCTTTCCTGAAAGCTCCTGTGTCCATTCATCACAGAAGCATGGTAAACTGTGCTTACTAGGCTTCAGTTTGTGAATGAACAAGAAGCCTCTGTGCGCTTCCTATTTATTCACTTTCCGGTGCAGCTGAGGCTGTAGAGAAAGGGACTGATGAATCTCTGTCCTTTCTCTGTCTTAAAAGTGAGACATGAGGGGTCTGTTTAGACCCCTGATATTTCACCAAAATCCCCTAACAGGGCAGTTAAAAAAATAAAAATAAATAAACTTCTTTAAAAAAAAAAAGTAAAAAATAAAATAAAATTCTAAAAAATAATTTGAAAAAAATTAAGGATTTGTTCAAATGTGCTCTGCTCACTGATAAGCAGTCAGCATTTGAATCACACTTCAAAGAGCAATTCACACCTTTAACCCTGCACCATCGCACTGCAGAGTAATGCTATGCATCCGAATGGGTCTTGTTCGATGGGGGTATCATTTCTGCCGTGGCTGTGAAGCAATATCAAATTATAATTTGATATTTTCAGAAAGGGGAGGGCCCTGTCAAGTAGGCTGTACGGGGCCCCGTGATTTCTAACAGCAGCCCTGAATGTGTGTACATTCCACATGCCAACTGCTGGCTTTGTTATGAATCAATCAGGTGGATCACCCAATTGCTGTTCACAACCCAAGGAGTGTGGTCCTGTTGCAACCCCCACCATGCTTACCAGGCTCTTCTGTCCCACCTACAGGCTTGGGACCTGCATGGCAGGTGTTGCTGGGTGGAGGGGAGGGAGACCAGCGAGCATATATTTGCTGATCTCCCCTAGCTGGAATGACCCCAGAAGTGAAGTGGAAAAGCCACTTCTAGTCTCAGGTGACACTTTTCCCTGGCTCTTGCAGCCAGGGGAGAAGCTAATGGCACACAATCTGTACTCTGTTAGCTTCAATGGAAGGCAGGTGAGACATCAGGGTTCTAAAAGGCCACTGATTTCTCATTTTAGAGAACCTGCCTTAAAACACAGTATACATATGAAAATGCTTGCAATACAAATGTTACATATTGACATGCACGCCGGAGTGAGTGCAATAATTCTAGGGTCACTGTTCATGGTAATCACTAATTTGATGACCTTAGCAGCTTTTAAAACAACACTTATGAAAATTATAGGGTACCAAAGTTCATTGTTGTTTTTCAGGCACACAGATTTAAAGCTTGCCATGTTACAAGGCATAGGCATAGCATGCCAAGGTACATGGCATAGCCTCCTCCTTCACATTTTACTGAAAATTGGGGGATATATTTGTGTGCCATAAAATAACTTTATTGTATTTTTTGCTGAAATGTAGTACTCAATAAATCATTGCACAAATATTGTGTGGCATAGTCAATTGGAACTACCACTATTCCTGTGTTTGCTTTGAGAAAATATATAGGAGGGAGATTTACTAAAACTGGAGCACTCAGAACCTGGTGCAGCTCCGCATGGCAGCCGATCAGCTTCTAACTTCAGCTTGTTCAGTTAAGCTTTGACAATAAAACATGGAAGCTGAAAAAAAATTGCAAAAATGGCTCTGGCAGCGAAAGGGTAAAAGGGATAAAACCTGTTCATGCATTGCAGAGATGTGCTGCATATGTTTGTTTTTTTTAATTACTTAAATTTTTTCTATTTTAATTTTGCCCTGACATAAATTGTAACCCTTTGCTACCCTTTTCAAAACTAAAAAAAAAAAAAGTATGGGGTTGGGGTTTTTCAGATTCATACTTACCTAGGTGGATGCAGCATCGGATTGAGCAGAGAGCTGGTGAGTTGGTAACTGTCATTCCGCAGCTGTCTTCTCTGAAAGCTTCCCCCCCCCATGCTCACTGGCGCGCTAGGCTGGGGAGAGGGTGGGAGCGGCAGGCACATGACCATATGGTTGCGATCCTTCCTGAGCTTGGACCGGCTCGGTGACGTCAGCTGGCAGCGGGCTTCAGCCCGTTGACTGCTGAAAACGGGTCACAGTGCAGAACGAAATGCACACTAGCTTTGGCTGTACTTCTCCTTTAATTAAATTTAAATCAGGGCAAGCACAGATAACATATGCAGGTAGGTGTCTGGTTTAAGTCTCCACCAACTCTGTTACTTTTCCTCTTGCAGGTGTTTGAGAAGCTGAAGGACCACATGCTGATCCCCGTAGCCAATTCGGAATTAGCCAAAGTGGACGGATGCCTGACCTGCAGCTCCCTACTGATAAACAAGTCACCTGACCTCTGAGCTGATGGACTCCGCCATGCCTTCGGCACCGGTTCAATCCTGTGGCCACTACTGTAATGCCCTTTAATCTGACAATCTACCACTGAGCTACTAATACTAAGTGACACATCTTGTTAAAAAAAAAAAATGTAATTCTAGGGCTGGATTTTGATTACTAGATCATTTTATTCTATCACTTTCTATTCATCTATGAACGCCTTAAATTCATGAACACAAGAGCCTGTTTTGTAATTCCTATTAATAAATATTCATCATTATACAGCATGTGGGTTTGTCAGAATTTCACACATTTTGCTCATTGAAGAAATACTCCACCCAACACTGTTCTGCACTCTTGTGGTGCCGGTCCAACTCTTCTGGCTCCTGGACTCTCATTCCATCAGTACTGGGAGGGGGCGGGGCAGTGACTCATGTTGCGTAATGCATAGTCAGACACAGCAATGTGGAAGGATGCCATTGAAAGAGGCCCTTCCAGCTGTTGTTTGCAGTGATTTGCGGACAACCATAAAAATGTGACAATTGCTACAGTGATTTATTGTATTTTTGTAATGGGCTGTATTACTACAGCCCAAATCTGCAAGGCGTGTGATGAGAATATGCTGTGTTTATTCATGCATGAGTCATGGACAAGGGATTTCCAGTTTTCTATGAGGTCCCCCTTAGAGGTTAACCCCAAACTGGTATTTCAGTCTTAAGTGGACTCCAGTGTGTTGAATCTGCTTCTGATTTCCTATATATCTTGGGTTAGTTCACCTTTAGGCCCGGTTCACACTGATGCAACAATCACTCCGACTCTGGAGCACTTGTCACATCAGAAGTTGGACCCCATTCTGTGTAATGGAACCGGTTTGATCAGTGCGACTTCAGTCGCTCTGACTTAAAGTGATTGTAAAGGTTCAGCTTTTTTTTTATTTCAAATAACAAACATGTTATACTTACTTCCGCTGTGCAAGGGTTTTGCACAGAGTGGCCCCCCCCCGATCCTCCTCTTCTGGGGCCCCCCAGCGGCACTCCTGGCTCCTCCCTGCATCGAGTGACCCATCAGGGAAGCGCTTTGTCTAGGGTCACCCATGCGAGCGTGCCCCCCAGCTCCTGCACCATTGGATTTGATTGACAACAGTGGGAGCCAATGGCTGAGCTGCCATCGATCTATCCAATGAGGACCCGAGACACTTGCTGGAGCGATCGGGCTCAGGTAAGTAAACAGGGGGCTCTCTGGGGGCAGCTGTCATAGAATAGGTTTTTCACATGAATGCATAGAAAGCATTAATGTGAAAAACTGCGAGGGTTTACAACCCCTTTAAAAAAGGTCCCTGCACTACTTTTGGTACGACTTGCATTGACTTCTGTTAAAGACGTTGCATGCCAGTCGTGCCAAAGTCACGCTAGGGTCCGACTTTAGAGTCGCACGGCTTCAAAGTCACGGGCAGTGTGAACTTGGGCTTACAGAAACAATGTTTAGAACTAAGACTAGTCATCCACCCCACCTACCGGTCCCCGCTGTACTTACCTCCAGGGTCAGTACCCCCACACCTGCTCCAGCAGTCCGAGGATTCAAAATCCCAGCTCTTCTCCATTTTCTCCTGCAACACTTTTAGCATGGACCTGATTGGTCAGTGACATAACATTGACGGAGCTGACCAATCGGAATCCAACTGGTCTGTCCCAGAAGCACTGATAGAGAAGAGAAAGAAGAGCGGGTATTTCAAATCCTCAGACCACTGAAGTGACTTTGGGGGTGCTGACAGCTGGGGGCTGGGGGAGGGGGGTGTGGGGAGGAGAGGGTGGCCGCTGTTAGTTCACCTACACATTGTTTCTGTAAAAGGGAATTAACCTTTTAAGATGACTGCACACATTACAATTTGGTTAGACACTTGTAAATGTACTGACAACTATGTTATATGGTGATCATCCTGATTAGATATAAAACAAATAGAGCTCTTTCACATGGGGTCAGTAAATGCAGACAGTAACTCCATGATTTTATTCCCCCCCGGCCACCCACCTAAATGCTAACATTAAGGCTGGGTTCACATAAGTGCGAATTGAATGTGGATTTCTCCGCATCCAATTCGCATTAGAGGCGAGTGTGATCTTCTCATAATGGAGCCATTTCACACAGGTCTGGGGTGGCCGTGCAGCAAATTAAAAAAAGGGTCCTATGCATGTTTGGGTCCGGTTCAGGTGCAAATTCAGGCAAAAATTTGGACCTGAATCGCACCTGAACCGGTAAACAGACACGCAGCTAACCCGCGGCCGCACATATGTGAACCTGGCCTAAAGCCTGACAGGGCTGTCCATATGCCATGGCATTTTTAACTTGGGCTGCAGGTGCAGTCCTGCGTTGTTAAATTGCCATTAGGTGCAGCTCTGCATAGAATACAATTGAATTAAAAATTAAAAAAGTAATTTTAAAATGAAATGCAGTAGCGCCTCCTGAATGCATTTCAACTGCTGCTCTACTGCCGTCTGAAAAGCAATCCACCCCAGAGTGCTTTCCAGAGGGTGGTAAGCACTGTCACCTGCCTGAGACCCTAGGGATGGGTGGAGTGATTTTAGCAAAGTTAATTTCACTATTGGCAAAATCTTCTTGTAGCGATAGCTCCCAATTTTGCCACTTAGGTGAAAATTGTGTGAAAAATCTCTTTGTTTTTCTTTATTTGGAGAATGCAGGGTTTTGGGGTGTTTAATAGTAGTTTAGCTTATTTTATTTTGGGCCCATTTACACTTTTGTGATGTAGTAACATTACATGCGTTGCTACATTGCGGCGGCATTCATTTTGAATGCAGCTAATGTACCAATGCAGATGGTCAGCAGAGCGATGCAATACATAGACGTACGTTGTGGTGCAGTTCCAAAAATGTCCAGTTTTTGGCATGTCGAGGTGCATTCGCAGCCCATTCATTTTAATGAATTTTAATTTCAAGGAAAGTCGTGTTAACATCATGAACATTAATGCATGTGTGTTAATGCACCTCAAAAACAAAAAAATGGGCCCTTGGTGTTCTTTGAGTATTTTTTTATAATTTGTATTTTCTTTCTTTTTAATCTATCTGATTGTTATATGTGCACTGTCACTTCAATTGCTTTATTTTACTTTTTTACAAAGTTTGTTTTCAGTTTTCTGTGCAAAATAAATAAAATAGCTGGGCCAATTTTTGGCACAACAATAGGCCCAAGATAGCTGAAAGGAGCTTCCATAGCCCCCAGCGGCCATTTGAAACCCATCACACCATTGAAAACCACCAAAAACCACCCAATGTTTGCCTTACCCATTGACACCAACGCATTACATCATACTGGTGAAGGTTCATAGAAATCTCCCAATCTTTGCTGAAATCTGGGGAAATGAAAACGCTTAATCTCACTCCAAAAAAAATATTGTTTAGCCTGGTTCTTGCAAAACATATTGGTTAATACATCTAAAGGAGATTATACAGAGGTTATAATGTGTGTGGCCAGCTCAGGCAGAAAGTTTTCCCAGCAGTAGTTTGTGTCCGTCCCTTACCCGAAATGCCACGATGAATATGTCATTCTCCTGCAGCTGGGCACCCTAATTTTCTTTGTTAACCCTCCATGGGAGAGTGATACCATCCTTTGTCTATGTAATGGCTGTGACTGTTGGACAGAACTGTGAATAGCAGTGGTGGAGATCTCATCATTTGAGGTTCTGAGAGATCTAAGGAACCAGCTTGAGGTTTCATTTGCCAGCAAGCAAGAGTGATATTGTTCTGGGTGGAGTTTGATGATAAGGCAGGTCATGTGAAGTCAAGGCATAGCTGATATCTTTAATTTGAATGAACTATTCCAAATGTCTGATGTTTGTTAAAAAGGTAGTCCCCCAAAAAACAATCAATGGGTAGCTGGGTCAGCCACCAATCTCCTATTGACCCCACCAGCGGGGTTTTTTTCTAAATTTCCATGTCTTTTTTTTTTTTTTAACTGAGAATGCAGTGAGAGGCGTGTTTTATCCTATCCTACTGCACCAGGAGGAGTAAGACCTCTAAATTGGGTTTTATATTGTTAAAGGGCAGAACCAGGAACAACCATCCACCCCCACTGGAGTCCTCAAAAAGATAAAACATTTGGCTCAATTCTCCAAGCTAACAAACCAGGATAAGGGTTTAACTAATTTAATTTTAACCCCCTTTCCATCCCCGCCTGGTAGCCCTTTAAATGTGTCTTAATGCTGGGAGGCAGGACATACTAAGGCCGGACAAAGATGGTTCAAATCTCAGCCTGTTCAGCAGGAACCAGCTAAAATTCAAACCTTATATGGGCAGGCTGAATGTACCGAGTTGATCGATCGATCAACTTGGGTACAACCAGCCTGACGGATTTTACATGTGAATATCTCTAGCAGCTGCTATAGCTGCAAGCACCAATCACTGTCTTCTCCCGGCGAGGATGGTGGAAGGGATTCCCCTGTCAACACTGTATGTGGTTGCAGGAAAGAAATTCGCACCATGTTCAACCAGATAAAGGCTAGGTTTAGCGGCGTGGCTAAATCGCTGTGCCTCTGAAAAGTAATTTGCATTTGGATCATTTTTCAGAGGTGTTTGACGGGCAATGAGGAGGTGCTTTCTCACCGCCTGTGTTAACCCTGTAATTGCTGCACCAGCACGCATTGCACGTGGCTGTGGGTCATTTGCGGCACATTCCCCTTTGCTTGAATGGGTTGTGTTCGGCTGTGATACTACACGACAAACATCAAAGGGGGGACAGTTTTTGCCGCAGACATGAAGCAAAGAGTTATAACCACAGCATGTGAACACCACTGTCTATAAATGCAGCTCAACCAAATTTTTTAACAACTGCACGTTTTAATGAGCTCTTTTAGGGTTCATTCACACTTGCGAATGGACCCACACTGCAATTAGATGTGAGAACCCCAGCGAGGTTTCCTGCAGTTAGCTGTGAGAGGCAGCATTACTGGAAGCAATGGAAGGCTCTCGCAGCTAATCACAGCCACTCACATGTAATCGCTCACAATGCAATCACATTCAAATGGTCAGCCTGGGAAGCAGGTAGTGGACTAACCCTTTTTGGGTGGAGTGGACTAACCCTTTTTAGGTGGAGTGGACTAACCCTTTTTAGGAAGACTAAACCTTTTTCATGTTTTTTTTTATCAATTGAAAGTTCACCTTGAAATGTAACGATCCCTTGCAGTCAAAGCGGCAACTGTTTTGCGAGCTGTGCCCTCTCTGTGGAAATCTACTGCCATCACTGTGCTGACGTAACGGACTGAACATTCGCTCACCGCAAACTCGGCTGCCACTAGTCTCCTAAAACTGTCATAAATTAATTGAAGAGAGTGAGATTTGTGTTTTTTTTTAATGTTCTACTGAATAAATGTTGTCATTTGAGCAAACACGTCTTAGACTTGAACTAGACTTCTAGCATTAATCTTGTACATGTGGGTGTTGTAGTTTTCCAAGAAACTGTGATTGCACATGTATAAAAATGTAACACTGTCAGTGAAAAATAAAGTTATTACAATAAGGGATTTCTTAAGACATTTCTGCAGTTGCAATTTTGTTGTGAATTTCAACTTGTATCTAATCTCAAGAACAAATATGTAATATATTGCAGTTTACCAGTCTGCCGAAGCTGCATTGGTTTATTTATTACAGGTATTTATATAGTGGTGTCACTTCGCACAGCACCTTGTGTAGTGTACATCTACGGAAAATAGCGCCCATGGCAAGAACGGACATTGTGCCCTGTCTGAACATCTGATACTAATAACTTTACTATAATATTAATTCAAAAATGTAAAAACTTGTTAATCATCAGAAGTGGACCCCTGGCCTTACACATCAGGAGTGCCCTCGTGCACATCAAAACCCCCATTACAAATCAGGAGTGCCCCCTTACATATTAGAAATACCCCTTTTCACATTAGGAGTGCCCCCTTACACATCTGGAATGCCCCCCTTATACATCAGGAGTGCCTCTTTCCATGTCAGAGACCCCTATTATACATATCAGGATTGCTCCTTTAACACATCAGTGCCCCCCCATTAAGCATCGGGAATGCCTCCTTATACATATAGAGTGCACCCCATTAAACATCAGGAATGCCCCCTTACATGTCAAAGTCCCCTATTACATATCAGGAATGTCCCTCTTATCACATCTGGAGTACCCTTGTACACACTCGCAGTCTCCGCTCTAATTCATCCAAAAGGTTTTCTATCGGGTTGAGGTCAGTACTCTGTGCAGGTCAGTCAAGGTCCTCCACCCCAAACTTACTCATTAATGTCTTTATGGACCTTGCTTTGTGCACTGGTGCGCAGTCATGTTGGAACAGGAAGAAGCCATCCCCAAACTGTTACCACAAAGCTGGGAGCATGAAATTGACCAAAATGTCTTGGTATTCTGACGCCTTAAGAGTTCCTTTCACTGGAACTGAGGGGCCGAGCCCAACCCCTGAAAAACAACCCCACACCATAATCCACCCTCCACCAAATGATTTGGGCCAGTGCACAAAGCAAGGTCCATAAAGACATGGATGAGCGAGTTAGGGTGGAGAAACTTGACTAGCCTGCACAGAGTCCTGACCTCAACCTGATAGAACACCTGTGAGTCAGGCCTTTTCATCCAACATCAGTGCCTGACCTCACAAATGTGCTTCTGGAAGAATGGCCAAACATTCCCATAGACACTCCTAAACCTTGTGGAAAGCCTTCACAGAAAAGTTGAAGCTGTTATAGCCGCAAAGGGTGGGCCAACTCAACATTGAATCCTTTGGACTGGGATGCCATTAATGTTCATGTGTGTGTAACGGCAGGTGTCCCAATACTTTTGGCAATATTAATAAGCCTGTGTCTAATAGTCAGTGACCAGACCTGAATATGTAGCTCTCCATCAACTTGTGTCTATTTGCCCCATATTGGCACTCTATCCACTGAAGTTTTAATGCTAGTCCTGAGGAGCAAAGGTTTTCTGGCACTGCCCTTGAGCTGCAAATGAGCGGAGGGGTGACTACACCTGCAGAGTGGAATCGAGTAATACATGATGTACCGTCTGATTTTACACAGCGCCCCACTGCTTTTGGAATTGGGATTGTATGTTGACCACCCAGGGAAGATTTTTTTTTTTTTCAACAAAAGTGGAGTTAAGTCTAAGAGTCGGTTCACACTTCAGCGACTTGGGATCCGACTTGTGTCGCCACAACGCACATCACTGAATGTTAATGTAGTGCATCAAGATGCATTATGGTGCATGTCAATTTTTTTTTTCATATAATAATACATTAAGAAAGAAAACAGTGTGATGGGTTGTAAAAACTGATTGCACCACCCTCCAAAATGCATACCAGCATGTGCGCTAAATGGTAAAAAATGTGCGTGGGCGGCTGTGAATGGGCCCTATATGAGATAATGGCCATTAAACATAGGAGCTATTATTAGGGGTTCTATATAGTTCACTGGAAACTCATGTTTAAAGACCAAGTTGGTTTTTACCATCATACAATAACTCATGTGATAGCACGTTAGCACGCTGTATGTGTACATTGTAGTGCAATTTTATTCATCATTACTAAAGTGCATCTAAAGCTGAAGATTTTTTTTCATTTTGGATTGGCTGATGAGTGGTCAGAACCCCTATCAGTTTGTATTGCTGTCTCGCCCCATTAGGGAGATTGGGGCGCAATAGCAATGCATACCCAGTGTGAGGGCCATGTTAACCTGCACAGGATTGCACAGGTGTTGTGTGTGTAGGGATCTGCTGCTCTCTGCTGTCTGTATTTGTGAATAACTGTGCTGCTTAATATCATAGAGTAATTATGTTCAAGGCCTTCCTGTCTCTGGGTGGCTGTGTTGGAAATCCCAGAGGGAGGAAGTAGAGGGACAGAGTCTGGTGGGGCCACATGTCCAGCCATGGAGGAGCTGCTGCTGATCCAGACCATAAGCAGTCATTATTAGACAAGTGTTTATATATACAGATATATATATATATATATATGTACAGTATATAAGGACTAATGACAGAAGTATATCTTTCCCTTTGCTGTTATCTCACATGCACTGTACCAGACCGTCTGTGACAATGTGCGTATGTTGTGGTCACCTTGCTGTATGCTAGTAGGTGAACCCGTTAATTTGCAATAGAATTTTTATGCAGCTCCTGTTATTCTAGTTAAACCTGTCCCTACTAGTCAGGGATTCTATAGCTAGTCTTAACTCAGGGCTCAGTAACCATCATAGACTAAAATAAGGTTAGGCACCTGACAGCACATAGGCAGGTCCAGTTGTCTGGCAGATTGGAAGCTACTAGGGACTAAGACACAGAGTACATTGGCTGATTCTGAGTTCCACTGATACCCCTTGGTTTCTGTGAGTGAGAAGCTGTGTTCCAGGCTGGTTGGACAGCAGCTGGAGGATCTCCCCATCAGCGCTGATTCCGTTTTCAGGTCTTCAACACCAAGATGAACATCGCATCATGATCATCCTCAGGGGCCCTGCAACTGGACTTTGGTGCAACATTAATCTGTATGTATCATTATCAATAATTATATGTAGCCGGGCATATATGCATGATTCCATCAGGGCTCCTATCGAGCCCTTTGCTGATAATACCTGTTTGTACATTGGATGTATGTGCTATTAATAACCTTATATTATATAAAGCTCATATAATTCCCATACTGGCGAATACTGTATCTACAGTTGTATGCAAACGTTTAGGAACCCCTGACAATTTCCATGATTGTCATTTATAAATATTTGGGTGTTTGGATCAGCAATTTCATTTTGATCTATCAAATAACTGAAGGACACAGTAATAAATAAAATAAAAAATGTGCAATATGCATCAAAAGGAAATTAGACAGGTGCATAAATTTGGGCACCCCTACAGAAAAATCACATAAATATTTAGTAGAACCTCCTTTAGCAGAAATAACAGCCTCTAGAGACGCTTCCTATAGCCTGTAATGAGTGTCTGGATTCTGGATGAATGTATTTTGGACCATTCCTCCTTACAAAACATCTTCAGCTCAGTTAGGTTTGATGGTTGCCAAGCATGGACAGTCCGCTTTCAGGTCATTTGAGAGTTGTTTTGAGGCCCCCATGTTGCCACTCTTCAGAGGAGAGTCAAAGAGAACAGCAACTTGCACTTGCAATTGAGCTCAACAAACCAATTGTGTGTTCCAATTAATCAGTGCTAAGTAGTTACAGGTATTCAAATCAACAAAATGACAAGGGTGCCCAAATTTATGCACCTGTCTAATTTTGTTTTGGTGCATATTGCACATTTTCTGTTAATCCAATAACCCTCATTTCACTACTGAAATATTACTGTGTCCTTCAGTTATTTGATAGATCAAAATGAAATTGCTGATCCAAATACCCAAATATTTATAAATGACATAGAAATTGTCAGGGGTTCCTAAACTTTTGCATACAACTGTATATACTTATACTTACCTGGGTGGTGTCGCTGCCAACATTATTATCAAACCCACCAGGGCTTGACACATTTGCTTTGAACCTAGAAGCTAGCTAAAAAAGTTAGGAGCCAGGTTTTTTTTAACGAAAAAATCCTTAGGGATGGAACATGTAACATGTTCCCGAAGGTGAACTTCTCCTTTAACCCTTTCGTTGCCAGAGCCGTTTTTGCGTTTTTTGCACATTTAATAAAAATCCTTTTAGGCCTGAAGATTACATAAAACCCCCAAACATGATATGATATATTTTCTGGAAGCACATTTGAGTTGGCTGTGGGGAATCCTCCCTGTTGAGCTATTGTATTCTGAAAGCCGGGAGGCTATATCCATCAGATCTGATCAAGCAGCAAAAATTAGACAAGGCGGTTGTATAGAAGTCGATCGGTAGATCGACTTCTGGAGAACCACTCTGACCATGCATGGATCAAAATTCATCCTGTCCCTGCTGAACCGGCTGAATTTCAATCCATGTGTAGCTGGCTTTAGCAAAGGTTCTGTTCAGGTTTAGCAGTATCTTGTTTTGGGTAGGGGCATTTCTCATAACCCCTTCAAAAGAGGGCTACACTATCAAATAAACTTAAGAGGAAGGGGAGGGTTGTAAGATTTCCCGATGCCAGACACCTTCCAACTGAAGATTCTTCAGAGACCTTTCTGTAACCAACCCCTGAATCTCCTCCTGCTCCTGTCTCACCTACCAATCAGATGCAGTAGGTACTCCAACTCAATATGTACTTTTAGTTTTCCAGGAAAGGTGCCAAATATGACACCCCAGGGGGGCAGGAATCCGGCGAGCGGAAGTTCCACTTTTGGGTGGAACTCCGCTTTCATCTCTCCTTCCCCCCTTTACCCCTTGTCCCTCTCTTCATTGCCCAGACCCACTCTTAACCCCCTGTCCCTCTCTTCACCTCCCCCCATCTCTCTCATCACCTCTCCCCTCCCCACTTCACCCCCCTGTCTCCCTCCTCACTTTCCTGTCCCCCGCTTCACCTCTCCTTCGCCCCCTGTCCCCTTCTTCACCATCCTGTCCCCCTCTTCACCTCTCCTTCCCCCTTCACCCCCTGTCCCCCTTTTCACCTTCTGTCCCCCTCTTTACCTCCTCTTCCCCCTAAAGCTCTCTGTCCCCCTCATCACCTCTCCTTCCCCCTTCACCCCAGTCCCCTCTCCACTTCTCCCCCTGTCCCCCCACTTCCCCCTTCCTCTCCACTACTCCCCCTGTCTCTCGAAATCCCCCTTCTCCTCCATTTCT
>BLSH010325470.1:469473-480920 GCA_018402905.1 Glandirana rugosa | reverse complement strand
CCCCCGATCCCCCTCTTCACCTTCCTCTCCCCCTCCTCACCTCCTCTTCCCTCTTTTCATCTTCCTGGCTCCCTCCTCAGTGAAATGTTGGCAACTATGATATTGTTACAAAAGAACATAAAAATGTTGATAAGCTCATATACATCAGAAACATCAGGTTTATGTAACAACTTCAAAAACAAACAACAAATTTACTAATTTATGACCAACAGGTTACAGGTACACTGAGCTGAAACACAGTAAATAGTTGAGCACAATCACGAGAACACTTTTTATAGTAAGCAAAATAGATTGGACATGTGCGCCTCCTGCTGGTTATTCTTTTACATTTTTTTTTTATTGCAGCCTTGATGAACCAACAAATAAAGGGCATTTTTACAATGCAGTGACTCTGACATTAAGCCCTCATTCACATTGACTGTGGCTTTGAAATCGTGAGACTTCATCTGAATTTGCACTATTTCAAAGTCGCATGTCGGTGTGACTTGGAAGTTTTCTGTGCGGCGTCATGCACAGATTTGTATGCAAGTAGCACCCAAAATCGCCAAAGTAGTACAGGAACTTCTTTTTAAAATTGATGCGGCACTGCAATGTTGGCGTCGCACGAATTTGAAAAGTGCGGTTGCCAGCAATAGGATACAAATTGTCATGTAATTTGACCTGTCAAATCGCATTGGCAAATCGCTCCAATGTGAACGAGGGCTCAGCACACATTCTCTGCAGGAGAATCATCCAGGCCCATGTGTTTTAAATGACAATGATTGATTCTCCTTAATGTTTGGTGAAAGTCACTTTTACTGCTTTATCAATAAACCCCATAGAAACGCCCAATACCAAGATCAGAGTTGCCTATATGAATCTACGGAATTTTCAGGAAACTTCCTTGAAGTCTTCAAAGTGCCCTAAAGCTCTGGATTGGAGTTATCCAAATATATCTAAAGACAGTTGTGGATATAGTGGGGAGAGATTAGACCCTCTGTCAGGTTTTTAATGCTGCCCACATTGGAGAACCCACTATTGTCACCAGGGATGAAAGGGAGTGAAAATCCACAATTTTGATTTGCCACTAGAACAGGAAAGGAGGGAAAATCTTCCAGTGGGGACACTTGTACCTGTGACAACTGTCTAAGGGCGGGAGATGGTATAAGCAAGAGGTTGAGCTGCGGTTTTACCACCCCACTTAAAAACCAAAGTAGCTGCTGCAGGGATGTACCCATGTCATAGCGGCAAAGCTTTGCTTCACAGCCACTGCAAAAGGTAAATAGCATGTTGCATTTGGATGGATCTGCCCCCCCCCCAAAAAAAAAAAACACCAAAAGGCCCCCACATCCATTATTGTATAAAATAATTAAAACTAAAATTTGATTTATTAGGAAGTCAGATTTACATGCAACAGCACCTTGTCTATATGCAAAATTATATGATATAGCATTATGTTCAATTCCAAGGGGCAGGCTAGGGCAGTATTGGGGCAGGCTAGGGTAGTATATGTGGGTGGGGCTAATGATGACGTCATCGTGTGGCCCCGCCCCCCATGCCAATATAAGGCAACCGCGCAGCACGGACCCGGCATTCGAGTGGAAGAGAGCGACGAGTCAACAGCTCCAGAAGAAGGGGAAGAAGAAGAAGAAGAAGAAGAGGGAGAAGAAGCAGCGGCGGCGGCGGGAGAAGGAAGCCGGGGAGACAGCAGCAAAAGAGCAAAAGAGCTGAAGAACCCCGCAGAAGAACCCCGCAGAAGACCCCTCAGAAGACCCCGCAAAAGAGCTGAAGAAAGAAGAGAGGGGAGAAGATGCCGGAGCGGATTTAATAAAATATTTTAAAAAGCTGTGTCGTGTTTTTTTTTTGTACACTTTTTCCCCCCAGGTAAATGGGTAGGGGTACGATGTACCCCATACTCATTTACATAGGGTGGGGGGCCCGGCATCTGGGGGCCCCCTTGTTAAAGGGGGCTTCCAGATTACGATAAGCCCCCGCCCGCAGACCCCGACAACCAACGGCCAGGCTTGTCGGGAAGAGGCTCTTGTCCCCATCAACATGGGGACAAGGTGCTTTGGGGTGGGGGGGCGCAGAGCCCCCCCTGCCCCAAAGCACCCATACTCCCCATGTTGAGGGCATGCAGCCTGGTACGGTCCAGGAGGGGGGGGCGCTTGCTCGTCCCCACCCCCTTTCCTGGCCTGCCAGGCTGCGTGCTCGGATAAGGGTCTGGTATGGATTTTGGGGGGACCCTACTCCGTTTTTTTCGGCGTGGGTGCTCCTCTTAAATCCATGCCAGATCGAAGAGCCTGGTATACCCTGGGGGGGGGACCCCTCGCAAATTTTTTGCGGGGCTTTCCCTTTAAGACACCTAGCACACAAGTCGCGCCGCAAGTCGGATCACCGCGATCCCACTTCTGGTGCGGCTTCTATTCAAATCAATGGGCTCCCATAGGGAACCATTGATTTTGAATAGAACACCTAATGAGGCTTAACGCTGTGTATATAACATTAAGCAACATTATTGAGCGTTTTGCCGGCCCGGCGTCAAGAAACGCCATGGCGCTGCAGCTTCAGAACACACTGGTCCCGTGTTCTAGCTACAGCTCACTAACGCCGACGCCCTCTACTGCCCACAAACGCCGGCGTTTTTAGAGGGCCATTGAATAACATGGAGAGCTGGAAAAAACCGCCTACAAACGCCGGCGGCCAAAACGCCTGTGTGTATGAGGCCTAACAATCGGACACTCACCTGTCCCTCGCTCCAGCGATGTGGTCGCCCAAGGGCTCGCTCTTCTCCCCCTCCCCTCGGCGGCATCACCTTGCGCCTTGTGAATGACCAGCGTATCTTCTGGGACCTGTGACGTATTCCAGAAGATCGCCAGGGGGGGGGGGGGGGGAAGTAGACCTGGGACCCTGGGGTCTCCGTCCCCCCCCCCCAAAAAAATGACATGCCAATTGTAGCATGTCAGGGGGTCATCTACACTTAAAGTGGAAGTTCCACTTTTGGGTGAAACTCAGCTTTAAGGACCGGAAGGATTTCCCCCTTAATGACCAGGCCATTTTTTTGGGATTCTGCACTGTGTTGATTTAACTGACAATTGCGCGGTCGTGTGACGTTGCACCCAAACAAAATTGATGTCCTTTTTTTCCCACAAATAGAGCTTTCTTTTGGTGGTATTTGATCACCTCTGCGTTTTTTATTTCTTGAGCTATAAACCAAAAATGCCGACAATTTTGAAAAAAACATCAAAATATTTTACTTTCTGCTATAAAACATTTCCAAAAAAAATGTAAAAAAACAAATTTATTCATCAGTTTAGGCCGACATGTATTCTGCTACATATTTTTGGTAAAAAAATTGCAATAAGGTATATTGATTGGTTTGCACAAACGTTATAGCATCTGCAAAATAGGGGATAGATTTATGACATTTTTATTTATTTTTTTTTTTTTTACTAGTAATGGCGGCAATCAGCAACTTTTAGCGGAACTGCGACATTGCGGCGGACAGATCGGACACCTAACTGACATTTTTGACACTTTTTTGGGAACCAATAACATTGTTACAGTAATCAGTGCTAACAATATGCACTGTTATTATACTAATGTCACTGGCAGGGAAGGGGTTAACATAAAGGGGTTAAATGTGTTTCCTGGGAGGTGTTTCTAACTGTATGGGCAATGGGCTGCCTGGGGAAACACACAGATCCATCTTCCTGCATAGCAGAAAGACAGGATCTGTGTGATCTCCCCTGTCAGAACGGAGATCTGCCTTGTTTACACAGACAGATCCCTGTTCTGTCACTGCGGGGTATGATTGCGGGTGGCCGGAGGACATCCAGTCCGTCCCACCCGCTGATTGGCTCCCCCGCTGGCCAGTGGGAGCACGTGCACACCTTTGGCAGCGCGCGTGCGTCCACAACAGCTCATCAGCGCTGACGTACAATGACGAGTCACATTGCCGCAGTAAAACGGCGGCGGGTGGTCATTAAGTGGTTTATATCCAATTTTTGTTTTGGCCTAGCCAATGCACCTGCACAGGGACTTTTCTTTTATTTTTGCATATTTGCTGTCACCCGGCATTTATTTGTGTTTTCCTTTCAATCTGGGTGGAGGGTGTGGGCCTTCAGGTCTACTCTGAAGTCTAGAGGGAGGATGTGTGGTTCCTTCTTCCGCTGCCCTAAGGCCCCATTCACACCTCAGCATTTTGTAGCTTGAAGCTTGAGGCTGGGTTCACACTTTTGCGAATTGGATGATTTTGGAGATTTTGACATCTCTATGGAGCCGTTTCACATATCTCCGATGCGGCTCTGGTGCCAATTTGCACAAGAGCCCTGTGCGTCTTTTGGTCCATTTCAGGTCCGTATTCAGCCCAAAATTTGGGCTGAAATTGGAGCTGAAACGGTGAACCAGGACGCACAGGACCCCTGCTGCTATAGTGTGAACCCAGCCTGAAGCTCCAAAACGCTGGAGGAGAAAAAAAATCAATTATTCTCTATGGAGATGGTTCACATCTCCACTCCAAATCACCTGAAGCCAAACGCCTGAAGCTCAAACAAGTTCTGGAGCTCTTTTTGTAGCTCAAATTGGGCAGATTTGAGTGTTTTTGGCGTGTCCTTATTCCCATAGAAATGAATAGAAACGCGCCATTCGCACAATTTTGGTGCGCATCCGTGTGTTTTGTCGCACATGTGCGCATGATTTCTGCTCAACCTAAAAACTGTAAAACATAAAACAGCAAAAATATATGAATAAATAAATGTAAGCTAAATTCACAAATAACTAAAAATCATCATGAATAAATAAAACAAATGAATAATATGTAAAAATACATAAATAAATGATAATAAAACCCTAGCCTTAAAAAATATTAAATTAATTATTAGAAATAATAATAATAAATAGACACCCAAACCTGAACAAAAAAAAGATTAATAATAATAATAATAATAATAATAATTTATTTATTTGTGTTAGGGTTAGGTTGTTTAGTTATTTATCATTATTATTTTATTTTTTTAAGGGTTAATTATTTATATACTATTACTTAGTATTCATTTATTGAATTCATTTATTATATATGATTATTTTTATTTATCTGTGTATTTATTTTACATGTATTTATTCATTAATTATCCATTTCACCCCCGGAAGGATTTACCACCTTCCTGACCAGAGCACTTTTCGCAATTTGGCACTGCGTCACTTTAACTGACAATTGCACGGTCGTGCGACAATGTATCCAAATGAAATTGACGTCATTTCCTTCCCACAAATAGAGCTTTCTTTTGGTGGCATTTGATCGCCTTGCGTCTCTTCTGATCAGCGCTATAAACAAAAAAATTGCGACAATTTTGAAAAAAAAACAATATTTTTTACTTTTTACTATAATGCATGTCCAAAAATATATATATATATATATGTATATAAACTAATTTATTCATCAGTTTAGGCCAGTATATATTATTCTACATATTTGTGGTTAGAAAAAAAAATTGCAATCGGCACATATTGATTGGTTTGCGCAAAAGTTGCCGCGTTTACAAGCTATGAGAATTGATTTATGGCGTTTTACCATTTTTCTTTTTTACTAGTAATGGCGGCGGTCTGTGGTTTTTATCGGAGCTGCAACATTGCGGCGGACATGTCGGACATTTTTGACACTTTTTCGGGACCAATAACACAGCTACCACAGCTAAAAATAGCCACTGATTACTGTATAAATGTCATTGGCAGTGAAGGGGTTAACCTGCAGGGGGGCACTCTAGGGGTTGACTGTGTTCCCTGTGTGTGTTCTAACTGTATGAGGGCTGGGCTGCCAGGGGCATGACAGATCTAACTGATCCCGAGTACAGGGATCAGTAGATCACTGTCATGCTGCCTGTCAGATGTAAGCACAGCGGTTCCCCGTTCTCTCTCTCACGGGTGATTGCAGGTCACCTACGGACATTGAGTCTGCCCGACCCGTGGCCCTGCTCACGGAGCACATGGCGGGAACGCCGTTTATAAACGTCAATTCGCGATAACGAGCCACTTTGCCGCAGTGAATATACGTAACGCGGTCGTTAAGTGGTTATTATTATTATCATTAGTAGTAGTAGTAGCATTAACACCTTAACCCTAACAATAAATAAATAAATAAACCCTATATCCGGAAGCTAGTTCAGCTAATACTAATTCTCATACAGCAAGTGCAAATTCTTCTGCAGCTACTGCCCATTCCCTAATGCTCATTTGCTACAACAAATTCTCATGCAGCTAATGCAGAAGAATTAGCATTACCTGCAGAAGAATTAGCACTAGCTGTATGGGAATTAGTATTAGCTGAATTATCTTCCTGACATAGGGTTATTTATTTTATTTTGTTAGGGTTTAGGCCTCTTTTACACTGCCACGACTTGAAAGTTGCGTGATTTTACCCCGATTTTACCGTGATTTCGTGCCCGCGATTTTGCTACGATTTCAGGAAATGCCTGTGTAAAATTGAAGTCTATGGACCTCAACTCGCATCAAAGTCGGACCAAAGTAGTACAGGGGCTATTTTGAAGTCAGTGCCAAGTCGCACAGATATGAATGGTACTCATTGGAAATCATGGGGTACGACTTGTTATGTGACTTTGCAGTCCCAAGTCGCAGGACAAGTCGCACAAATGTGAAAGGGGCCTAAGGTGTTAATACTACTACTACTAATAATAATAATTATTAATGAATAAATACATGTAAAATAAATACACAAACAAATCAAAATAATCATAATTAATTTAATTAAAGAATTCTAAGTAATAGTAAATAAATAACTAACCCCTAATCCTAACCCTAACCCCAACTCCTAATCCTAACCTTAACCTGACCTTAACTCTAAGGCTCACTGGACGCTCTCTGGGTATCGGATTATGTGTCAGGAGACGCTGCTTAGAAAACGTGCTTTTAGCAGTGTTTTGTAAGCAGTGTTTATGTGCTTTTTTGCGCAATTATTGGTATCAGTGTTTTTGAGCTTTTTTTTTAACTTCAATAGCTTCCATTGACTACAAAAAGCGCTGGACGCCCATAAATGCCACTGCTGTTAAACGACAATAAACGTCCATGTGTGCATAGACACATAGGATAACATAAAACGGAAAATTTCCTATCAAATACTTACCGTAATTTTCCTTTCCTGATGGACTCCATGGCAGCATACGTATGGGTTAACCGCCTCCTCTCCACTCCTATAAATTTAGGCTCAGAGCCAGGGGCCGTGTTCCGTAACTAGCCTACTCCTGACACTGGGGTGGGAACTCCTGCTGCCATGGAGTCCATCAGGAAAGGAAAATTACGGTAAGTATTTGATAGGAAATTTTCCGTTTTCCTGACAGACTCCATGGCAGCATACGTATGGGATTTAACTAGCCATACACCTCATGGGCGGGCAATGCTGAAAATACTGAACCAAAGGCTTTAATTCGTACCGTCAACAGACAGGCCCTTCAAGCCACAAAAAACAGAGGATAACGAAGCAGGCTCTGCATAATAATGAGCCATATATGTATTGATTGAGGGCCGCAAGGCCGCCCTCCGGACTATATTGGGAGCCACATGCTGCAAAACTGCCCGAGATGTAGACACACTCCTGGATGAGCGAGTGGTCACCACCTCCAGAGAGCCAAGCCCTCAGCTCTGAGCCTGTTGGATGGCCTGGACAACCCGTGCCACCATCATCCTAGATGAGGCACATTTCCCATGTTATTTTCGGCAAAGAATGAATAAGCATTCTAAAGCCTGAAGGAAGCTATCACTTGCAGATATGAGCCTGAAGGAAGCTATCACTTGCAGATATGATAATATCTGAGAGATTCCTAGAACCAAAGAAAAGGCCATCTTATACATAGCTCACATTTGATTTACACTTGCCAAGTCACTCAAAGTAGCACAAAAGTCAGATCACTTATTTGAAAAGAAAGGTTACTACTGAGAGCCAAACTCAGGATACCACAACCTGACCTCTCCCATGTCTAAAGTATGTATGTTAGTACTCTAAAAGGATAGCAGAACAATTCCTTGTTACCCATGAAATGATGTCATCTTGAGATTTGAGTCAAGCATAGGCAACGGCATCACTCACTCTGGAAAGAGGCGTAAGAAAGGTTATATATGGTGATGCCTCAGTTTGAGACTTTATATGCCGACGTGATAGCCATGAGCAAGGTGAATTTGACCGAGGTTTTAATAGGGACAGTCTTAGAATACTGTGCTCCAATTCCCGAGGGAGTCGAGAACAAGAGGCAGGTACCACTTGGGAAGCCTCTGCTTACTCCAAAACCTGAGCCCAGGTCATGACAGAAGGTCTGGCCTGAGGGGAATGGGTTCTGGTTTCCGGCAGCTGATCCGCGCTAACACAGGGAGCCATGGCGAATACGGCATCTCTGCCTCTACCTCCCCGACTTCTGTTTGAATCTCCGAGCATGGAGATAGGAACAGGAACTATACAAGCGCACACTAGATACAGAACGTACATTCTGTGATAATATAACACAGAATACACACTAATACTGCCGTGCCACCTACTGGTATAGACAGTTATAGTGTATATATGTAGTTTACGGTACCAAGCAACTTTACCGTTGTACCTCCAACAGTATAAAACTTCTCCAACTTCTTGGTGCACTGGAAGACAGACAGGTTGATTTTGGACTGACCCCCAGGGACCTGCCTGACAACTACCACATGGAGAGACCATTTGTTGCTCTTCAGTTGGACTCTGGAAAGAAAAGGCATACTGGCTTGTAGGGAGCAGAATGCTGCCAGTAATTTCATAATGTTTGCACACTCCCGTGAAACTGACAGCCCCACCTGTCCTGCATTATCCCTGATAGGCAGTAAGTCCCTCAGTTTTGTATCGCTGGTATCAAACGCGAATGTGAAGCAGGAGACGGGGCAATGGAATGGCCAATAAATGCCTTTCTCCGTTGCAGCCACCTAGGGCTCTCTCATGACTGAGGCCTTGTAGATGACCTGCTTCTACATCCTGGCTCCCACTGCTGGGGAAACCCCTTATGGAAGGGCCACATTCTCCAGAGCGTCCACTTGACCATTGGCTACGTAGACACCATAGTGCCGATAATTCTAGACACCGAAAGGTGCACAGGTGGGAAGAAGACTGACTGAGCTTCAGGTAACGATGCAAGTTAATGTTTAGGTCTATGAAATGAGCGAGTCACCTGGCTGGATCCCAATCAAACTTCTCCTTTAGGTGAGAAATGTTTTAGGTGTGTGAGGTCTCTAGCTGGCCCTGCAAGCTATTCTTTATGACCATGAAGAGGGACAAGCGCATGCGCAGAAATCTTCCGCCTTCTGGGGCTGGCACAGCAAGGCCCATGCGTATCCTGAAACGGCCGTTTTAAAGTTCCAACAGTCGAGACCCCAACTCGGCCCTTCGGAAACCTGAGGTCAGGTTCACTTAGCCGGCCTTGAGGAGACACCTAGCCTCTCCGCCAGCTTTTCCCAAAATCCTGACCTGGTCTGTAAAAGCGTGCGACTCCCGCACACACTGAATATTGTCTTTTGGACCATGTAATCTTCAGGCGCCAGTCCTGAGGCAAAACACGACTGTGGCCCAGGTTATGGTGCTATTCAGCTCGTTTGCAAACGATAAAGCTCCCTCAAGGGGATCTTCCACCACACCTGCTAGGGGCAGGATCCGCCAGCCCAGGCCAGAGCCATGGCGCTTACTTAGCCGTAGCTAGCCAGGACAAACCTACAATGTGTATGATGTCACATGAAGCCTCATCCTGGAACCTACCGCCAGCTCTGGCTCTTGAGCTACCAGGTTTCTGGTCGCTTCACCTGAATACTGCGTCCGCACTCTCTTCCACATTTTCAGTGCTATAAACATGGCCACTAGAGCCTAGGCTGACTTTCGGCCCAACCACTGCATCTTCCAGGGAAGAGCGACCGGCTTGCTTGCCTTAGCAAACTTCGACAAGTAGAAAGGCAGCCTTTAGATCCTTCAGCTCTTTATCCCTGGATGGATAGAGCTTGGCCTGCTCAGAAGGGAGGTATATCTCGCAACCTGGCCCATCCAAAATGATGTCCCCTAGTCCCGTTAGGAATAGGGAGAATAGAACACTCTCTCTGAGGCTACGTCTCTGCTATTGCGACCCCAAAGTCGCATGATTCAAAGCGCGACTCTACAATGCGACTAAGTGCAGCCCCCGAACCAACTTACAGTCTTTCTGTCCGAGGAACTAAGCGAGGCATCATAAGGCCGGAATGAGCCTGTATCCTCCGGGGCTTCGTCGGCCACTGAGCCTGACATAGTTGTGGTTTCGCTCCGTGTGTGGGATGTGCCCCATTCCTTTAGGGACTGCTGCACCACATGCTTTACTGGCGACTCCATCTGCTGGTTTTCTGTCTCTTTTTTCCCGACCGCCCGGGCGTAACAGAGGTCGCACAGAGACTTGCCCTCTGGGACTTGTGCCCGACATCCCCAGCAGGCTCTGTGACCAGAGCGGCTGTTGTGGCGGTGGGAGTGGTGTCTGGAGGAGGAATGGGAACGTCTCCTCTGAAGGCGGTCTCCAGCGAGGTAGTGCAGGAACCTTTCCAGAGTTGCTGCAACTTTAAGTCGCATAGACAAGTCGCACTGGAGGAAACAGAACCCGAGGCGCTTACAGAACTTCCTCTTGCTTTGCAGGAGAGTCTACAGGTTCTACCCATACAAATGCCCTCTTCATAGCTTTGACCAAAGGGGCCCCACAAGGGTAAAGTGACTCTCTGCCTCACTGTCTGAGGTCCTGATGGATGGCATGGTTGGGATGGTCCCCCGCGCCTCACCAGCAACGTGATTTGATGGAAATCCTTCTCTCCAACCGCTCGGGCATAATATTGCTCACACAGAGACCTGCCCTCTGGGACCTGAATCCCATATCCCCAGCAGGCTCCTTCCTTGGAGCGGCTGACATTAGAGTTGCCACCTTATCCCCCCAAAGCCGAACACACATCAACCACGCAGGCCCCGAGGCCGATCAAATCGGTAATCAAACTCACTTGGTGCCTTATCTGCATCAAATTAACCTCAGAACCTGTGCAATCCACACGCGCCCGGGCCCAAAGGGACGAGGCGGCAACCCCAGCTGACATAGCGGTGAGTGCGGTGCCTAGAGAAGGGGACGCACCAACTACACACAAGCCGAAACCCCCCTATTCCACCGTTGAGATTACAGTCGGCGAGGTTCCTTCCTCGGACGACCCCTATACCCTAAGTCCAGGGTCTCCCGTCCAGAGACACACTCGTTATAATACGGGCTCGCCAACCTCTCTTCCTAAAGGTAGTTTAGTGCAACGACCACTCCGCGCCCCCTGGTAGGGTTGGTACGGTAGGTAGTCCTGGAGTCTGTCACTCCGTCTCTCAGTGAAATGGGAACACCCCGGGGAAACCAGTTTCGATACTTCTCCCGTAAACATACCCATCTTGGACATCTGAGAGGACGTTTCGT
>BLSH010325470.1:421331-457072 GCA_018402905.1 Glandirana rugosa | reverse complement strand
CAGTTTGCGCAGTGCTTTACTACATGGGGTTAGACAGTACAGTTACAATACAAATCAATATAGGAGGAATCAGAGGGCCCTGCTCGTTAGAGCTTACAATCTAGAAGGCAAAAAAGGAGTGGCTTAAGAAGAAACACATTAAGGTCATGGAGAGGCCTAGCCAGTCTCCAGATTTTAATCCTATAGAAAATGTATGGAGGGAGCTGAAACTTCGAGGTGCCAAGCTTCAGCCAAGAAACCTTAAGGATTTAAACAAAATCTGTAAAGAAGGGTGGACCAAAATTCCTCCTGAGATGTGTGCAAGCCTGGTAACCAACTACAAGAAATGCCTTACCTCTGTGCTTGCTAACAAGGGTTTCTCCACCAAGTACTTAATCGTGTTTTGCTTGGGGATCAAATGCTTATTTTACTCACTGAACTGCAACTTAATTTATAGCATTTGTTTTATGTGTTTTTTTCCAGATTTGTGGTATTCTGTCTGTATCATTTAAAATACACCTATGATAAAAAAATTATAGACCCTTCATTTCTTTGTAAGTGGGTAAACTTACAAAATCTGCAGGGGATCAAATAATTGTTTTCCCCCACTGTATATATATATGTAGCATGCTGCATAAATTGCTGGTGCTGTAATAAATAAAATAATAAGTGCAGCATACAGTGCAATGGGGTTTAAATCGCCAATGATAAAAACATTTGATCATCAAGACCAAAAGCAAGGATTTTATTTCTTTCTAGCACTGTGGACACCTTTTGAGCGGCTCACAGATGTGATTCTCCTTTGCCAGTCAGCCGTGAGGCACAGTAGCAGAAGAAAATAATCCACTGTCATTTATAAGGGTAAGTGAGTTATGGCTAGCGGAAGACCGCACTCCTTTTAAAAAAAAACAATGGCTGAAAGAAATGTATAAATTCTTTTAGAACAGTGAGATGTGAAAATGTTACCTCACAGCTGTCACAAAAATCATATTAATAGCTCTATACAGGGATTATGATAGTGCAGTTCCAGAACAAAACAAACACAATGGGCCGAGTGAGAGGTAAAGGCAGATAGACACATGGCCTTTTAAATATTTGTTGCTGTCAGCCGTTTCCCTGCAAAAGCAGCTCCAAATTCCTTCACAAATCATGAAAACCAAGTGGGAGACCCCAAGGGCCATCATTGTTATTAACACCACTATGTTCTTCATATAAACAACTAATTCATCAATACCAGCACAGTGGAAGTATTTATTATCCTTATTGTTATCCTTTGACAGAAATCAAGTGGAGAGATTTGTAATCCAGACAGATCTATACTTTCAGACCCCTGCTGCTTACTGTTCTTAGTATATGAACAATAAGAATATAAAGGCAAGTTGTTTCAGCAGCATATAACAAAATAATTTGTCCCTAAAGAAATACTGCTTGTCCAGATTCATTGGCTTCATCATAAAATACACAATAAATAAATATACAATATCAATATACGGTACACTTGTGTGTTTTGTTTTTCATTATCTTTCCTTTAAGGTGGTTTTAAAGCTAAAACATTTGTTTTACCTTAATGCATTCCCTGTATTAATGTAAAAAAACACATTTTAAGACTTGCTGTGCCCTCTTCCCCCTCTAAACACTTACCCCACTCCTGGATCGATCCAGCGCTCTGCCCAGCTGCAGTCTTCTCTCCTCACTCTCTCTCTTCATGCAGTGAGAGCCATTAGCTCCTGCTGCAGTCAGTCAAATCCAGTGAGGCGGGAGCGGGGCCAAAAGACACACAAATCCTGGCCTGGGAGTGAGCACGCAGGAAACTGTTTCCTATGGGGGCGCACCGAGAAAAGGAGCCTAGAGCACCAACAGGAGACCCCAGAAGAGATTTAGGGGTGTTCTGTACAATACCATTGTACAAAGCTGGTAAGTATAACATGAAGAGTAAATAAAGTTGGCTATACACCAGTAAAAAAATTTTTAATGTTCGCTCTGAAATTCTCAAGAATCGATCATTAGAGTTTTTAATCTTGCAATCATTGAGACTAAACTAATTTTGCTCAAAAGCCTTTAAAATTTCATCCACACCTGCTACTATGGAATCCCAGATGTACTAGGCAGGTTTCTTTTATGCTTAGAATGTATGCATAAAGCTAGGTATACAGTACATGGGTCAGTTTTTTTTTCATTCAGGCATGGGGTTGAACGAAAAAACGAACCCATTCCCCTAACTACACATTTGATTTAGATGGGGGAATCCTCCCTGCTATGTCATTGTATTCTGATGGTTGGAATCCCCCGCTGTCTGAATACACTGATCAGCACTGCAGCCAATAGGCTGCAAGCCCTGATTGACTGGAAGTTTTCCAGCTAAACCGTTCATGAGAAGTTGATCAATAGATCAACTTCTTGTGAATAGGAACTGCTATAGATAGATCAAAACTCACCCTGATCAGCAGGAACAAGCCAAATTTCAATCTATGTATGGCCAGCTTTACAGTGTGTACATTTTTTTCAGAAACAAACCCACATTCATAGTTTTTCATTTGTTCTGGAAAAATTCCATTCTGCTCCTAAATTTTCTCATCACTACAGTCGAAAACAAATGTCCATTTAACCCCATTATCCATTTAAAAAATGAATGAATATTCTGAAAAAAAAAAAAGTTCAAACGAAGTCCAGGCCAGCTTTTAAAACTGTTGTTTACAAGCTACTGTAACCTGTCTGCCTCTGTGTCTTGTCTTTCCTGCAGCCTTCTTTGTTTAACCGACAAATTAGTCTTAGGCTCCATTCACACCTGAGCGATCCACAGCAACAGCTACAGCTGCTGTTTTTTTAGCTCATATTATTTTTGTTTTTAGTTGAGCGTTTTTGGAGTGGCACCATTCATTTGAATGGGCCTCCCTCCGCTCCAACAGCACTCTAAAAAAGCTCATGTACCAAATCTTGGCACAGAGCCAGGAGCGTTTGCGGTCACGAATTTTGGCGAGAATGATTTGTCGCTCGACAATTGCGGCAAAATCGCCTCGCGTGTGGGGTGCGATTAAGAAATAATGGCATCACGAACACGTTCCGCGTTTTGCCATAATTACACCCGCAATCTGAATCGTCTAGGTGTGAACCGAGCCTTATAGTCCAGTAGTAAAATTGGGGCTGAAGACAAACTTGTGCTTTTCCAGCACAGGACCAAGGAACAGGTTCACTTTAAAGTGTATGAATAGCCCAATCTTTTTTTGGATAGAATAGGAAAGGATAAGAACCCCCTTCAAATTTTTACTGCCGTTTGTGTTCTGGTTAGGTAGATTCGTCTTCTCTTTGAGAGTAACTATTATAGAAAAATAGAAAGTGGTGAGAAATCATATGTTTTTCAGGGTTCTCCAGAACAAGAGGTGAGGATGAATACTTCAATAAGGAGACCTGTTCCAGTTATGACTAAGAGGCAAATCCCACACACTTTTTAGACATTTCTCCCCAGTCGGGCACAGAAAAAACTGACATGGTTTTAACACTTTCTTTTTAATTAAAGCTTAGAAAAAAAGCTGGACACTTTAAAGCCCTCTCCCAGCAGCTTATACTCATGGTTCCTTCACTTCTTTGCCTTTCTATTCAACCACTGGGAAGAGGAAAGAAACTGTCTAGAGTGATTTGGAGCTTACACACTGCCAAGAACAGGCTCCCTGCCCTTAGGAGCCAGCACATGCTTCTCCATACCCAGATGCTCCTGGCACCTAAATAAAACAGCAAGGAAACCTTAGAAAAGTGTATACAGTGGTACCTCGGTTCACAAACGCTTCTGTTCATGAACAACTCAGTTCACGAACAGAAGAGTTCACAAAAATTAGCTTTGGTTCACGAACACAATTTGTGGCCATTTTCCCTGCTCTGGTGAAATCGCTGGTCACAGAGAGACACTGAAAGTGTACAGAACTGTGAAGACACTTACAGCACAGTACTGAAAAGCTTTTTGGTGTGCTTTTTATCGCATACATACTGTACTGTACATCCAGTATGGCTCCAAAGATGCAGAGGAAGCATGGTGGTAAGAAGAAAGTGTGGAGCAGTAATGCAGATGACAAGAATGTGCAAAGCACAAGTGCAGGTGATAAGAATGTGCAAGGTTAGTGTTCTCTCTCTTCATACTGTACTGTACTTTTTTCATAGCTTTGTGGTTCAAAAACAAAAAAAAAGTTCAGAACGGATTAACCTGATTTACATTGAACCCTATGGGAAAATTTGCCTCGGTTCGCGACCAGAGTCCGTTCACTAATTAAGTTTGTGAACCGAGGTACCACTGTATATGCTGGTAGGGATCAAAGTGAACCTGTTGCTTTGCCCTCCATGGACAATGCACCTTGTTACTTTAAAATGCAGCACTAGATAAATGTTTCAACTGCCATGAATACACCAGGACTGTTTTTTTTTTTTTTAAATATGTCATGTTCCAACTACTTGTGCCAGTAGAACAGCTTTGCCTTGTCATGGTTTCCAGCAGTCCTTGAGGGATTCCAAGGAATTCCCAGGCCAGCTGGGAACTATAACTCCTCCATCATATTCTGTGTCTGTCCGGTGACCTCTTGCCAGTTTGATATGCTTGGATTGGATCCACATCACCTCAACTGACCTATTACATTTTGACGTTGGTCCTAGAACACAGAATTTCTCATATTGTTTATTATATAATGTAGTCTAAGCAGACATCCAGAGTATCTCCATTTTAGGTGTTCAAACATGCCATATTGTCTCAAAGCAGTAGATCTTTCCCATTGTTTAGTCATTGGTATTCCAAATGCATAAAATAAATATTGTTCAATCAGCTCAATATTGAACACATTAGCTAAGTGATTAACACATTTCCATTGCATATCTTCCTGATGTAATAAGGTGGGAATGGTGGAAGGGACCCTTTTCCTCCTGGGTTAAATCTGGCCTGGTTTACCAGGCTTGTCCCTGGTTGATGGCAGAACTCTTGTCTGGAGGGTGCAAGGAGCTCCCGCTGATGTGCTCCCTGGGAGTGGTGTCCCAGGGCTTGCTTGAAAAACTCTTTTGGTCTGCACCACACCATTGCTTATTCACTAGCACAAGGTCACATCACCTCATGCTTTTCTTGCACCAAGCCTTTAGGTAGGCCTTTTGGCTAGCCAGGGCAATTTTTATACCAGCTAAAAGACCAGTTGTGTATTGCACATGGCACTTTTTTGTCATGTTTTTATGTCACAAGCACTTATACTGACTGTACTTGTGTCTTTTTTGTGAGTTTTTACACAGAGACGGAGGGTGCAATCATCAGGGTGCTGTGACTTTTGGCTCTTTTGCCTCTCCGCATCCAGAGGGGTACTAATAAAGGAAAAAATAATTGGCAATAACTCTGAATTGACAGGAGTCATTTTGTATTTTGCTCAGACCTGCACAACTGTAGACACATATATTACATTTTCTGCTAACTTACTTTTTCTCTCCCAAACACACTTTATTCTTGTGATGAACATTAAAAATGTTATAAACCGCAAGGGAATATGAAGCAAAATTACTTATTTCTTGAGGTATGCAGGGTTGATTGTACTTGGATGAAAGTAATGTCTCCACTACATTGTTGCCATCCTAATTAGGTAATGATTTAGAATTTGGTTGTTAATTGCTGAATTTTAATGTAAGAGTCCCTTCAGACAAGGGTACATGTCAGTGCCCTCTGTCTTGTAAAGTCATTAGACAGGGAGGAAATGAGGCATAGTTAACAACTGTCTCTGAACCAAATAAAGACATTTCACTGTTGCAGAAAGCAATGCAGTGCTATTTACAGCCATTAGTACAAAAAATGCTTAAAACTGTTTAAGTTATCACTCATACAGTACTCATAGCATGATTTGAATCCCCTCAAATTAATTCATTTTTTTAAATGAATGTAATGCTCCGTAACTTTTCAGATTTGCTTCACTATGTTAATCTTTTTAAGGCAATACCCTGCCTCAGCATGTTGTAGATATAGACTACCAATTGCACATTGATGTTAGACACAACATACAAGAAGCCTGTACATGTGCTAGGAAAAGATTTAAAACTTCAAAACAGACTGTTTGCTGATTAAAAAAAAAAATAAAAACTGAAATTGTTCATTAAAAACACTGTTTACCGTGTGTTACTGTAATTTTAGAGAGGAGAGAAGTGCCCTGGAGGTAAGCCAGTTCTATTATTGGTACATGCCACTTCCCATACTGTATTCTTTAAAATTTAGGCAACCCAGAACTTTTTATCAAAATAATAAAATCTGGTTTAGTTGGGCCCCATTTTGAGGGGAGCCTTAGCAGTGCTTCAGGCTGGGGAATTTTGTAGTGGGCACTTGATATGAATTCTGACTACTCTGTTCTACTCTGACTACTCTGTTCCAGCCAGTTATAAACTGAGCAAACGACTGCAATTTTAACAATAAATAATTAAAATTAGAATATAGTATTAATTCCTAATGTATTTATTTTAGCAGTTAAACGTTAACAAGGAAAAGTCTAAGGCCAAAGGAATTTATGCAAAACCTACAATGTTGGAAACCTTGGATTTGTCTTTTTAGTTTCCACTGTATGAATTATCTGTGTCAAAATACATCCTGTATATTATGCATTATACAAATGTAATTATACTCATTTGCATAAAAAATTGGAGATCTGGTCTAACATTTCAGTAGCTACAATGGCTTGCTTGCCCAAACTCTTGTACAACTAATAATATATTGTCAACCGAAACCTCTGAAAGAGATATACAGTAAATAAACTTGAAGAATAATTTTATTTCAAAGTAACAAATGTCATTGCACTAGATGAACTTATTGTGTAAGGCTCCATTCACACCACATGAGGTGGGGCTGCGTTGGATGTCTATTCCAATGCAGTCCCACCACATGACAAGACAAATGCCTATCTGCCCAGTTCACACCACTGTGTAGCAGTGGTGTGCGGAGAGAACAATACTGTGTGCAGTACTTTTTTCAATGCAGCACTGTGTGAAACAATTCACCTCCTTGCTCCACGCAGCTGGCAATTGAACTTTATGAAAAATCTGTGTGACATTTCAATAAAGTTGTTCATAAGTAAAGGAAACAGTACGATGCACCAGGATCAGAACATCATCACTGCACTGATCAAGGTTGGTGTGAACATACCCTAAATCTATGCAGGGACATCTGCTTTAGATTCCTTTTAAACAGAACAACATCTATATAGGGTAGAGTAATAACCTTAGAATGTAATTTTGAGTTTTGTCAGAAACTCATGTATGAGTTTTATTACTGTCTGTTGACAGTCTCAGAAAATTCCGGTACCAAAACAAGTTTATAGATGCTCGTTTCCACAAGATCTTCGAAGAATTGAATACCAGCTGCCACATCTTCATGGATCAGGTTGAGCTTATCGAACCGGACTACACTTATCCAGTGGTTTACCAGGTATTGCGCACACACGCAATCATGAGAGAAGAGATCTTTCCGCCCAACCCAAAATTATACATTTAGAAAAAGACTCATCAATATATTTTACAACTGTTTTAATGTTCCTATTGGTATAGTGTTTACAATGTTCTGTGTTGATAATTGTGTACTCTATATATGCCATGTAATTTATTAAAGTTAGAGGCAGCCGGGGTGGTTTGAGAAAAGGGGACGGCGAGTGTAAGCAGGTTGAAATATGTTGCCTTTAGTGAGATAGCGGTGGTCCCAGGCCAGGGGGGAAAGGGTTAAGTGATGTGACTTCACCTGTGCTAGAAAAAGGGGGAAAGCTGAGGTCCAGAGGTCCTTGGTTGGTTCTGTTCCTTCTCACGGATTGTGGTATCAGGAATGCTGCTCCCTGCAGTCTACTGAAAGCACCGAGATGTTTGGAGGACATCCAAGCCATGGAGAATACAAAAATGGACTATCAACTCATAGAGGTATGCCTGGGCAGCCACACAACTGTAGTTAATTTAGGGAAAATAGAAATTGTTAATATTGAGCTGTTATGTTGCAATTCATTCAGTAAAATAACATTAAACCTTCTGAGCCTGGTCTGAAGTCATTTAAAGGGGTGCATGAAGGGTGCTGGTGTATGAAAAAAACAGGGTTTGTAAAACACATATGGGGTATGAAGCTCAGCAGCTACAATATGTTTTCTCGACAAACCAAGCAAGAGGAGTAAAGCAGCTGCTATGGGTAACCAAGGGTGCGAACAAGCTACAAAGCAACCAGTTGTTAGGCGTGGTATCTGGTAAGGTGACAAGTCCTCCGGTAGCGAGGGGGTCCTTGTTTCGGCTCCCTCCCTAGCGGTCGGTATCCAATAGCAACTGTATCTGAACCCACGTTAGAGATCTATGTCCTGATCACAAGGTATGGGAAGGAAGGAGTTAATGAGTGCACGCATGAGCTGGGAGTAACATGAGGTACACTGGACTGGCGGAGTGGGCGCAGGCTCAGTCTATCCCTTTCTAATGCAACCTACATCAAGTTACAGTGTGTAGTGGCATGGGACAAGACACTTCAGAGAGGAACTCTGGATGTTATTTTACTGCACACAGTAAATGATTATCTCTAAGTTGGGGAACTGACTTAATGATAGATTTTTCACATGATTGTAGCCTCCATCTGGTCCCAGGCATTGATCAGCACACTCCATGCGAAAGGTACCCCCACGTGCAGGGTAAGTAGGCCCTGCCTACACAGCCACTGCACCTGCCTGTTTGAGTGGCAAAGTGGCTGGGCTGGAAGATCAGTAATGCTCAGTCTGTGATTTTATCAGGTTTAGAGTGTGTGGTATGGAAACTCTAGCGTCACTGCCAGCCCCACCGTGCCTTCTTGAGAGTTTCCTCAATTGGCTTCATTGGTGGCAAAGCCTTAAGATATATACAAGCCACCATTTTGACTTCCTGCTAAAAATGATGATTGTCTGGCTGTCTCTGGCTTGTATACTTTCCAAGTTACTGACCCAGCAGTACACAGATCAAGAAAGTTAAAGTGAAGTCGGGACTTCTTTTATGTATACTTGCCCTAGTTCAGTAATCCAGTAGTAAGTAATGAAAAAAAACAATGACACGATAGATTGTTGACCTGGGAATATACCATTACCTTTGAGAATCGGGAAGGATTTCTTACCTGTTATAGCAAATTGGATCTCTCTTTATAAGATAAGTACTATCTGTACTATTGGACAGGACATAAGGTGGAAGAAGGTGCCTGTTTGTTGCCAACAGAGAAGACATAGGGGGCTGTAGGAGGACTTGTAGCAAGAGACACACACTGAAGTCAGATAAGCCCGGTGTAAAATATATCTGGGTTAAGGGATCAGAGATTCTGGGAGAGACTATTTTATGATTATCAAGTATTTCCTCCCACTCATCCTCCTCCATCACTCTCACATCTGGCTCCCATCTAGTCCTGGTTCGGTGAGACAGTTTGGTCGCAGAGGGTGTCTGGAGGGTTTTGTACAATGTAGAGATCAGCTTAGTGGGATCAAAGTTTGATTGAATGTTTTGAGACCTCTCTCTGTAAATATCTGCTTTAAATATAGGACACCTTTAGAGTCCCTTATCATCGGGTCTGGGATCTGTAATAATTCTGGTAAATGGTGATTGTACCAAAGAGGAATATGGCTATGGAAGGGGGGGGGGGGCTCTCGATTTTACATAAAGCCAGTTCCCAGATATGTTGATGATGAAATAGTATACTATCCCTTTATGTGGATATTTAGTACCCCTGGCTCCACAAAATATTGACTGTATTGGAGTGTGTGCTGGGTGGAAGGTTTGCCTACATACCAACGTTTGATATCTCCCAAGATCGGACTTGTCAAAATGATAGAAATGTGATAGCTGAGCAGCGATATAATATAGGTTGAAGTCTGGTAAAGCCGCACCGCTTTATGGAAAAAAAAAAAAAAAAAAAGCCGCACCACCTAGAGAAGTACGATTTTTAAGGGTTAACCAAGCAGTTTATGTCGGCCATTACAAAAGAATCAATAGATTTGAAAATTTTAATCGGTAGGTACAGAGGTGAGTGCCAGAATATATATATATATATATATATATATATAATAGGTTAGGTAACAAAACCATTGTGATCAGATTGATCCTACCCATGACACCCAGTGGGAGTCTTGACCAGCCTTGCGTTTTTTGCTTAATTAAGTAAAACAGGGGTTCAACATTTAAGGGAATGTAATCCCTGAGAGAGCTGGATACTCTCACCCCTAGATATCTAAATAAGGCTACTCGAGTTAGAGGCATGCTGGCTTGATCGTCATTTGATGGAAAGTGGTCAAAGGGAAAAATTTGGGATTTGTTCCAATTGATGCTCAAGCCTGAATGGGCACCCAGCTGTTCAATGACTTGTAGCATGGAGGAGAGAGAGGGTCCTGGGGTCCTCCAAGTATAAAATAGTATCATCGGCATACATGCCCACTGTTTCCACCAAATGGCCTGATCGCGTTCCCCGAATACCAGGGTGGGATCTCAAATATATAGCTAAGGGTTCAGCTGCTAGAGCATACAGTAAAGGGGAGAGGGGGCAGCATTGCCTGGTGCCTTGACTCAAAGGAAAGGGATCAGACCCAACCATTCACAGACACTCTGGCTATAGGACATTGATACAATAGTTGTACCCAATTGATAAATTTGGGACCAAACTCAAAGCTTCGTAAACACTCCCAGAGGTACCCCCACGCCATCAAGTCGAACTCCTTGACCACATATAGCACCACCTCCACTCTGGTGCCAACATTATTGTGCGATGCTTGAATGTCCATGTATAACCGCCTGAGGTTAATAGCAGTATTCTTATCGGACATAAAACCCATTCGAACTTGGTGGACTAGAGATAATATTACTTTGTTCAAATGGGAGACTAACACTTTGGCTAGTAGCTTGATGTCAATTTGTAATAAGTAAATGGGGAAGTAGGAGTCTGGGTGTAGTAGATCCTTGCCCGGTTTCAGGAGTACAATTATTATAGCTTCTCGCATAGTATGGGGTAAATTAGAGGTAGGTGGCATGAAATTTAAGGGGGAGCCCATCAGAGCCTGGGGCCTTGGAGGTGGCTAGTTGGGATATTGCCACTGAAATTTCGTCAATTGGCTGTGATGCGTCCAATTGGGTCACCTGCTTGTCTGTAAGCTGTGGAAAATCTAGATTTTGAAGAAAAGCATATGTAGAGTCAATGGAGTGGGTCACCCGTGAGGTTCTATTTAAACTATATGTAATTGACAAAACTAAAGATTTGTTGGGCAAGGTGTGTCTCTTTGCTGATGATACAAAGGTGTGTAATAGGGTTGATAACCCTGGAGGTGTCTGTAATATGAAACATGATGTGGCATTGCTGGAAGATTGGTCAAAGCAGTGGAGACTGCAGTTCAATATTTCTAAATGTAAAATAATGCAACTAGGGAATAAGAATCCTCTTAGAGAGTACAGCATTGGGGATACAGTGTTAGCCAGCACTACAGAAGAAAAAGATTTGGGGGTGCTTATTTCAGATGATTGCAAAATGAATGACTGGGGACAAAGAGAAGACAAACTTATTAAATACATTCTTCAGCTCTGTGTATACAAAGGAGCATGGGGGAGCTCATGTCCACAATGGGGGTGGTAGTGACACAGCCACAAATGATCCACAATGGCTCAAAAGTGAAATGGTCCATAAATATTTAGACAGAATAACGGTAGATAAAGCACCTGGACCAGATGGTATTTATCCACAGATCCTAAAGGCATTGAGTCATTTCAAAGCCATTGTATCTAATTTTTAGGGACTCCTTAATGACTGGAATAGTACCACTGGATTGGCGTAGGGCCAATGTGGTGCCCATATTTAAAAAGGGATCAAAGTCTTTACCAAGTAACCATAGACCTGTTAGTTTAACTTCTTTAGCTGGGAAGATACTGGAGAGTTTAATAAAAGACCACATAGATGAGTTCTTGTTGGAAAAAAATGTTTTAAGCAACAGACAGCATGGATTCATGAAAGACAGAAGTTTTCAAACAAACCTGATTTCTTTTTATGAGGAGGTAAGTAAAACCTTGGACAGAGGGGTGGCTGTGGACGTGGTATACTTGGATTTTGCAAAAGCGTTTGACACCATTCCCCACACACAACTAATGTGTAAGGTAAAGTCTACAGGCTTGGAAAGATCCGTTTGTAAATGGATAGAAAACTGGCTAAAAGACAGAATTCAGAGAGTAGTGGTTAATGATTCTTACTCTGAATGGTCTAAGGTTATCAGTGGTGTACCCCAAGGTTCAGTGTTGGGACCCTTACTTTTCAATATATTTATAAATAATATAGGGTCTGGGATTAAAAGTACCATTTCAGTGTTTGCAGATGACGCCAAGCTATGCAGTGGAATAACGTCCTTACAGGATGTCTCCAACATACAAGCGGACCTCAATGCACTGTCTAATTGGGTGACTATGTGGCAAATGAGGTTTAATATTGATAAATGCAAAGTTATGCATTTGGGGGCTAAGAATATGCATGCATCGTACATACTAGGGGGGATTGCAACTGGGGGAATCCATAGTGGAGAAGGATCTGGGGTTTTTGGTAGATCATAAGCTTAAGAATGGCATGCAATGCCAAGCTGCGGTTTCCAAAGCAAGCAAAATCTTTTCTTGTATTAAGAGAGGTATGGACTCCAGAGATAGAGACATCATTTTGCCCCTGTACAATTCATTAGTAAGACCTCATCTGGAATATGCAGTTCAGTTTTGGGCACCAGTTCTCAAAAGGATAATCAGGGAACTGGAGAAATGAGGAAAGATTAGAGAAACTGAATTTATTTATAGAAGAGGAGCTTAAGGGGGGATATGATCAACATGTACAAATACATAAGTGGTCCATATAGTGAACTTGGTGGTGTTGTTTACTTTAAGGTCATCACAAAGGACAAGGGGGCACTCTTTACGTCTAGAGGAAAAAAGATTTAATCTCCTAATATGGAAAGGTTTCTTCACAGTTAGAGCTGTGAAAATGTGGAATAGACTCCCCCCAGAGGTGGTTTTGGCCAGGACGGTAGATTGCTTTAAAAAAGGCCTGGATTCTTTCCTTAATGTAAATAATATAACTGGGTACTAACATTTTTAGGTAAAGTTGATCCAGGGTGAATCCGATTGCCTCTCGGGGAATCAGGAAGGACATTTTTCCCCCGCTATAGCAAATTGGATCATGCTTTGCTGGGGTTTTTTGCCTTCCTCTGGATCAGCTGTGGGTAAAGGATTGTATATAGGATTGTATGGTTATATGTAATTTTTCTGGGATGTATCAGTAGAGGGGTCACCAGCAGGAGGAAGGAGGTTCTGATTCCTCTATATAGATCTTTAGTGAGACCTCACTTAGAATACTGTGTCCAGTTCTGGAGACCACACTTACAAAAAGATATTGATAAGATAGAATGAGTTCAGAGACGGGTAACAAAAATGGTGAAAGGTCTGGGGGATAAAACATATTGAGAGTGACTTCAGGAACTTAATATGTACAGTCTGGAGGAAAGAAGGGAGAGGGGGGACATGATGGAAACCTTTAAATACATCAAGGGGGTGAATATGATTCAGGAGGGCAGTCTTTTCAATATGAAACCAAAATCAAGAACACAGGGACATGAACTCAAACTAACTGAAAGGAAGTTCAAAACTAACCTTAGAAAGTACTATTTTACTGAAAGTGTGGTTGATGATTGGAATAAACTACCAACAGAGGTTGTGAGACAGCCAACATTAAATGGCTTCAAACATGCTTGGGATAAACATAAATCTATAGTCATACAAAGAGGTTATGGGGGGAAAAAAAACAAAAAAATGGCAGACTCGATGGACTACTCTTTTTCTGCCGTCACTTTTCTGTGTTTTCTATGTATAGATATTGGAGAAGTACTTGTGGAACTCTGTTGCCACCAGGCTAAGGTCTGTGAGGGGAGCTCCATCTGGTGAACGTAGAGAGACTACCATGGGGGGCCTTTGGTCATGATGCACAAGATATGTCAGTAGTTTTCCTGCTCTTTCCCCGTGTTCAAATTAATGTTGTTTAGTAAAAAATAGGTGCTGTTTAGCCTGTTCAATGTGCAATTGGTCAACAATACATGCATGCATTTTCAGGGCTACAACTGAGTTGGGGAAGGGTCTCTCGCAAAGGCCTCCTCCAATTGGCTAAGCCTATATGTGGCCCTATCTGTGAGGTTAATATAGTGCAGGCATGTAGTTTAAATGCCTCCCACACTACCATTATGGGTGCTGTGTCTTTGTTAATAAGGAAGAAGTATTGCCATTCTGTTGCCAGCTCCTGAGGGTCTCCTAATGCTCTCAGCCAAAAGGGGTTCAGGTACTATAGGGGTGACAGTGAGGAGAGGCCCAATGACAACTGCACCCAGTAAGGGGAGTGGTCAGATAAAATTCTAAGGCAAAATCCTGCGTCTTGCAGTATGGAGAGTAGGGTGCGAGACATTGATGGGTGATGTTGAAAATCAGGGGTATTCCCTGCAGTTCAGGTATTTGTGTGACCAGGAGTCTATGAGGGCAAAGTCTGTTAGCAGACGGTGCAGTCTCTTGTGATGGCCTGTAGAGAAAACAGGGGGCCTTGATTTGACCGATCCATACTAGAGTCTAATAACATATTGAAATCTCCTAGCCATACCATAGGAATCATCGGGTGATGTGCCATGAAAGCTAAGCCCTCATTAATGATCATAGAGTTGTGAGGAGGGGTGATATAGCTTGCAATTAATAATAATGGGAGTCCAGAGAAAGAGGCATATAAAAAGACATATCTGCTGAGCGGGTCTGTGCTCACTGAGAACAATTCGAAGGAGACTGACTTTGCTATTAGGACTGAGACTCCTCAAGAATATGGGGAGTGGGTAGCGTGATATGTCCATCCCACCCAGGGACGCTTGAGGGCAAGCTGTAAGCTATCCATGACGTGTTTCAACTAGGACAATTATATCTGCCCTTTGGGCTTTTAGGAAGGCTAAGGCTGCGGAGAGTTTGAGCTTATCCCGGAGCACTCGAACATTCTATATTAAAAATTTTAAATGTTGCTAAGTTAAAAACAATATTTGTGCACACATCAGCTCCAGATCCACACAGCAGAGCAAGGTGCATTGCATTATATGGTAAATACAATTATACATGCTGGTATTGGCATGAGTGAAACTTGGGACCAAATCCTTAGCAGGTATTCGGCACATGGGAGTAGAAATACAACAACCCTCCCCCCACCCTGCTCTCAGCTGCCCAAACCTTGCTGGAGCGTAACAAACCCAAACTGAAACGTAAAGTATAAAATTCAGGTACACCCTGCCTGAACCAGCCGATCAGACTACAAAATGGAGCGACCCCTCACTGAAGGGTGCTGTGAAGTCGAGGACATGGGGTGACTGCACCACCCAGTGATCTTTGGTATAAGGGGGGTGCAATCAATTAGGGGGGAGAGCATTATGCAATACATAACCAGGTTAAAAAATGTTAGTGTCCACATCAGAAGAAATGGTTTGTTATGAAAAATTTACCATCATGCTAGATTAGTGGGATCAGGCCTGCAGTGGGGGTAGATAGGGAGGATGGATCATATGACAGCACTGTAAGGGGCACTCACAAATTATAATGTACTGGATTTAAAGTGCTGACAATAAGGAATTTAGCGTTACTATTGTCCCAGAACTAATCCAGGAGAAGGTCTCCTAGGAAAGCAGCTGCATCCAGAGTATACAGTATGTCCAGCTAGACAACGGTTCAAAAAAGTGTGTAATCTAATAAGAGAGAGGTAAGGTGAGTATGGATGGTCTTGAATTAAGCTCCGGATGGGAAGTAAGGGATCAGAGCAAAGATGAAGTATTTATAGTGAGGAAACGTGGAGGCCTGCATCAGGTCAGAGCAGCATGGTCCGCCGACCATTGAGGACACCAGCCACGAGGACACCAATGCCGGGTCTTCAAAAAAGTATACTCGGCCCTCTGCTTTAACCTGGAGTCTGGCCAGATACAGCATGACATATTTGAAGTGCTGGACTCTAAGGAGCCGTTTGACATTGGTGAACCAAGATCTTTGTCTTTGGACCTCTGCAAAGAAGTCAGGGAATGCCGCTATGTAAACATTCTGAAATGGGATGTTGCCCTTTTCCCTTGCTTGGCGTAAAATGGCATCCCGTTCTCTGTAGTTGAGCAGTTTTGCGATAAAGGTGAGTGGTGGCGCTCCCTGAGATAGCCAGCAAGCTGGCAGTGAGCCCTCTTCACCATGAATGTGGCAGAAAAGGCAGCTTTTCCATATGTATTAACCAGACAATTCTCTAGGAATTGGGCAGGATCCATGCCCTCTGCTCCCTCTGGAAGGCCCACAAACAGGAGATTACAGTGGTGAAGGCGATTCTCTATCTCATCTTGCTTCCGGATAAGTTGTTGAAGTTGACGCTGCATCTGCTCAGAGGAGTGCTGTAATGGAGGTAGCAGATTTTTCACCCCCCGATGCGAGTCTCAGCCTCTGTCACTCTGTCCTGGAGCTTGTGGACATCCTGGCCAATTGTAGGAGTCCATAGATTGCTAGATGAGCTGAACCCTCTGCTCTCTAACAGCATTAGGCAACTTGTCAATTACAAGCTCAGAATAAATAAGGCTGACAATTCCTACATAAAAGAAGGGAATTTGGGACTTTGAATGAGGCAGTCGACTAAAAAGGTGGGGTAACATATGACATATTTATTGAACATACATGATTATAACAATGCAAAGAATTCATGATGGCATATTTAAAGGTGATTACATGTGATGGGTAAATCATACATCATAGTGGTAATGCAAAGAATTCATATTAGTATGTATAAAAAAGTAATTCCATATGTTGGGTAATGTCATATGTATACATTCACAAAGCATATAAAAAAATCATGTATTTACATACAGCATGTTGACAGTATACAGCAGATTGGATAAAAATTGATAAGATGGTTGGAAGCTATTATCCGAGTATAAACAAGATATAAAAAGATGACTCATAAAAATAGAATGGAATGCATCCTTATAAAAGGCATGGAGCTACATCCTACATGCCCGACACGTTTCGTGCAAGAACACTTCCTCAGGGGCGGATGTGTTACATTGTCTGCAAAGAACAAAGTATGAGTATAGTCTGTTATAAAAACCAAACATAACAGGAAAGGACAGGATTGCCATTTTCTGGATACTTACATCAAGTAAATAGCAATAGTGTATAAAGTAGTGGAGTCAGGGCTTGAACAACCTGTCTGTCCCGGGAGCTGAGGTAATATGAAGCTCTGCGCTGACAGGCCACACATGCAGCACTCCCAAGTGTAGATTACTCATCTCCATAGTAGGTTCAGAAAGAAGGAGCCAAAATCACTGGCCACCAAGAATAAGTCTGTGAAGGATAAAATAAATCCAAGGGGGTAATAGATATACCTGGATTAAAACTGAATACCAAAGGTGAAAATGGGTAAGATGTGTTGACAGGAGCAAATAAAATGGTAAAACATCAAACCAGTTAGTTACAAGGATAAGGAGAGGAGAGAACCCATAAGCAAGAACTGATGTAATAACGGGAGCGGTGTACACAGGGATAAAAAATTTTGTGTAGCAATAGCTACAGACACATAGTGATAAGATCACAGAGTACATGAACAGGGATGGAGATGCATTAACAATGCACCTTTTAAGACCTCTGCTTAAGGCACCTTCTTACAGGTTTCACCTTCAGCTAGGGGCAGCTGTAGATCATTGGTTCTGACCTAAATCATTTTAAACTGCAGAAGGCCATACAGACAAGAGCTCCCAAAAACTAGATATTTCTGTATGTAAAAAAGAATCAGTTTATGTAGTCACTGACTTGCCCCTTACTGCCTCATTAATGGCCCATTTCTGTCATTGGCAGTTTCACTAACCAACAATGAAGCACAGGGGGCACTAGTGTAGCAACACTGTCTCAGGGACATAGACCGCTAAAGAAGAAAATAAATAAATAAAACCTGGCAGGGGGGGGGTAACTATTGCCTACTTTGAAATAAAAATAGGTTGTAGTCATCTTATACCCTGATATACATATGCCCACAAGAGGTAGCCTTTAAAACTGTATATGAAATACCATGGCAATAAAAAATGTGAAAGTCTCATGAAAATTTCTTTGAACTTAAAATATAGACTTACTGAACATACACTAACGTTTTTTAATCCAGTTGTGTTTTTTTTTTTTTTTTTTTTTTACTATGGCGCAAAGATCAATAACATATAATTACATGCCAACAAATAGCCATTCTATACTCATGGAATACATGATAACATTGACCTTAAACCTCAAAATAAAATTACAGAGTGTGTTACCTTGATATTTTGATTATACCCCTCCAAATTGGCACGTTAACACCATTTCTGAACCTTTTGAACACCATTTACAGTATGATAAATACCCTGCTAAAAACATGCCATTTAAAGATAAAAGATTGTTATCCTACAAAAAGGGCATCCAAAGCTTTCATAATAAACCCAACTCCAACTATTATTATCCCCATGGCAGTAATATAGAGAAAACAACATCAATTCTTGCTTTAGGTAAGAACACATTATTTCCTTGGTTTAATAGAGTCCTGCAAATCCGGACCTTTGTCTTCATGGAATAATGCAGACTCTATTAAGACCGTTTATGTTCTGTGCCATCTGCAAGACAGCCACATCATTAAGGAGACGTAGAGTACCTATAATTGAAACAAGATGCTGAAAGTATTAATATTTTATGTCCTTTCAAAAATAATAACCTGAAAGGTTAATGTCCCCTTAAAAACACACAGCTTGTTTTTAAGGAGGGTTCATTAACAATGAAGAGATTTGTTTACTTAGGTAGAGCTCAAGGCTGCTAGCTCTCCTGGTAATGGTTCCATATGTGGAACATTACAGGCAATTTTACATGTTTTCTCTCCTTACATTCCTCCAGGTAATATTGCATTCAACTCAAGAAAAATACATATCCAAATATTTCACTTTGGGGAAAAAATACACTGTTTTAAATACGTTCTGAGATTATCAGAGGCATAAAAACACATTAAAAAGGAAATCATTTAGCAGGGGGTTCTCTGAGACGTGGATGTTTTCATTCCCCAGCCAACAACAGAACCTCACAGAGTTACATTGGTCTAAGCCCAAATGGGGAATTAGCTGGAAAAATTGGGACTTCCTACTATTTTATGCCGATACAGCAAGGATTTGCTAACACCGCATGTTGCGTTCTACTCGGTACACATATAGACATTTTCCAGGTCCATAAAATTAAATGTCTTGTGGCACATACTGGCAATAAAAGGGAATAGGGAGAGCTTTTCAGAATGGTGTCTGGCACGTGTTCAGAATGAAGACATTCTATTTTGACACTTTTAGCTGCTGAGCCAAGTTTTATGTTTAAAAAATTTCATAATAAACATAACTGTATTTACTTGGAGCTCTGCTCACGCATCACAAAGTATCAGAATAATATTCTGCAAAGTTTCAGACCTACAGTACATAGGTTTTATCCCTAGTTCTTTTATTATTCCTAGTTACTTTACCTTTACCAAAAAACTTACTATAGAGGTAAGGGACACCTGTAGATAAAACAAGCTGTGCAGCATTGTCCAATGTTAAAGAGGAGCTCCAGTCCCCCCAAAAAATTAATCCTTTCACAGCCAGAGCCATTTTTACATTTTTTGCACACAATTAAAAAATCATTTTTCCTGGAGATTACATAAAAACCCAAACATTACATATTTTCTGAAAGCAGACACCATAGAGAATAAAATAGTGGTAGTTCTAATGTTTTATGTCACTTGATAATACCACAAAGGTTAATTAATTTTTTAATTTAATTTAATTGTCATTAAGAAACACACTAAAGGGAATTTTAGGGCAAACAAATGCAATGAACTACTAAAATGTGTGGTAAAATATGAGGCTGCACCAAGTAAATAGATACCCAACATGTTAAACCTTAAATTTGTGTGCACCCATGAAATGGTGACAAACTTTAGTGCCCTATATTTTCTATAGGAAACACTTTCAAAAGCCCCCTATAGGTCATCAGTTCACTGTTACGGAGGAGGTCTTGTGCTAGAATTATTGCTCTCATTTCACATTGTATGTGATCTAGCCGTTGTTTATGTTCCACCTCCCTTTTCCACACTGGTCCTGAGGCAGTTGGTGGGCTTCCTTCTTGACAACCTGGAAGTACCAGTAATGATTATGGGCGATTTTAATGAATATTTATGCACAGACTAGACAAGTATCCACCAATATCTGTAGGTCCTCACTTTAAATGAATCATGCTAAAAAGATTTATTAATGAAGGGGGTTGGTTGGACCTTTGGAGATGTAGACATCCTGGGGAATGGCAATTTTTTGTCTAAAACTTGCATGTTGTTATCCAGAATAGATCTGTGCCTGGTCACCTCTAACTGTGTTTCTAAACTGATTTATGCCACTAGAACTGTGTCTGATCACCCCTGGTTGCAAGGCTCACCACTCAACCTCAGTCTAATCTACCTAAAGCCCCCTGGAAGCTCAACTCTTTCTGGCTCAAACTGTTTCCAGATACCATGACTCTTGCATTTCACATTGCTGATTATTTCCGTATACATGCGGTCTTTCACAATCCCCTTCTTTGTTGGAATGCCTTTAAATGTTACCTATGGGGCCTATTTATCTCTGAAACGAAAGCGGTGCAAAATGCCTCCCGGGGACATGATTCACACCTTACTCAAAGGGCCCAGGAGGCAGAGAGGAGATACGTCTCTGACCCTTCTACAGTAAATCAGGAGACATGGTTAGAAGCTCAGAGGGTACTTCAACAACTAAGGGTTTCCACAGCAGAAAGAGAACGCTTTTTTTAGGAAGCAGGGTTACTATGAGGAGGGTGAGCAGACTGGCCATCTGCTGGCTAAAATTGTTAATGCACAACAGGGGGTAACCCCTGTTTCTGCCCTAAGCTTGGTGGATGGGACTCTGACAAACTCCTCACAACTAATAATGGATGAGCTGGTACGGTTCTATGAAGAGTTATACCAACCCAAAGCCCAGGTGTCCTTGCCCGCTATTAGTAGTTATCTGGACCAGGTTGCTCTCCCACAGCTCTCTTTGGCGCACAGGAGGGACTTAGATTCCCCACTTAAAGTGAAGGAGATTACAGCAGCTATAGCCTCTTTTCTCAATTGCAAGGCCCCGGGAGATGACGGCATTCCCGTTGAGGTATATAAGCTTTACTCGGCCGGATTAGCACCACAGTTACTAATAGTATATAACACAGCCCTGGAGAGGGGGTGTTTGGTGGAATCTATGACCAAGGTGCATGTCATATTACTCTTAAAACCAGGGAAAGCCTCTACTGATCCAAACTCATATAGATCCATATCTTTGTTGCCAGTGGATATTAAAATTCTGGCAAAAATACTAGCCACACACTTGAATAAGTATATTTCTTCAGTTATAAACTCTGACCAATCGGGATTCATGCCACTTAAGTCTACGGCTATCAATATTAGAAGGGTCTACCTTAATATGCAAACCCAGGCTTGCAACATGGGACACCGAGTGCTCCTGTCATTGGATGCCAAAAAGGCATTTGGCAGCGTAAAGTGGCAGTACCTCTGGCAGACTCTGAGGCGTTTTGGCTTCTGGGAGGTCTTTGTCTCCTGGGTCAAGCTGCTCTATCACTCTCCGGTGGCTTCCATCAAAGAAGGTGGCAGGGTTTTGAGACCTCTTAAATTGGGTAGGGGTACAAGACAGGGGTGCCAGCTTTCCCCCCTGCTCTCTGCCCTTGCCATTGAGCCCTTGGCAGCTATAATACGTGCAGACAATCAGATAGTGGGCTTTCAATACGGATAGTTGTGTGAGAAAATAACCCTTTATGCTGATGACATTTTGTTGTTTCTCGATGACGCTGACACCACTCTTAGAAAGGTCATGACAGTCATCACCTCCTTTGGATCATACTCTGGTCTACTGCCCTACTGCCCCTTGATACTGATGTTTACCCATCATTAGCCACTTTTTGCCCCGTACCTGTGGTCCGGTCATTTAAATATCTGGGGGTAGTTATCTCTCCCACCATAACGGATTACTGTGCACTTAATATTACACCACTTCTACATGGGTTTAAATCTAAGATTACGGTATGGAATAAGCTATGGCTATCAATGATTGGGAGAGCAAATCTCATAAAAATGATTCTCATGCCCCCACTCCTTTACTTTCTCCCCAACTCCCCAGTAGTAATTCCTCTATATACAGTACCTCACATTTTTTGTAAATATTTTATTATAGCTTTTCATGTGACAACACTGAAGACATTATACTTTGCTGCAATCTAAAGTAGTAAGTGTACAGCTTGTATAACAGTGTAAATCTGTTGTCCCCTCAAAATAACTCAACACACAGCCATTAATGTCTAAGCCACTGGCAACAAAAGTGAGTATACCCATAAGTGAAAATGTCCAAATTGGGCCCAATTTGACATTTTCCCTTCCCGGTGTCATGTGACTTGTTAGTGTTACAAGGTCTCAGGTGTGAATCTTACCCTCTCATACTGGTCACTGGAAGTTCAACATGGCACCTCATGGCAAAGAACTCTCTGACGATCTGAGAAAAAGAATTGTTGCTCTACATAAAGATGACTTAGGCTATAAGAAGATTGCCAAGACCCTGAAACAGAGCTGCAGCATGGTGGCCAAGACAATACAGTGGTTTAAGAGGACAGGTTCCACTCAGAACAGGCCTCACCATGGGCGACCAAAGAAGTTGAGTGCACGTGCTCAGCATCATATCCAGAGGTTGTCTTTGAGAAATAGACGTATGAGTGCTGCCAGCATTGCTGCAGAGGTTGAAGGGGTGGAGGTTCAGTTTGTCAGTGCTCAGACCATACGCCACACATGCCATTAAATTGGTCTGCATGGCTGTCATCACAGAAGGAAGCCTCTTCTAAAGATGATGCACAAGAAAGCACACAGTTTACTGAAGACAAGCAGACTAAGGACATGGCTTACTGGAACCATGTCCTGTGGTCTGATGAGACCAAGATCACTCTCACTCTCTCATACTGGTCACTGGAAGATCAACATGGAAAAGAACTCCCTGAGGATTTGAAAAAATAATTTTTGTTCTACATAAAGATGGCCTAGGCTGTAAGAACATTGCCAAGAACAGAGCTGCAGCACGGTAGCCAAGATCATACAGTGGTTTAACAGGACAGGTTCCACTCAGAACAGGCCTTGCCATGGTCGACCAAAGAAGTTGGGTGCACATGATCAGCATCATATCCAGAGGTTGTCTTTGGGAAATAGATGTATGAGTGCTGCCAGCATTGCTGCAGAGGTTGAAGGGGTGGGGGGTCAGCCTATCAGTGCTCAGATCATATGCTGCACACTGCATCAAATTGGTCTGCATGACTGTCGTCCCAGAAGGACCCCTCTTCTAAAGATGATGCACAAGAAAGCCTGCAAACAGTTTGCTGAAGACAAACAGACTAAGGACATGGATTACTGGAACCATGTCCTGTTGTCTGATAAGACCAAGATAAACTTATTTGGTTCAGATGGTGTCAAGTGTGTGTGGCGGCAACCAGGGGAGAATACAAAGACAAGTGTGTCTTGCCTACATTCAAGCATGGTGGTGGAAGTGTCATGGTCTGGGGCTGCATGAGTGCTGCCAGAACTGGGGAGCTACAGTTCATTGAGGGAACCATGAATGCCAACATGTGCTGTGACATACTGAAGCAGAGCATGATCCCCTCCCTTCAGAGACTGGGCCGCAGGGCAGTATTACAACATGATAACGACCCTAAACTCACCTCCAAGACGACCACTGCCTTTTTAAAGAAGCTAAGGGTAAAGGTGATGGACTGGACAAGCATGTCTCCAGACCTAAACCCTATTGATCATCCATGGTGCATCCTCAATGGTGGAGGAGTGCAAGGTCCCTAACATCCACCAGCTCTGTCATGTCATCATGGAGGAGTGGAAGAGGACTCCAGTGGCAACCTGTGAAGCGCTGGTGAACTCTATGCCCAAGAGGGTTAAGGCAGTGCTGGAAAATAATGATGGCCACACAAAATATTGACACTTTGGGCCCAATTTGGACATTTTCAGTTAGGGGTGTACTCACTTTTGTTGCCAGTGGTTTAGACATTAATGGTTGTGTGTTAAGTTATTTTAAGGGGACAGCAAATTTACACTGCTTTGGAAGCTGTAAACTCACTACTTTACATTATAGCAAAGTGTAATTTCTTCAGTGTTGTACCATGAATAGATAGAATAAAATGTTTACAAAAATGTGAGGGGTGTACTCACTTTTGTGAGATACTGAACTTTCAGATGTTTTAATACCATTTTTAAATCCTTGCTATGGAAAGATAAATCCCAGAGGGTTAAGCTAGAACAGCTCCAGTGACCCAAGGACTGGGGAGTTTGCCCTGCCTAACCCGTGGTTATATTACCTATCGGCACCTGGTCGGGGCATTCTCACTTAGGACTAATTCCACAAGCTCATTGTCCCCATCTGCACTATTCATTACATGATTTCACATGAAAACACAGGACATACTGGGGGGCTTAGAATCCTCATGTTTAATACTTCTAACAGGCTGTATCCCACGTACTCTCTGATTAAAAAAATCTGGCTAAAGGTGCGGTCTATACAGATCGTTACGGGATTCACAGACTACAGTCCAGGGCATAATCCGTAACTATTTTTTGAAGTTCCGTAAGTGGAAGATTGTCCAAGATCCCCAGTACGCATCTGATGGGCTCAAGTGGTATTGTAACGTGAAAAAATGAGTTAATAGTACTAACCACTGCCACCCAGTAGCAATGTAGTTTGGGGCAGCGCCATAGAAGATGTATAAGATCCCCATTCACCGCGGTGCATTTAGCGCACAGTGGAGTTTGTAGGATACCCATACTGTGTAGTCATAAGGGAATATAGTGCGCAGGAAGCACAATATACAGCTGGGAGAGTCTTTGCGCCGTGTTCAGTGAGCTATGTAATATTGACTTGAGGACATTATCCCACAGCTCATCATCTATCGGACCCACATCTTGCCCACATCTTGCTCCCATTTCTCTTTGGCTTTACAAGGGTAATCTTCTAAGTAGGACAGCAATAGCATTCCATAGCAATTAGAAATAAACCCCTTGGTGTCTTGTACAGACTGAACATACTGAATCACTGGTGTGGGGGACTGAGACCAGTAAGTCGATACACCCTGGGACTGGACGGTATGCTGAAGCTGGAGGTAGTAAAAGTGTATTGTGGAGGGGAGGTGGAAGACAGCTCGTAAGTCCTCAAAGGACCGGAGCAATCCATTTTGAAAAATCTGCTTCAAATGAGATGCCCCATCCTATCCACATCCCTGCACATGGCAAGTTCACTAGTTCCGTATACATGGGGGGGGGGGCAGTTACAGGGGGGTCATAAAACTGTAGTGTAATGGGTGAGGAAACCTATATCCAAATTTAAGCCGTTATTTTTTTGTGTCAAAAAGAAGTATCATTCTTAGTTCAAATGCTTTCCTTTCCTAGATATTTCTGAAATTCCTTTTAAGAACTAAGACACTGAGGTCTTTAATAGTGTGGTCCGGTTGTGAGCAGTGATGTCCCACAGGTGTGCAGAAACTGTCTTCTTTATGTTCCTTCATGGAATGTCTGTATAAATTCATTATTGTTTGCAACTTCTGTCCTGTTTCCCCAACATAAGATCCTTTCCTTCATGCTGCAAACTGTGCAACCAGATTAATCAATCTAGAAGTGTCACACACACAAATGTAACCTTCAATATCATGGGATCATACAGCTGTACCTCTAGTAATGCTGTGTACCTAATTCAATGCAAAATGTGCAGGAAAGGATCTTATGTTGGGGAAACAGGACAGAAGTTGCAAACAAGGATGAATTTACGCAGACATTCCATCAAGGAACATAAAGAAGACAGTCTCTGCACACCTGTGGGACATCACTGCTCACAACCGGACCACACTATTGAAGACCTCAGTGTCTTAGTTCTTAAAGGGAATTTCAGAACTATCCAGAGAAGGAAAACGTTTGAACTAAGAATGACGCTTCTTTTTGACACAAAAAATAATAGCTTAAATTTGGATATAGGTTTCCTTACCCATTACACTACAGTTTTATGACCCCCTCTGTGACTGCCCCCCCCCCCCCCCCCCCCGTTCTAAAGCTCTCTCTCTGTCTTATCTCAGTGACCCTGCTGCTAGCTTTATTGTGTGTTTGTTTTTCCTTTTTTTCCTTTCCCTCAGAGATTTTTTGTTAACATGCTGCTAAAACTTTTGTGAATCAGTACTGCTTGGACCTTGAAGAAGGGGACACACCCCAAAAGCTTGTCCTGAAAAATTGTATGTTAGTGAAAATAAAAAAAGTATCACGGACAGTACTCAATTTTCTCCGTCACAGGTGACAGATTCATGTAGTTCCTTACTACCATCACTTTTAAAACCTGCCACTATGGCAGCAACAGATTCTTAAAAAAATACCACCAGCTCAGAGATTAGTATGGCTTTATGTCTCCTATAGCAACACTTCACTTTCAATATTTCACTGTAGATCTGCACACGTAACTCACAGTATCCCGCTGTAGATCTCTGCTCACATCTCACAGTATCCCACTGTAGATCTTCACTCACACCTCACAGTATCCCACTGTAGATCACTCAAGCTTCACCCACACTATCCTGCGGGGTCCCTGACTTGACTCACAGCTACCCGCTGTACTTATCTTCAAGCTTCACCCACGCTGTCCCGCTGGGTCCCTGGCTTGACTACTGAAGCTGTCCCACCTCTTCACCGTCCCCGGCTAGTGAAAGGGCTGCTCTAGTACTTCTTCAGACCTGCATCCTCTCTACACCTGCCGCTGCCAACAAGTGGTTGTGCCTTTGTGGCAACTGCTTCTCCTTTACCGCTGGCACACGATCCAGTTCTCCCTTTAGGCAGGACCTCCACAACTTGGTTAGGTCTCTGATTCAATGCCTAAATCACTGCTGCTGCTTGGATTCCTAGATAGGCCTCGGTCAGGAATAGCAGTCAGGTGCTCTGGAATAGGCCTCAAGCTTCTGGCCTAGCAACCCGGAGCCATGCGACATACATCCACCCAGGCAGCTGCCCAGGTGGCAAAGAACACCAATCACCTGACTCATCCCGACTAAATAAATTGATTATCCCAGCATGCTCGGGGGGCCGAAAGAAACCCCCTGCTGATTGGCTGAGACAACCTATCCTTTCATAACCTGTGCTAACTGTAATCCATCATTCTAATGTCAAAGGCAGCAATGCCACCTTGTGACAGCAGAGAGAAAATACACCAGACTCAGGCTTAGGGTAAAATCAATGGATCCCCTACCAATTAGCGAGGCTATTAACCACCTAGCACAACTAAATTTGTTAGCAGCCCTGTTTAGGACCAGGGTGCTACACGCATATCAGAGCAATCGGTGCATCCAAAGATATAGGCACCTGAAATAATATGATGTGAATGTACATTATATATATAAAATGCTGCATAAATTGACATTGCTATACTGTATAAGTATCTGTAATAAATAAAAAAAAATATGCAGATATTGTTTTTGTCTAGGTAAGTTGAATTAGGCCATCCCTTTTCAACTTCAAAGCCACCCTTTTTGCCCTTAAGAGTGAACGACATTTACTATGACCAACAGGGGGGTAGTGTAAGGCTGGGTTCACACATATGCGAATTGGATGTGACTTTCCCCGCATCCAATTCACATGACAGGAGAGTGTGACTGGCTCTCAATGGAGCCAGTTCACACACCTCCGGGGCGGCCATGAGCCACATTTAAAAAGGGTCTTGTGCATCATGTTGTTGTGTGATAACAGCAAATGAACATTTGCTATCCTCACACTGATTCTCCTCTCAGCCAATCAGGAAGCGTGACATGAGACCCGTTTCCTGATTGGCCGAAAAAGGAGAAGCTGTGTTATTGGCCAAGGAGGAGGAGGGAAGAGACGAGACACGTGGCTGGTGGGAGAAGCAAGGGGAAGACCGACAGACCCACCAGCTGCCACTCCAGGGATGGCTCACCATACAGCATCATTTTCAGGTGGCCCCTAAAATGTGTTGTCTAAACAATACAACGAAGTAAATATCATGGTTATAGACATTCATGTTGGATGGCTCAAATTGCACCGCATTTACTGGTGTAGGCAGCTTCTTTTTATTTGCACTGGAATCAGGTCGCATGGGTGTTTATACGATTGGACCCATACGATCCAGTTCAGGGAAAAACACTGTGTTTGTGACCTGCTTTTGGGGAGTGTATAACTTTCCATTGACACCTGCAGCAGATCGCAGAACACAGTGCGATTGCTATGGTGCAGAGGAAACGCTCTGGAATCCCACTCCGCATCAGTGTGAACAGGGGCTTAAAAAGGAGGTAGGGCAGGGTCAGGCTTAGGTTTTACAAGGCTAGTTTTGCACAAAACTTCTGGTGTCTATGTTTCTATGTGTACTAATTGTTGGGACATGCTATTTTAACCACTTCAGCCCTGGAAGGATTTCCAGCTTTAGGACCGGAGCCCTTTTTCGTGCGGCGTTGTACCCAAACGAAATTTGCATCCTTTTTTTCCCACAAACAGAGCTTTCTTTTGGTGGTATTTGATCACCGCTGCGTCATTTCTGATCGCCGCTATAAACAAAATAGGAGCGACAGTTTTGCAAAAAAAACCAAATTTCTTACTTTTTGCTAAAATACAAATCCAAAAAAAATATAAAAAAACATTTTTTTTTCACCTGTTTTGGCCGATTTATATTCTTCCTCATATTTGTGATAGAAAAAATCGCAATCGGCGTTTATTGATTGGTTTGCGCAAAAGTGGTCGCGTTTACGGATGATGAGAATTCATTTTTGGGGTTTTTATTTTTTTTTTATTTTTTACTAGTAATGGCGGCGATCTGCGATTTTTAGCGGTACTGCGATATTTCAGCGGACATGTCGGACCATTTTGACACTTTTTTGGGACCATTGGCATTTATACAGCGATCAGTGCTATAAAAATGCACTGATTACTGTGTAAATGCCATTGGCAGTGAAGGGTTAACCTGCAGGGGGCGCTCTAAGGGTTAACTGTGTGTCCCTGGGTGTGTTCTTACTGTGGGGGGACTGCCCTAGCTGGGGAAGGGAAGTGGTCACAGCCTTCATGTACAGGAAGGCTGTGATCACAGCCCTTCCCCTTCACAGAACGGAGGTCCGTGTTTACTTACACAGACCTCCGTTCTTTCACTCCGGGGGGGGGCATCGCGGGTGGCTGGCAGAGATCGACTCCGCCGCACCCGCTCCCTGGCCCTCCCCGAACACAGTGAGCGCGCTCACTAGGCTCGATCCCGCACCCGCCGTCATATGACGCCGATTTGCGGGAAAGAGCCACCTTGTCGCCGTCAATTGCCGACCAGCGGTCGGCAAGCGGTTAAGCCAGTTTCACATTAGCTTGCACTCTAAAATGCAGTGTTATACTGCGCAAGCTAGGGAAGCCGGTGTGCTAGCGGTGACCTGCATTTACGGAAAATCGTAGGTCACCACCCATAGTGTGAATGAGCCTTTAGTGAAGCTAAAGGCCCCTACACACGGTGCAATAATTGGCCAGCAACGGTCGTCCAACAGCCTGTTGTCCAATAATCCGACTGTTATTAAGCACGATCCAACAGCCAATTTCCAATTATTGTCCAACAGAAGTTGGCTGACAAGACTAGAAAACTTTTGTTGGCCAACAAGGCGTTAGCCAATTGTTGGCTCGTGTGTACAGAAGTTGGCCCAACAAAAAGTTGTAAGTACAATCACGCATGCTCGGAATCCAGGAAGTGTTCGGTCGTGTATCCTGTGTTCCTAATTCACCAATTACATTCACCTGAACTTCCTTGTTATACGCTCGTAACACGTCACTACGGTTGGCTTTGTTGGCCGATTACTTGACTGCCGTCAGTACGCTGGACACAGCTGCCAACAGCCAATTTGGACAAAAGTTGGACGTTCGGTTGTCCAACAATCGGTGCGTGTGTACGAGGCTTAAGTCTGCTTATGATATATTTATCATATGCTCTGTCTGAACTGTCCAGTTTTGTAACAGACTTGCTTGGACAATCTATGTAATAAAAAGGTGGAATGCGCTGAATCAGTCAGTTAGAAAAAGGATGAAAGAACTCTGTGGAAACAAAATGATCCAATATAATAGCAGTATTCATTCTGCCTTTCAGCACCATAAATTCATTGTATTTCATAGAAAATAAACTAGAACCAGTCATTTGCTTTCCCATGAGGATTTGCTATGCTGAGATTCACTTAAGTGCCACAAATTGCTACAAGTGATTTTAGTAACCGCAAGTAAACAATCTTTTAGCTGTAACCAGTTCTAACTGGACAATTTGTTCATAAAGTATTGTAGCTGTGCCCTATGCGCCTGCTGGACAACTATTCTTAGCTTATGATGTCTGGGATTTCCAGTGCTCAGTGCTGTTCCTATAAATAATTTGAAAAATGTTCCCACTTCATGCTTTCTCAAAGAATATTCCTCATTTCCTTTAGTGGACAGCCCCTGGGAACATCACACTTGAAAACCCAACAGAGTGACAGAAAGCAATTTGATTAAAGGGGGGGGGAGCTAATCAACATGTCAAATATACATGCTCTCTTTGCATAAAAGATGACCTGAAGGAATTTGTCACAAAATCTGTGAAAAAAGTTGTATATTGTATATTAAAAGTGCTGTAATTTCTAGCAGCCAATCAAATTTTACCTTATTGGGGACACAATAATTAGCAGTTGCAAACTCTTTAACTCTTTCTTGAAAGTTCCATCGGTGGCAGTTGGATTGGTTTCTGGTGGCTGTGTGAAGTATCGGGACAGGGTCTCCCTTTCAGTACTAGAACATCTTGTCCCATATATGTCAGAATTTTAGCAGAGATGAAACAACAAGACAGTATAACCATACAGGTTATGGCGAAAGGGGAGCCCTCCAACCAAATCAGTGCGTGGCACAGTAAAGCCTTCTTTAGCCGGTTCCCACCCAGCCTAATGTACAATGACAGCTGGGTGGGACTGCTCTTGTTCTGGGAGGGCGTCATATGACGTCCTTCTATTCTTGGCATGAAAGCAAGCAGTGCAGCGATAGGTGGTCCGAGGGACACAGCGCATGACTGTTCAGGGTAAAGAACCAATGACGTTGACCTTTTACCATGTGATCAGCTGTGTCCAATCACAGCTGATCACATGTAAACAAATACTGGTTATTAGCATTTCCTTTCCTCATCGCTGTCACCATTGGAGGAAATAAAAGCCAATAACCGGCTATCCTATGACAGGGAACATTTAGGCCCCATACACACGGGTATATTAAATAAATTGGCTGTAACGTCGGGCCCAACGTCAGGGAAAAATCGGCGTCAAAAATGCAAATTCGTTGGTGTTTTGCATCGGCGTTAATGCGCGTTAGTGAGCGTCAGCGTTAATAGGCGTTTTGTTTAAAAAACATTCCTCTTCTATTTTTTAAATTGAAACCGCCGGCGCTAAAAACGCCGGTTAACGACGCTACAGTGTTAATGCGCGTTAGTGAGCGTTTTGCCGGCTCAGCGTCAAAAATGCCATAACGCTACAGCCTCGGAACGTGCTGGCCATGGGTTCTGCTTTCAGCTCACTAATGCTGATGCTATCTACAGCTCAAAATGTCAGCGTTTTTAATAGGGCAATTGAATAACATGGAGAGCTGCAACAAACACTCAAAAACACGGCGGTAAAAAACGTCTGTATGTATGAGGCCTTACACTGATAATCAGGGCACTGATCATCAGTGCAGGCCCATCAGTGCCACTCAGTGTCCATCAGTGCCCATTAGTGCAGCTTATCAGTGCCCATTAGTGCAGCTTCATCAGTGCCCATCAATGCAGCCTTATCAGTGCACATAAGTGAAGAAGAAAAATTATCTATTTGCAAAATTTTATAACAGAAACAAAGAAAAAAGTTGTTTTTTTTCCAAAATTAGTTTTTTTCGTTGGTTTAGGCCTCACACAGGATGTTTTAAAAACGGCAGCGCTACAGCAGTGCTAAAATCGTGCGTTTTGCCATTTTTTACATTTTTCCATTACAAACACCCTATATAATGTAAAAACGCCTAAAAACGTCAAACGCGGCTGACGGTTTTAACCACGTTTAGCCGCACTTTTGCACGTTGTCCGTTTTTTCTACTGCCCCTAAACGCTTATGCTTCCAAACGCCTCTGACAGTTTATGTGTGCATGGACACATAGGCTAACATGGAGGGGCTTTTAGAGGCAGTAAAAAAAACAGCAGCTGTAAAAACATCCTGTGTGCATGAGGTCTTAACAAAAAATAAGAAACCCAGTGATGATTAAATACAACCAAAAGATAGCTCTATCTGTCTCAAAAAAAAAGATAAAATTGTCTTATGATTACAGTGTTGCATGACTGCGCAATTGTCATTCAAAGTGTGACAGCACTAAAAGCTGAAAATGGGCCTGGGCAGGAAGGGGTGAAAGTGTGCAGTACTGAAGTGGTTAAACAAAAGATACTAAAATGCCTCATTATTCCAAACTGCATACAGCTGTTTCAGGCTTTTTAGGTGGAAGTGCTAACCACTTAGCCACTGTGCTGCTCCCATGATGTATTATTGGATGTCTTAAAATTGTATTAAACCCAAAATCAAAAATGTAATATATTGCAGCTTACCAATCATTGGATGTTGCAACTGCATTTAGTTTTTTTTTTTTGTTTAGGCTTTTCTCCCCTCTCTTTTTATCTGATGATCTGACCAGCAACACATCTACTGCATTAGAGCCTACTCTCTGGATGAAGGAGCACAGGGGCACATTTGGACAGCAGCATTGTCAGTCTGGGGGGAGAGGTATATTTACTAGCAGATTTAGAGACACTAACAAATTGAAACCAAACTCCAGCTAACACTTTATAAGCAGTTACAGCAACCGTTTTTCTTTCCTTTTTTTTAGATAAATGGTTTACATAAATGGGAAGCTGATCGTTGTAAGCACCATTGTCAATAGTAACCCTCTAACTTCTACATCTCCAGGGTAGTTTGTTCTGTTGAAAAACAACAGACTTACTGGCTAGATCACCAGGTGAAAACGAAAGAAAACGAATGCAGCCATCACATCTAAGAGTTGGGAAGCTGCAATATAATTAATGTTTTCTTTTGGGTTTATTACCCTTTAAAGAAATGTTGTCACTTATGATCTCACTGAGATTGTGTCCATTAGTTTTCCCTTGATATTAATCAATTTGCTACATTTGTAAATCCTGGCCCCTATCTCCTTTTCTCTTTATTGTGGATATGTATTTTTTTTTAACGATTTGTGAGGTTCTCTAGTCTCCAATAAAAAAACAATTGTATATATAAAAAAGAGGGAAAATGATGTGACCCATTGGGATAATAAAATATTATGCAGATTTTAAGTCTTTTCAATTGAATAACATTTTCCCACTCAAGTAAAGAGGAACCAGAGATGTTTGCTGCTGTACAATGTCTTTTAACAGCTCAGGAAGTTTCAATTAAGTATCACAGCAAGCTAAATATAACTTACTGAAACCACATGGCAATAGAATACAGTATATGTCCAAGACTGCAGTGCTTCTGGAGTATAATTATGGTTTTAATCAGTTATGGAATCTTACAAAAACTGTGATTACTTAACCCTTGGTATATACCTCCATGCAAGGATGAGTTTTCTAAGAGCAGCATTTGAACACCCAGGCACTTGCGGCTCTTATTTAGTGTCATTTAATGTTGCAGCACTTTGTATAAGAACATTATCAGTATCTGAACAATATATATGTTTGCAATGGGCCATTGCCATAGTCATTAGGGCCATACATAGACGTTGCGCACAGGGCGCGCCCGATGTGCCTGGGCACACCCTAATCACCCCGTGCACATTAGCATTATCACTCCGTGTGCAGGCATGGAGATGGGAAAGATCTCCCTCTTATCTGCTCTGCCATCAGAGAAGTGCTTACTTTCACTGCAGCAGCAGGGAGATCAATGTGCCAGGGTCATATATATGTTGACACACACATGCATGTGTGTTTGAGCTTTGGGTGCACACCCTAATGCAATAGGCTGCACACACCTATGGGGCCATATTATATATGCATGCCAAACTCATTGCTGCATGTAATACGTCAAAACTTTCTACAGTCTTTCCAGCTTGCTGTGTTCTGCAGTTCAAGGCAGAGGTAATATAGGACCCACAGCTTCCAAACAAAGCCTCGCACACACGGGATGACGATCGTATACAACAGGTCGTATGCACGACCGTTGTATGCGAAATCGATCATTCGTATGCGCGATTAGAACAGCATACGACGGTCGTACAAGGGGAGTTGTATGAGCAGACTAGAAAACTTGGTCGTACCAACAAGCGCTCATACGACCGTTGTATTGTGTGTACAGAGCAGTTGCTACAACAAGTTGTATTGTGTAAAACACGCATGCTCAGAAGGCAGGAACGGTCGGATGCTAATTACATGCACCTGAGCGGTCTTCTGTGCTCGTACGATCGTGTAGTGCAGTCAGTATGCAATTTACATTATCCAACATATGATTTGAAGCGATCATACGTACGATCGTCATCCCGTGTGTACGAAGCATTAGTCTCCTAATTTAAAAAAAGATATATTCTTTGGGATGATATGGGTTTTACTTATGTGGCCTTGTTTCTGATTTCCATGGACAGTACCCATGGAGATTTGTCCCTAGAAACGTTTCTGGTTTTCAATAGTGACCAATCGCTTTTTCTTTTACAATTATATTGAATCATACTTAACATTAGTGGTAAACAATAGGCATCTTGTTTTGCCTGCAAGTACCTGCTTTTGTCTTCAGATTAGTCCTTCTGCATCTGGAAAGGGCTGTAGATCGTAGGCTGAGGCTGTATAAAATCAAAGCCTCCGTGCCAGGTTTAAAGCCTGCCCTCCTATACTAGGCTCTGCTCCATGGTATTTATTTTTTTAATTACAGGTACTTATATAGCGCAGTCAATTTTATGCAGCGCATTTAACGTTCAAATGCTGAAAGTGGACACTTAGGGGTGTATTTAAAAAAAAACTACACTTACAGTAGATATTCATTCAACAAATGTTCTCCTATTATTTTTCCAAAGGTTGAATGCCATTCATTCATAAAAAAGAGTGGTTCAGGAAAATGCCACATCATGATCACTAGATGGAGCTATGTATCAATTTCCTATGATCCTCAGCTCCATCTCGGGCTCACCCTGGCACAAAGGAACTGATTTCAGTCATATGTATTTGCATGTCTACAATTTCTGTGAAATTAAACAGCAACGTTTACACTCATACATTTACAATTGACAGGATGGGTTCAAAGTTAAGTGTTGCATTCAATTATTATGGAATCTTCATGAAAAAAAATAATAATAATTCCCTTTTTTTGCACTTTACAGCTAGAGTTAAGAAAGTCAGGATTTGACCCAAAATATCTTACAATTTAGTGTTCTAGAGTAAATTTGGTCTGAAACTATGAACTAAAATGTACAGGTTTGGGTTGTGGAAGGAAAACCTAAAATGTGTTTTGGATGTTGCACATAATGAAAATAATGTACTATTATTTTTGCCTGTCAATATTAACTATCAGTCTGCAGCAATTCAGTTTAGGACTGAAAGAATTGAGATCGACATTTCACGTTTTTTTCCCTTAATAATAATAAAAAAAAGTACTTCTAAGGTATTATTAACTTACGTTGTGAATTGAAACTT
>BLSH010325470.1:400701-417607 GCA_018402905.1 Glandirana rugosa | reverse complement strand
AGAATAGTGCCTCATCGTTGGTGTCAGTGGAAAGAATACTGCCTCCTCGTTGGTGTCTGTGGAAAGAATAGTGCCTCATTGTTGGTGTCTGTGGAAAGAATAGTGCCTTATCGTTGGTGTCTGTGGAAAGAATAGCGCCTCATCGTTGGTGTCAGTGGAAAGAATAGTGCCTCATCGTTGGTGTCAGTGGAAAGAATAGTGCCTCGTCGTTGGTGTCAGTGGAAAGAATAGTGCCTCATCGTTGGTGTCTGTGGACAGAATAGTGCCTCATCGTTGGTGTCAGTGGAAAGAATAGTGCCTCCTCCTTGGTGTCTGTGGAAAGAATAGTGCCTCCTTGTTGGTGTCTGTGGAAAGAATAGTGCCTCATCGTTGGTGTCTGTGGAAAGAATAGTGCCTCATCGTTGGTGTCTGTGGAAAGAATAGTGCCTCATCGTTGGTGTCTGTGGAAAGAATAGTGCCTCGTCGTTGGTGTCAGTGGAAAGAATAGTGCCTCATCGTTGGTGTCTGTGGAAAGAATAGTGCCTCATCGTTGGTGTCAGTGGAAAGAATAGTGCCTCCTCGTTGGTGTCTGTGGAAAGAATAGTGCCTCCTTGTTGGTGTCTGTGGAAAGAATAGTGCCTCATCGTTGGTGTCTGTGGAAAGCATAGTGCCTCATCGGTGGTGTCTGTGGAAAGAAAAGTGCCTCATCGTTGGTGTCTGTGGAAAGAATAGTGCCTCATCATTGGTGTCTGTGGAAAGAACAGTGCCTCCTCGTTGGTGTCTGTGGAAAGAATAGTGCCTCATCGTTGGTGTCTGTGGAAAGAATAGTGCCTCATCGTTGGTGTCAGTGGAAAGAATAGTGCCTCATCGTTGGTGTCAGTGGAAAGAATAGTGCCTCGTCGTTGGTGTCAGTGGAAAGAATAGTGCCTCATCGTTGGTGTCTGTGGAAAGAATAGTGCCTCATTGTTGGGGTCAGTGGAAAGAATAGTGCCTTTTCATTGGTGTCTGTGGAAAGAATAGTGCCGCATCGTTGGTGTCTGTGGAAAGAATAGTGCCTCATTGTTGGTGTCTGTGGAAAGAATAGTGCCTTATCATTGGTGTCTGTGGAAAGAATAGTGCCTCGTCGTTGGTGTCAGTGGAAAGAATAGTGCCTCATCGTTGGTGTCTGTGGAAAGAATAGTGCCTCATCGTTGGGGTCAGTGGAAAGTATAGTGCCTCATCGTTGGTGTCTGTGGAAAGAATAGTGCCGCATCGTTGGTGTCTGTGGAAAGAATAGTGCCTCATCGTTGGTGTCTGTGGAAAGAATAGTGCCTCATCATTGGCGTCTGTGGAAAGAATAGTGCCTCATCGTTGGTGTCTGTGGAAAGAATAGTGCCTCATCGTTGGTGTCTGTGGAAAGAATAGTTCCTCATCGTTGGTGTCAGTGGAAAGAATAGTGCCTCATCGTTGGTGTCAGTGGAAAGAATAGTGCCTCGTCGTTGGTGTCCGTGGAAAGAATAGTGCCTCATCGTTGGTGTCTGTGGAAAGAATAGTACCTCATCGTTGGTGTCAGTGGAAAGAATAGTACCTCATCGTTGGTGTCAGTGGAAAGAATAGTGCCTCCTCGTTGGTGTCTGTGGAAAGAATAGTGCCTCCTCGTTGGTGTCTGTGGAAAGAATAGTGCCTCATCGTTGGTGTCTGTGGAAAGAATAGTGCCTCATCGTTGGTGTCTGTGGAAAGAATAGTGCCTCATCGTTGGTGTCTATGGAAAGAATAGTGCCTCATCGTTGGTGTCTGTGGAAAGAATAGTGCCTCATCGTTGGTGTCTATGGAAAGAATAGTGCCTCATCATTGGTGTCTGTGGAAAGAATAGTGTCTCATTGTTGGTGTCTGTGGAAAGAATAGTGCCTCATCGTTGGTGTCTGTGGAAAGAATAGTTCCTCATCATTGGTGTCAGTGGAAAGAATAGTGTCTCATCGTTGGTGTCTGTGGAAAGAATAGGGCCTCATCGTTTGTGTCTGTGGGAGGAATAGGGCCTCATCATTGGTGTCTGTGGGAGGAATAGTCCCCCATTGTTGATTTCAATGCAGGAACTATTGCCCTATTGTTGGTGTCAGTTGGAGCAATAGAGCCTCATGCCAGTGGGAGGAATAGTTCCCCAAAGGCCGGATAAAGGCAAACAAAGGGCTGCATTCAGCCCCCAGGCCGCAGTTTGGAGCCCCCTAACAGAGTGAAACTCCAGCCAAAACCATGAACTGGATATCATTTACTTTTTGCACCAGTGACCACACAGCAACTGAGGGAAGTCTTCTCAATGGAGTACAAACAGCAGTAAGATCCTTTTTTACCTCACTAAAAGAAAGATCTGCTATTTGTGCATCTGCTAGAGAGATTTTCTCTCATTCCCTGTCCCAGGGTTCACATAGGTGTTGAGGGGAAATTTCCCCAACTGGAACACATGCAGCAATAAAAAAAATCAACTCTATGAAAAAATAAAGCAAAAAAGCTACAATGCGCTTTACTAGAATAACAGTTCAAAAGTCTACTAAATATTTATCTACGACAAAATTTTATTAGTATTTATAAATAAATATGCAAAGCTTCTGCCAAGTCACCAGATCAAAACAGATGTTGTATGAAAAAAAAGTATTATTGACAGGTTTGATATTTTCAAATGCCTCATACTGCCAAAGGATAAAACTACCAACTATAATGCTATCTCTTGTGGAATTTGAAATATTAGAATACAAGGATTCTCAGCACAACAGTAAACTAGCATACCAAAACCCTGGAGTATCAGACACTTGCGACATATTGTCTGGAAAAGGAAAATAAAAAACCTTTATATTTATTATTTCAGATGTAAGGCATATTTTATACTCCTCAACATGATACACAAATCAAAAAAAAATCTAAAAAATTTTGTTCTTTTGTATACTCAGTACAGGCAGCATTCTGTAGATCTAGATGAATTCTGAGAGATTCTAGATTAATTCTGAGTGTATCCAACACAGATGTATGTGTATATATATATATATATATATATATATATATTATACAGTATCTCACAAAAATGAGTACACCCCTCACATTTTTGTAAGTGTTTTATTCTATCTTTTCATGTGACAACACTGAAGAAATTACACTTTGCTACAATGAAAAGTAGTGAGTGTACAGCTTGTATAACAGTGTCAATTTGCTGTCCCCTCAAAATAACTCAACACACAGCCATTAAGGTCTAAACCGCTGGCAACAAAAGTGAGTACACCCTCAAGTGAAAATGTCCAAATTGGGCCACCATTATTTTCCAGCACTGCCTTAACCCTCTTGGGCATTGAGTTCACAAGAGCTTCACAGATTGCCACTGAAGTCCTCTTCCACTCCTCCATGATGATATCACAGAGCTGGTGGATGTTAGAGACCTTGCGCTCCTCCACCTTCCGTTTGAGGATGCCCCACAGATGCTCAATAGGGTTTAGGTCTGGAGACATGCTTAGTCATTCCATTACCTTTACCCCCCGCTTCTTTAGCAAGGCAGTGGTCATCTTTGAGGTGTGTTTGGGGTTGTTATCATGTTGGAATACTGCCCTGGGGCCCAGTCATGGGCTTCACTATGTCACAGTACATGCTGGCATTCATAGTTCCCTCAATGAACTGTAGCTCCCCAGTGCCGGCAGCACTCATGCAGCCGCAGCCCCAGACCATGACACTCCAACCACCATGCTTGATTGTAGGCAAGACACACTTAACATTGTACTCCTCACGTGGTTGCCGCCACACACACTTGACACCATCTGAACCAAATACGTTTATCTTGGTCTCATCAGACCACAGGACATGGTTCCAGTAATCCATGTCCTTAGCCTACTTGACTTCAGCAAACTGCAAGCTTTCTTGTGCATCATCTTTAGAACAGGCTTCCTTCTGGGATGACAGCCATGCAGACCAATTTGTTGCAGTGTGGCATATGGTCTGAGCACTGACAGGCTGACCCCCCACCCCTTCAACCTCTGCAGCAATGCTGGCAGCACTCAAATGTCTATTTCCCAAAGACAACCTCTGGATATGATGCTGAGCACGTGCACTTAGCTTCTTTGGTCGACCATGGCGAGGCCTGTTCTGAGTGGAATCTGTCCTGTTAAACCACTGTATGGTCTTGGCCACCATGCTGCAGCTCAGTTTCAGGGTCTTGGCAATCTTCTTATAGCCTAGGCAGGCCATTTTTATGTAGAGCAACAAATCTTTTTTTTCAGATCCTCAGAGAGTTCTTTGTCATGAGGTGCCATGTTGAACTTATGCCCAATTTGGACATTTTCACTTAGGGGTGTACTCACTTTTGTTCTCAGCGGTTTAGATATTAATGGCTGTGTGTTGAGTTATTTTTTACACTGTTATACAAGCTGTACACTCACTACTTTACATTGTAGCAAAGTGTAATTTCTTCAGAGTTGACACATGAAAAGATACAATAAAATATTTACAAAAATGTGAGGGGTATACTCACTTTTGTGAATAAAAGTTACCGTATTTTTCGCACCATAAGACGCACTTTTTCCCCCCCAAAAAATGGGGGAAAGAGTCACTGCGGGCTCCCGGACACCAATGAGCGCCGCTGTCACTTCACCATGAGAAGACAGAGCAGCCCCAGCGGCCAAATGGGGTACTGCAGCGGCGGCCGCTCAGGCTGCTCTGTCCTCTGAGTGTTGGGCACACCTGTGATGACATCATCACAGCAGGTGCGGCGGGAAATCCAAATAGGTCTCCTTGTCAGCTTTGTCCTAAGGCACAGGTAGGGCTGCATTGCATGGACACTGGTATATGGCTGCATTGCATGGACACTGGTATATGGCTGCATTGTATGGACTGTGTTATATGGCAGCATTGTATGGACACTGGTATATGGCAGCATTGTATGGACACTGGTATATGGCTGTATTTTATGGACACTGGTATATGGCTGTATTTTATGGACACTGGTATATGGCTGTATTTTATGGACACTGGTATATGGCTGTATGTCATGGGACTGGTATATGGCTGTATTTTTTGAACACTCTGGTATATGGCTGTATTTCATGGACACTGGTAAATATTTTAGTACACCATTTGGTTCAGAATATTTTTTTTTGTTTTGTTTTCCTCCTCTAAAACCTAGGTGCGTCTTATGGTCAGGTGCATCTTATGGTCAGGTGCGTCTTATGGTGCGAAAAATATGATAATTTATCCACCATTTTTAAGGAAATCCACTGAAGCAAGCATACAGTCAGTGAAGTCTAAAAAGTCTAATTTACTTTTTGTTTGCATGCTTGTTCTAAGTCAGTAGCTCTGAGGATATTTGGACCCATATCACAATGACAGCCCTGGAGCTTGCACCTCAAAGTTGTATCAGCAATGGTAGCTTCTACATTTCAATCCTTACAGCTTTAAATGTATAATACAAACATTTATTGTGTGGCTGCTAAAATGCTATCCTGAGAGACTCTGTGACAGTCTTATGAGAGCCCACCTCACACCACATCCTCTTGCTCCCCTGCAGTTCACTTGTAAAATAATTGTTGATTCTGGTTGTTTAAGGAGCATGACACTTCCTCACAGGATGCAATGCTAAGGACTGGGTAGCCTGAACACTGTCATGTGAGAAGGAGGTGGAAGCTTGGATACCAAGGGTTTGATTCCCGGTTATGATGGAGGACGTAACGGCATGGGAGTATGGTGAGGATAAATATAAGTGATGCGGTTGATGGGCTTTCCAGAGATTCTGTGCCTTTCTCCTTAATGGTTAAGGTGACAGGGTCTTTTAAACTCTATCTTGTTTACAAAATCAAGCAAGGCATAATTGTTACAAGTACTCTCTCAGGTAATTCCCAGTTTTCATAGGTTATAACATACTTACAGTAAACATTGTAATATTTAAAGTACAATTTTATCAGTCCATCTCTAGTTATACTCTGTTCAACGTCACATGTAACATAGGTTGCAATTTGGCAATGACCCAATCTTTTCCTAAGTAAATAGAGAGTAATTTCCACCAAAAATGAATGAAGGAAATATGTTATTAACCTACTGATTTGTATGCCTAATTAGTGACTTTACATCTGCTTAATATCTCTGCTTTTGGTCTTCAGTGAGATCTGTATTCACCTCCATTACAAAATACATCCATCAGAAATGTCTGTGTTATGTTTTGGTTTGTTTTACCATTTCCAGTTCTGATCACAATGGGACATGTGACCATATGAAGATTAGAAGAATTAAACCAAGCACAGGCACCCTACACCCCTCCAAGACCTTCTGGGTTATGTTGTGTTCCTTTAATTGCAGCTCCTCTGCTCATGAAAGCTGACATAATGCTAAGCCTACATTATACCCTATCTCAATGGTGTTTAAAGCACATTGAAAGCTAAAGCTTTATATTCTTTTTTTTTTATATCCATTTGTATTCCATTTGACAGATTTCCCTTCACTTGTTGCCCTGTAGGCACAACAGAAAGTTGAAGAAATTACTCCAAAGTGAGGTAAATCAAATGTCCTCATTTGAAAATTCCCACTCTATTCCTGCTATTGCCTTGCTTAAAGTGACCCCGTCACCCACTCTATACATATAAGCCTTAAAAAAAAATTAATTGTTTGAATATTTTCTTCAATTATCCAATCACATGTAGATGAATTAAAGCTGAGTTATAGTTGATGCAATGTCCTGAAGCTCCCTTGCCAGCTACTGACATCTTCAGCTGGTCTTCTCCCAGGTCTTTGACCGTTTTGATTGGACGGGCAGAGTTGACATCATTCCTGTATATGCGTGGGAGTGCATTCATCTTGGTAGATCACTGGGCTGCTTGTGTAGACAGCCAGTAAGAAACTTTAATGCAAAAGAGACATTGTAAATCTCTTCTGCATTAAAAATTATTATTATTATTATACACGATTTATATAGCGCCAACAGTTTACACAGTGCTTTACAATATAGAGGAGGGACATCACAATTATAATACAGTTCAATACAGAAAGGACAGGAGGGTCCTGCTCGTGGAGATTACATTCTAAATGGAGGGAGGTGGTGGTACAAAAGGTAGTAACTGCGGGGATGGGTTGATGGGGGTGGCTCAGGTACAGTTCTTAGGTGGGTGAGGGATAGGCTTCCCTGAATAAATGAGTTTTCAGGGATCTGCTAAAGGTGGACAGGGTAGGGGCTGATCGTACATACTGGGGCAGGGAATTCCAGAGGATGAAAGAGGCTCTGGAGGAGTCCGGAAGGCGAGCATGGGAGGAGGTAATAAGGGAGCTAGAGAGCAGGAGGTCCTGGGAGGAGTGGAGGGGATGATTTGGGCGATATCTGCAGACAAGGTTGGTGATGTAGCTGGAGGCAATGTTGTGGATGGCCTTGTATGTTGTGGTTAGTATTTTAAAGTTTACATGGTGCGGTAGAGGAAGCCAGTGAAGGGATTGGCAGAGATGGGCTGCAGTCAGGTATAGGTTAGACCCCGTTCACACCAGAACGTTTTTCAGGCGCTTTTGCGCTAAAAACAGCGACTGAAAAGTGCCTGGAAAACTACCCCCATCAACCCCAGTGTGAAAGCGCGAGTGCTTTCACACTGGGGCGGTGCACTTGCGGGATGGTAAAAAAAGTCCTGCAAGCCACATCTTTGGGGCGGTGTGGGAGCGTTGTATTCACCGCTCCTCCACTGCCCCTGCCCATTGAAAACAATGGGGCAGCACTCCAGAAGTGCCTGAACACTTCTTCGGAAGCACCGCTAACCGGCACTTTTAACCCCTTTTTAACCCCTTGTGGGGGGTTAAAAGTGCACCACTGCCGCCCAAATAGCGGTGTCAAAGCGGCGCTATAAACAGCAGTAAAGCGCTGCAAATTAGCAGTGTTTTACCACTAACGCTCGGGCAGCCCTAGTGTGAAAGGGGTCTTAGTGAGGTATATTAGTCTAGCATCAGCATTCATAATAGACTGAAGGGGGATAGCCTGTGTAAGGGCAGGCCATTAAGGAGAGAGTTGCAGTAGTCAAGGCGGGAAATAACCAAGGAGTGAATATGTTGTTTTGTCAGGAAGGGTCGAATTCTGGAGATGTTGCAGAGGTTAAGGTGGCAAGATTTAGCCAGTGATTGGATGTGAGGGCTGAAGGAGAGGTTAGAGTCAAGGATTACACCCAGCACCCTGGCATGTGTGGAGGGACCAATGGTTGTGCTATTGATCTTAATAGTAAAGTCATGGGGGGGGGGGCGGGAAGGAGGAAATATAACAAGCTCAGTTTTAGAAAGATTGAGTTTGAGAAAGTGGTGTGACATCCATACTGATATGTCATTCAATAAGTTTGTGATCGGTGAGGAGGATGAGGGGGTGAGTTGAGGAGTGGAGAGATAGATCTTGGTTTCGTCGGTGTAGAGGTGGTATTGGAAGCCATGGCAGGTTATCAACTGGCCCAGGGAAGAGGTATAGAGAGAGAATAGGAGGGGCCCAAGGAAGGAGCATTGGGGTACCCCAACAGAAAGAGGAAGAGGGGCGGAGGAGATGGAGTTGTAAGTGACACTGAAAGTGCGCTGAGATAGGTAGGAGGAGAACCAGGATAAAGCAGAATTATGGAGGCAGAGAGGTCCAGGAGTATGAGTATGGCGTACTGGCCATTGGTTTTAGCAATTAGTAGGTTGTTGGTGAGTTTTAGTAGGGCAGTTTCAGTGGAATGTCGTGGGTGGAAACCGGACTGTAGGGGGTCGAGAAGGTTGTTGTCAGTGAGGCTGCAACTCATTTGGTCATGGACAAGGCGTTTGGTGAGCTTGGAGGCAAACGGGAGCAGGGAGATGGGTCTCAAGTTATTCAAGCAGGTGGGGTCAAGTGAAGGTTTTTTAAGTAGGGGGGTAACCAGTGCATGTTTGAGAGGGGAGGGAAAAGTGACGGAGGACAGATTGGAGATGTGGGTTAGGGAGTTTAGGATAGAGCGGGAAGGTGGTCGCAGTAATTGTGAGGGGACAGGTGATGAGGTGGGCTTCCTCGGTGGTAATAGGGCAGAAGGAAGAGAGTATTGAGTGCAGTGTTGGATCTGATGTGTTGGATAGGGGAGGAAGTTGGATGTTGGATATCTCCTTGCGAATTGTGCTGATTTTGCTTTTGAAATGGTTGGCAATTTCTTGAGCGGTAAGCAAGTTAGTAGGTGGGGGGTGAAATAAGGAGTTAAGGGTAGAAAAGAGTTGACAAGGTTTGGATGAGAGGGTTTTGATGAGAGTGTTGTAGTAGGTTTGTTTAGCAGTGTGGAAGCAGGAGTTGTATTTGAGAAGGGCAGATTTGTAGAGGGTAAAGTCTTGCAGGGATTAAGATTTAGACCACGCTCGCCCAAGAGCACGGCTGCTTCTCTTGAGACTTCTGGTGTCGTCTATTTGCCAGGATTGTCCTGTCAGTTTAACATTTTTTTACTAAAATTCCATTTTAAGTAAACCGGAATTTGATTTTTACATGAAGTGAATCTTCACACAAATCATCCACGTGTTCACATAAATTTTCTACTCCTACAGTAAATCAGCCTCATTGGTAAATGTACCCACGTAGCAGTAACTTATGCCTTCTTTCCTTCAAAATTCTTCTTTTTATTTTGTCCCCCAAACAGCTGATATTTTTAACCACCTCCAACACTTCTAACAGTGTTAGGGGCTCTCGATGCCAGCCAACGTTACTGCTTCCCCTTCCTGGCCTTGACATTGCCTGTGCCCCTTGCAGGGGCCAAGGAAGCTTTACAGGATCTGCAAAGACATTCCACTGGACACTGTAATGAACCACGTACCTGAGCGAGTGGAGCCTGTCTCTTGTAGGAGGAGACCTCTCATACAGCTCTGACTCAGAGCCCACTGGAATGGGAACAGTGGTCACGTGAGTCCAGCGAGGTAGGAGTGCCTCTGGAAAACAGCAGGAGACTGGATGCTGGAGTGGAGCTGGTAACACCGGACAGCAGACAGCTGGAAACAGGAACAGCAGCAGCAGACAGCAATCACAGCAGCTAGATGCAGGGCACAGGACAGCAGACAGCTGACTTTAGAAGCAGGCAGGAGGATGGTCAGGCAAGCCGGGTCAATCACAGATGAATGGAGTAGCAGAATCGGTATGCGGGGGATGGTCAGAGGCAAGCTGGGTTCGGCAACGGAGATCAGGCGGCAGAGGTTAGCAGGATCCAAAACAAGCCGGGTCAGGGTAGGAGAAGACAGGGTGGTCAAAACAAGCCAGGTCAATCAGGTAACGGATCAGGTAGCAGATAACGGCAAGCAGGTACAGGTACTGACAAGCTGCAGATCAGACAGCATTAAAGCCAAGGTCTGACTTCCTTATAAAGGCCCAAGTGATGTGCTGACAGAGCTACTGGGTCCTAGGGCCCTCTTGCTCTGACAGATTCTGGGTCCTAAAGTCCTCCTGCTATGACGGATTCTGGGTTCTGACAACATTCCTGCGCATGCGTACATGTGCACGTCTCTGAACGGTTGTGGGAATCTTCATTTGAATCCGTGCGCGCGTGCGCATAAGCGTGCGCGATCGCAAAGCTCGTCTAGATCCCTGACAGACACAAACCTTCCATCTTCGTTTCAAAGGATTCATTCATAGAAGTTCACATTGGTCCAGGTTCTTTTACCATTAGGACTCTTTTAGGGACATCTAGGGGCTCCACTCTTGGATAAGCTCCTTGAAACATCTCTCGTTATAAATATCTCTCTCTTATTGCAGCAAGTCAGCATGGTGGCTAAGTGCTTAACCTTCATGCCTTGCAGTCCTAGGTCTTGAATTATAATTCCACAAAGCTTGCTAATTGCAAGGATTTTCAAAGGTGACTCCTTCCTCCTTCCGCATTTCAAAACATACCTGCAGGTTAATTAACTTTTTCCCAAACTGGCCCTACTCTGTAGGCTTTGCTCTTTCCACATGCAGCAGGACAAAAATGCATAGTTACTACTGGATACAGTAAGTTTAAATTATTTCTACTTTCTTTAACCACTTCAGCCCTGAAGGATTTCCTACTTTAGGACCAGAGTACTTTTTGTGATTCGGCACTGCGTTGCTTTAACTGACAATTGTGCGGTCGTGCAACGTTGTACACAAACAAAATTGGCGTCCTTTTTTCCCACAAATAGGGCTTTCTTTTGGTGGTATTTGATCCCCTCTGCGTCACTTCTGATCACCCCATAACAAGAAAAGAGCAACAATTTTGAAAAAAAAACAACATTTTTTACTTCTTGCTATAATACATATACAAAAAAAATATATATAATAAAACAAATTAATTTTTGGCCAATATATATACTTCATCATATTTGTGGTACAAAAAAAATCACAATCGGCGTATATTGATTGGTTTGCACAAAAGTTGCTGCGTTTACAAACCATGAGAATTAATTTATGGCGTTTTTACCTCTTTTTTCTGTTTTTACTAGTAAGGGTGGCGATCTGCGATTTTTATCGGGAATGCGATATTGCGGTGGACGTGTCGGACATTTGTGACACTTTTTTGGGACCATTGACATTTATACAGCGATCATCTAACTATCCCGAATACAGGGATCAGTAGATCCCTGTCATGTCGCCTGTCAGAATGGGGAGCCGCCGTGTTTACATCGGCGGTTCCCCGTTCTCCCTGTGTAGTAAGCGATTGCTGGTCACCGGCGCCTGTGTGAATCACCGTTTATAGACTGTGATTGGCGTTACACTGCTACTCTGCAGCAGTAAATGTACGCGACACCATCGTTAACGTTCAATTGTAGTCAAGTTAATGGAATCACTTCTGAAAAGAAGGATCATTGAACACCTAAAAATACACAGCTTGCTGGACCCAAAGCAGCATGGCTTTACTGAGGGCAGATCATGTCAGACTAAACTGAATGCATTATTTCAGTATATTGCCAATGTTTTGGACCAGTGTGGTGCTGTGGACATAGCATATCTTGATTTCAGCAAGGCATTTGATACAGTTCCACATAATGATCTAATACAAAAGTTGTACAAGCTAGAATGTAACACTTGGGTAGAGTTGAACGAACCTGGACTGTAAAGTTTGGGTCCGTACCGGACTTTAGGGTGTCCGTGCCCTGAACCCGATCCCGGACATTTCAAAAAAGTCCAGGATCGGGTTCGGTATTCGGGTATTTATTGGCGCCTGTTGAATAGCTGCAGGGCAGCCAATCAACAAGCGTTTCACTCATTTGCCCTTAGAAGCCATCACAGCCATGCCTACTAATGGCATGACTGTGATTGGCCAGTGCATCATGTGACCCAGCCTCTATATGTCGCGTGTCACATCGTCTCATACTGGAGTAGGGAAAGGTTCATGGCGCTGCTGTGAGGGAAAGATTAGCGTTCTAATATCATCTCATCCTGCATTAGTGACAGGTTCCTGGTGGTGCTGTGAGGGAAAGATTAGTGTTCTAAAATCATCTCATACTGCAGTAGGGACAGGTTCCTGTTGGTGCTGTGAGAGACAGATTATCGTTGTAAAATCATCTCATATTGCAGTAGGGACAGCTTCCTGTCGGTGCTGTGAGGGACAGATTATTGTTCTAAAATCATCTCATACTGGTGTTGGGAGAGGTTCCTGTCGATGCTGTGAGGAACAGATTATCGTTCTAAAATCATCTCATATTGCAGTAGGGACAGGTTCCTGTCGGTGCTGTGAGGGACAGATTATCGTTCTAAAATCATCTCATACTGGAGTAGGAACAGGTTCCTGGCGGTGCTGTGAGGGACAAATTATCATTCTAAAATCATCTCATACTGCAGTAGGGACAGGTTCCTGTCGGTGCTGTGAGGGACAGATTATCGTTCTAAAATCATCTCATACTGCAGTAGGGACAGGTTCCTGTCGGTGCTGTGAGGGACAGATTATCGTTCTAAAATCATCTCATACTGCAGTAGGGACAGCTTCCTCTCGGTGCTGTGAGGGACACATTATCGTTCTAAAATCATCTCATACTGCAGTAGGGACCGGTTCCTGTCGGTGCTCTGAGGGACAGATTATCGTTCTAAAATTATCTCATACTGCAGTAGGGACAGGTTCCTGTCGGTGCTGTGAGGGAAACATTATCGTTCTAAAATCATCTCATACTGGAGTAGGGACAGGTTCCTGGCGGTGCTGTGAGGGACAGATTATCGTTCTACAATCATCTCATACTGCAGTAGGGACAGCTTCCTGTCGGTGCTGTGAGGGACAGATTATTGTTCTAAAATCATCTCATACTGCAGTAGGGACAGGTTCCTGTCGGTGCTGTGAGGGACAGATTAGCGTTCGAAATTCATCTTATACTGGTGTAGGAAGAGGTGCCGGGTGCTGGTGTGAGCGGTGCATTTCTTGCACAAAAATAAAAAGTGCGTCTACATTGCTGTTTTCAAAAGAAGAGAATAATAATTTATTATTCTTTTTTTTTTTAGTATTAATAAATAGTGCTACATAGTACATTTGCACCTTGCTGTGCATTTCTTGCGCAAAAATAAAAAGTGCGTCTACATTGCTGGTTTAAAAAAAAAAAAATATTCTTAATACTACATTTGCGGCCAGTGGTGCATTTCTTGCACAAAAATAAAAAGTGCATCTATATTGCTGGTTTAGAAAAAAAAGAATAATAATTTATTATTCTTTTTTTTATTATTAATAAATAGTGCTACATGGTACATTTGCGTCCAGAATGAGGAGAACGTCAAATAAGGGACGTGGTCATGGTGCTGCTGGTGTTGGTGAAGTTCCTGTTGCAAGGAGAGGACGTGGTCGATTTGTGCCAGCTACACGCACAGGTGAAACACCTTCCTCAGGTGCGAGTAGCCGACAGAACCTTCAACGTTATATGGTAGACCCGAATGCAGCTCAACGAATGGTGAGGCCAGAACAAGTACAGATGATAGTAGATTGGGTGGCTGACAATGCCTCCAGTTCCTTCACATTGTCTCCCACCCGGTCCCTTGATGAAAGCTCAGAATTGGCACCTGAACCCCATGGCCATCTGTCTTTCACCTCAGCCCCAGTAAGTCAGCCAAGCAGTCTGAGCCCCAAGTCATGCAGCAGTCTCTTCTGCTTTTTGATGACTCTGCTGGTGTGCTTTCCGTGGGCCATCCACATAGCCCTGCCCCAGAAGTGGAAGACATTGAGTGCACCGATGCCCAACCACTTCTGTTTTAGGATAAGGACATGGAAACACCACCGCAGCACGTCTCTGATGATGACCAAACACAGGCGCCAACTGCTGTAGCTTTCCACAGTGTGCAGACTGACAAGGAGGGCAGTGGTGAAGGGTGGGTGGAAGATGATGTGGAGGATGATGAGGTCCTAGACCCCACATGGAATGAAGGTCATGCGAGTAACTTGTGCAGTTTGGAGGAAGAGGTGGTGGTCGCACAGAGGCACCAGCACAGCAAAAGAGGAAGCAGGTTGCAAAAGCGAAGCGACCGTCCCCTAGACAGTACGCCTGCTACTACCCACCACACCCAGGGACCTAGCACACCAAAGGCAGCTCAAAGGAGTTCCCCGGAGTGGCAGTTCTTCAGACAATGTGCTGACGACAAGACACGAGTGGTTTGCACACTGTGCAATCAGACTCTGAAGTGAGGCATACATGTTCTAAACCTGAGCACAACCTGCATGACCAGGCATCTACATGCAAAGCACGAGCTGCAGTGCAATAAGCACCTCAAAATCCAAGAAAGGTCTCGGCCTCCTCCTGCTTCCTCTTCTGCTGCTGCCTTGGCCTCTTCCTCCACCTCTACAGTGCCAGTGTCACCTGCCATCCAGCAAACAGACGATATGACAGCAACGCCACCATGTCCGCCACCGTCCCCAAGCATTTCCACACGGTCCCATGGAAGCTTACAGCTCTCCATCTCCCAAACACTGGAGAGAAAGAGGAAGTACCCCCCTACCCACCCACGATCCCTGGCTCTGAATGCCAGCATTTCAAAATTCCTGGCCTTTGAAATGCTGTCATTCTGTCTGGTGGACACGGACAGTTTTAAAAACCTGATGGTGGTGTCTGTCCCACAGTACATGGTTCCAAGCCGCCACTACTTTTCCAGGCAAGCCATCCCTTCCCTGCACAAACAAGTCGGAGACAAGATCAAGTGTGCACTGCGCAACGCCATCTGTGGCAAGGTCCACATAACCACTGATACGTGGACCAGCAAGCACGGGCAGGGACGCTATATCTCGCTAACTGCACACTGGGCAAATATAGTGGCGGGTGGGCCTGGGGTGGCTAGCCGTTTGGCGCATGTCCTTCCACCGAGGATTGCAGGGCATTTCTCTTTGCCTCCTGTTGCCTCCTCCTCCTACTCCGCTTCCCCCTCCTCATCAGGTCAGCGTAACACCTTCACCACCAACTTCAGCACATCCAGGGGGAAATGACAGTAGGCTGTTTTAAAACTGATATGTTTGGGGGATAAACCCCACACTGCGTTGCAGCTGTGGATGGACATTGAACAACAGACCGACGAGTGGTTGTTGCCACTGAGCCTCAAGCCCGGCCTGGTGGGGTGCGATAATGGGTGAAATCTCGTAGCAGCTCTGGGCCTAGCCGGTTTAACGCACATCCCTTGCCTGGTGCATGTGTTGAATTTGGTGGTGCAGAAATTTCTAAAAAACTACCCGGATATGTCAGAGCTGCTGCAGAAAGTGTGGGCCGTCTGTGCACGCTTTCGGCGTTCTCCCCCTGCTGCTGCTCGCCTGTCTGTGCTGCAGTGGAACTTCGGCCTTCCCGCTCACAGCCTCCTATGCGACATGCCCACAAAGTGGAACTCCACCTTGCACATGCTGGAGAGACTGTGCGAGCAGCAGTAGGCATTAGTGGAGTTTCAGCTGCAGCACGCACCGGTCAGTCGCTCTGCAGAACAACACCACTTCACCACCGAGTGGGCTTCCATGCAAGACCTGTGTACCATATTGCGGTGTTTCGAGTACTCCACCAACATGGCCAGTGCCGATGACGCTGTTCTCAGCGTTACTACCCACTTCTATGTCTCCTTGAAAAAACACTTCGGGCGATGATGGAAGAGGATGTGGCACAGGAGGAGGAAGAGGGGTCATTTCCACGGTTATCAGGCCAGTCATTCACAAGTGGCTCGGAGGGTGGGTTTCTGCACCAACATAAGCCAGGTAAAAAATAATCAAGCTGGGCACAGTTCTGGAGGATGAGGACAAGGATGATGAGGAGGAGGAGGAACCGTGTTCAGAGCAGGGTGGCACCCAACGCAGCTCGTGGGCATCTCTGGAGCGTGGCTGGGGGGGATACAGAGGACACAGATGATACACCTCCCACAGAGGACAGCTTGTCTTTGCCTCTGGGCAGCCTGGCACACGAGTGACTACATGCTGCAGTGCCTGCTCAACGAGAGCCGAGTTGCCCACATTTTAACTTGTGCTGATTACTGGGTGGCCACCCTGCTGGATCCCCATTACAAGGACAACGTGCTGTCCTTAATTCCCTCACTGGAGCGTGATTGGAAGATGAGCGACTACAAGAGCACACTGGTAGATGCGCTGCTGAGGGCATTCCCAAATGACACTGGGGGCTCAGTGGAAGCACAAGGCGAAGGCAGAGGAGGAGGAAGAGGTCGCCAACGCAGCTGCGGCACAGCCAACACCTCAGAAGGCAGGGTTAGCATGGCCGAAATGTGGAAAAGCTGTCAGCAGCATGCCACAACAAACAGCACCACCAGCTGATAAGCAACGTCTTAGCAGGAGGCAGCATTTCAGCAACATGGTGGAACATTATGTGTGCACACGCCTACACGTACAGACTGATGAGTCTGCCCCATTCAACTTCTGGGTCTCCAAATTGGGCACATGGCCTGAGCTTGCCCTTTATACCTTGGAGGTGCTGGCCTGCCCTGCAGCCAGTGTATTGTCACTATTGCGGGGGACGACATGATTTGTGTGCAAGTCTGTTATGTGACCGACGTCCCGTCCGGTCGTGGAGGTTCCATATTTCCCGTTCG
>BLSH010325470.1:367781-381212 GCA_018402905.1 Glandirana rugosa | reverse complement strand
CCCCTCCACTAGCATAATTCATCTCCCCTCCAAAAGCACTCCCCAGTCTCCAGCACTTCTCTGTGTGTGCATCCTGCACCCCCTCCCATTGTTACTGTATCCCCCTCCCCTATCAACAAAACTATTCACAGACCTCAGAGATTCAGCATGGCTCTTGCAGTGAATGTCTCTCTCTCCTCTCGGCTCCTCCTCCTGTCTGTATGCATCGGAGCTGAGCAGGAGGATCTTCTGTGTAGTATGCAGGCTCAATGGGGAGAGATGATAGTGTCAGCTGCTAAAAAGGGACGATTGCTGCGTGGGGGACCCGGGCGCCCTGCAACAGATGTGGAGAAGGTGTCCTGAGTGCCCACGCTAGTGTGCACCTGTCAGGCCAGGTACCAGAGCTCAGTGCTGGAACTTGTTCAGGCACTGGGCTCCAGAATCAGCACAGATTCCTTGGGACTGAAGTACCAGGAGACTCTCATGGGGCCCCCTACTGGCCAAGGGCCCTTGGGCAGTGCCGAATGCCCTAATGGTCAGTCCACCCCTGGTTGTGAGTGGGGAACACATCTGAGAGAAGAGCCACCATCCACACCCGCAGCCCGCTTTCTCCCTCTTATCAGCAGCACAGTGGCGGAGGGCGAGCAGAGACAGAAAAGGGCACAGAGCCTGCTGAACCGGGCTACATGTTCCATATTCAATAACTGGAAAGTCCAAGAGCATCCCATTCACAGCTTTTGTGCAGAAAAATGCAAATTGTCTGACAGTATTTTCTGATAACATGCTGCATTCATCTTGCCATCAATTTTCACTAGATTTTCCTTGCCTTTAGAGCTCACCCCCCCCCCCCAAAAAAAAACACCAGTAAACCATCACCATGCTTCACAGAGAGGATGGTATTCTTGTCGCTGTTTGACCCCTCTCCAAATACTGTATAGCGCTTATGTATGTGACCATAAAGCTCTATTTTGGTCTTGTCACTCCAGATTACAGTGTGCCAGAAGCTGTAAGCTGTGTCAAGGTGTTGTTAGGCATATTGTAATCTGGCTTTTTTGCGGCATTGGCACAGTAAAATGGAAAATTGTATACTTACCTGACGGTAATTTTCCTTTCCTGATGCAAAGCACGACAGCATATACGCATGGGCTGGCTCCGCTCCCAAGCCCAGTTCCAGGATCCGGTTACACTATAAAGCCTTCGTACCACTACCAAATGACCACAAAAAAAAACCCCCCCCCCCCAAAGCCCCTTGGGAGGGACCTATATGCTGTCGTGCTTTGCATCAGGAAAGGAAAATTACCGTCAGGTAAGTATACAATTTTCCGTTTTCCTGACACAAGCACGACAGCTTATACACATGGGACTTAGCAATCACCACAAAAGAACAAGGGTAGGTAATGCTGTAATATTTATTTAGTGAATGGGTCTGTCCAATACAGCGCGGCCGAAGTGCACTGTGGTTAAGGCTGCTGGATCCACCTTATAGTGGTCCAGAAATGTGCTGAATGTAGACCATGTTGCGGCCCTACATATTATCTCTGGCGAAATTCCCTTGAATTCGGCCCATGAGGTTGCCATACTCCTAGTGGAGTGGGCCTTCAATCCTCTTGGTGGCTCTAGCTTCTTGGCGCAGTATGCTCTCCGAATTAACTTTACCAGCCATGTAGCCAACGTCCTAGGGGACGCTGCTAGCCCCTTTCTGCTTCCTCCTGGAATCACAAATAGGTTCTCCACCCTCCTGAAAGTAGAGGTCCTTTCTATATAGGTTTTCAGCATAGCCCCCACATCTAGCTCGCCTGGTTCTGCTAGTGTGTCCCTCTGCAAGGTTGGGAGCACTATGTCCTGACTACGGTGAAATGCTGTGTTGGGGAAGTGGCAGAAGTAAGGTGGTTTGTAGCCTAGCGCGTGGATGTCTGATACTCTCCTCCCTGAGGTGATGGCTGTGAGGAATACCGCTTTCAGTGTTATGTCCCACATCCATGCTTGACCCCCCGAGAAGGGGTTTTGTGCTAACGTGTCTAACACCACCTGCAGGTCCCAGGGAGGGATATATGACCGTCTTGAAGGCTGAATTATGGTACAGGCCCTTAGATATTGTTTCACTAAAGGGTCTGTGGACCATCTGACTCCCGTCAGTGAGGATAGTGCTGACACCTGTACTCGGAGTGTGTTAGCATGTAGCCCCTTTTCCAGTCCTGCTTGTAAAAAGGTCAGTATCTGGTATACCGATGGAGCCCTCAGGTCAAAGTCTTGAGTTCTTGCGAACGCAGAAAATTTTTCACACACTCTTGAGTAGGTTACGTTGGTTGCCAGGGCTCTTGCTTTCAGCAAGGTTTCGACCACGGCTGCTGTACAGCCAACTTCCTTTAGTCTCTGCCCCTCAGCCTCCAGGCAGCTAAGTGGAGTTTGCCAGGGTCTGCGTGTAACACCTGTCCCTGACTCAGAAGTGTCGGTATTCTGGTAACAATATTGGTGGCTCCATTGCTAGTGACTGCAGCAGCGGATACCACGGTCTGCGAGGCCAACACGGTATTATCGCTATGACTATCCCTGGATGCCTCTGTACTCTCCTGAGTAGCCTGAAGATCATTGGTAGTGGAGGAAATATGCATGCCAGCTTGGACTCCCACCTGGTGTTCAGCGCATCCACCGCCACTGCCTCCGGAAATCTTGCCTTGGCTATGAATCTCTTGCACTTTGTATTGGCTGGTGTCGCCATCAGATCTAGATCTGGGTGTCCCCACTGGCTGCATATCTCGATATAGACTGCTTGGTCTAGGGACCACTCCTTGCCATCTACCGTCTTGCGGCTTAGCGCGTCTGCCAGGAAGTTCTGCGGTGCCGGCACATATGTTGCTATTAAATGTAGTAGGTTCTGTTGCACCCATGCCATAATGGGTGCTACTTCGTTCATTAGTGCTCTGCTCTGAGTCCCACCTTGGTGTTGCACATACGCTACTGCCGACCCTTTGTCCATCTGTAGAATCACTGTGGACCCCTGAATTAGCTTCTGGAAAGCCTTCAGTGCCTGGAGGGCTGCCCTTAGCTCTATCACGTTTGAACCTTCGTTCCCCTGATGGGGCCATTGGCCCTGGGCTAACCACTCCCTGTGATGGGCTCCCCAGCCTGATGCTGAGGCATCCAACGTGACCACTAGTGCTGGATCTGGTATTAGCTGATGGCAGTTGAAGAGGTTCCTCGGTTTCTTCCACCACACGAGGGATTGCTTCATTGTTGTTGTAATCCTTATTCTCTGTCGTGTGGACCCTTCCCACTGGTTGAGGAACCCTATTTGGAAAGGTCTCAGATGCCAGTGAGCCCACCTGACCATTTGGATAGTCGCTGCTAGTGACCCCAGTAGACTTAGGCATGTTGAGGCTGGGAGATGAGTCCTCACTCTCACTACCTCCACTTTCCTGATGAGCTCTGTTGCCCTCTGTGGGGGTAATTCCACTGTGTTTCTCACCGTGTCTAGGATTGCTCCTAGGAATAATAATCTTTGTGACGGTTCTGGTTGGCTCTTCTGCCAATTGATGATCCATCCGAATCTCTCTAGTGTGTGCACTAGTACCTCTCGATGTTCTAGGAGAGTTTGTACGTTCTCTGCTACCAACAGGATGTCGTTCAAGTAGTAGAAGGTTTGCAGCCCCTGTTCTCGTAAGATGGTAATCACAGACAGTAGGATCTTGGAGAATGTCAGAGGCGACGTAGAGGGGCCAAATGGTAAGAATATGAATTGGAAATGTTGGTCCTTCACCACGAAGCGCAGGTATTTGTGGAACTGAGGGTCTATCGGTACGTGTAAGTACGCATCCTCCAGATCTAAGGATAACATCAATAATTTCTGCTCAACGCCTGCGTGACTGACTGCAGTGATTCCATCCGGAATTTGGGCACTGCAATATTTTTGTTCAGTTCTCTCAGGTCTAGTACGGGCCTTAAGTCGCCTGTCTTTTTCCTTATTAAGAAGAGCGGTGAATAGAAGCCTTGACCTCTTTCCCCTGATGGTACTGATTCTATGGCGTCCTTCCGCAATAGTGTCTGAATATACTTGTCCAATATTTGCCTCTTCTGTTGACAGTGTGGTAATTGTGTGTGTGTGAAATGGGGTAGCCATGGAGCCGTGGAGAATCTCCATCAATGTCCCACACTTACCACAGTACATATCCATGACTCCCTGACCTGTTCCGTCCAGACCTGGGCAAAGTTCCGCAGTCTGGCGCCCACTGCCTCTGTCTGGACGGAGACACCCTCAAAAGGGCTTCTGCTGTTGTGTGAGTGCTGGCTTTGACTTAGCCAACCGGGTCATGGTTGATTGGGCGGATTTCCAGCCTCTTCTGTAGTCCTTCACTGGCCTATAGGGTCTGAACTCTCTGGCCCTGTTAGCATACTGTCTTCTCTCTACGCCCCGTCTCGGCCTTGTTTTTGCATCTTGGGGGAGCAGACCTGACTTGCCCCCTGTCCGAATTTAGCTTATCCCCAAACAATGCTGATCTGTCGAATGGGATACTACACCAATTTGATTTTGAGGACGCATCCGCTGTCCACGGTTTGAGCCATAGGGCCCTTCTCGCCATCACTGCGTACAGTATACCTCTTGCTGAGCAGCGCAGAGAATCGATCGCGGCTTCCCCTACGAAGTCACCTGCATGTTTGATGTCTGCAAGCAGCCTCAGTAACGTGCGGTTGTCCATTTCTGCATTCAACTCTAACTCAGCCTTCTCTACCCATGTTCTGATGGCTCTGGCTACTGATGTTAGTGCTAAGACTGGCCTGCATGCGTTTCCTGCTGATGTATAAACTCTCTTCAGCTCTGCGTCCATCTTTCGGTCCAGGGCGTCTTTGAAGGATACAGCATCGTCCATCGGCAGCGTCACGTGCCTGGCGAGCCTCATGACCGCTGCTTCTACTAATGGGGGTACCTCTAGCGAGCGTACCTACTCGTCCTTGAATGGGTACATCTTGCTAAACCTGCTCGTAAGAGATACCTTTTTATCTACTCTCTCCCACTCGTCAGCTATGAGCTCCTTCACTTCTTCTATAAGGGGAAAGGATAGTACTGATCTCTTTAGTTGTGGGTAGTACTCCCTGGTCTTTGACGGTTGTACTGTCTCTTCTTCCCATTCCAAGGCTTCCCTAACTGCCCTTACTAGTGGCTGTACTAGGGCAAAGTCAAACCCAAGAGACGAGTCTTCTTCTGCTCCAGACTCCTCATCTGAACTAGACCCTGAGGGTCTCATCACAGTTGGTTCCCTTATTGGAGGAGAGGCTAAGGTAGGTGTTACTGCACTTGTGCTGGCGGATAGGTCCTGAAGTGACTCCTTCACTGTTTGCCTGATCATGCGGGCTATGTCCGCCCTCTCTGCCTCTTTATCTACTGCCACCTCCATGAGGCATGCTTTGCAGAGCATCTTCCCTGGTATTGCCCCTTGACCGCAGCCCATACATAAGTCCTCCCTCTGGGAGTCTTCCAGCCTTGTTGGCTCCACTCTGTGTCGGCCATCTTGGCGAACCTTTGAGTGCGCAGCTGCCCCCTCAGGACTAGGACCTGGGTCATTGAGGCGGGCTGTATCCTTGCCTTTGGAAGGACGTTGCTGCTGGTAAGGGCTAAACAAATAACAGATAGCAATCCCTTAGTAATGTACTCCTTTTTTTTTTGTGACTCCATACACAAGAAATACCTACCTGACCCTCACCTTAGACTACATGGCTGGTCCCTGGGAGAGCTCATCCTAATCTGCGAACTAAATTAAAACAGCACTATTTTAGTCTCTTGCTTGGTAGAGTTATTAAGGCTTCTAAGCAGTGTTCCTACCTGTTCACCGTTGTGGTCTTGCCTGGCGCTGACAGGTTCCGCTGTAGGAAGTACGTTTGTTAGTCTTATACAGGCAGGCTCCTTTACTCCCCTATGCACTTCACTTACCTGTCACTCCGTGACGTCTGCTTCCTGTGTGCGCACACGCCTCCAGGAAGTACTGAGTATATAAGGGATTGGGAGGGGGTATTTCCGCCTCCCGCTCCTTTCTGGATCACCGTCCAGCTCCGAACGCCGGGATTCCGAACCGGAAGTGCCGCTGCCGCCATCTTTCTCCACCCACATCGACAGGAAATCCTCCGATCGCCATCTTAGTGATGGTCACTCGTCCTCCCTGCCCCGGAAGTTAGTAGGAAGCCATCTTGGAGAAGGGCTGTGCCCTCTTACCTGGCCTTCTGTGTGTGTAGAAACTGTGTGGGACCGTCCCAGCTCCTATCCTACAGTTGATGGCTCTCCCTGAGACCAGCTGCCTACTACCCGCCCCCCAACTCCTGGATATAGGGGGGGCCTCCCCCATCTAGGAAGATTTACCCCCTGTACAGCGGGGAGCGTCGCTAACAGGAGAGTTTGAACCTGCATGGTTGGCCAGATGAATCCGGCAAGGTGAGGGAAAAAAAAAAGTCTGCTTCCAGCTTTAGAGTAACCGGCTGAGCATTGAGGAAAAAAAGGAGAATGCTGCATGATGGGAGGTGAATGTGCTCCTTGAAACAACCACGCCATCTTTTTGCAGAGCAGCCTGTATTTCTCCTCCTTCTCATTTGGTGGAGGGGGGATTTTGGTGTGAGATTGATTTTCAGGGGTTGGGCATGGCCCCTTAGTTCCAGTGAAGGGAATTTTTAAGGCGTCAGCATACCAAGACATTTTGGACAATGCGCCCAACTTTGTGGGAATAGTTTGGGGATGGCGGCTTCCTGTTCCAACATAACTTCACACCAAAGCAAGGTCCAAAAAGACATGGATGAGCGAGTTTGGGGTGGAGGAACTTGACTGGCCTCCACAAAGTCCTGATCTCAACCCGATAGTACACATTTGAGATGAATTAGAGCGGAGACTGTGAGCCGGGCCTTCTCATCCACGTCAGTGTCTGACCTCACAAATGCTCTTCTGGAAGAATGGTCAAACATTCCCATAGACACACTCCTAAACCTTGTGGACAGCTTTCCCAGAAGAGCTGAAGCTGTTATAGCTGCAAAGGGTGGAGAAATATTGAACCCTACGGACTAAGACAGGGATGCCATTAAAGTTCATGTGTGTAAAGGCATGTGTCCCAATACTTTTGGTAATAATGTAGATCAACCAGAGGAGTTTACTCTCAAAAGCGGGGCTTTTATGAGATTGCTCTCTAATGAGATTTCTACTAATGATGGAAAAGAAAAAAAGGCTACCTCACTGCTTTTGTCACCTTTAGAACCAGGCCTGCTACACAAAATGTTATACGTGACCCTGATCAAATTTGTTGTAAGCTACTGAGAATATTACTGCCGAGGCTGCAGGGATGGCGTGAACGTGTCAATTTAATTATGGCTATAAAAAGTGCATTTTCCTTGGAGTGAAAAATAAGTTTACTTTCTATTGATATTTTATACAGAGCAGTTCTTGCAAAATTATACATGCATAGTATAATTACAGTCAGCAATTGTATGTAGTAATATCATTTGCAATGTTTTACCATATAACACGTTGCTTTTCCCAAAACCCGTATCAAAATATTATTTTGACGTACCAATTTTTCACCCAAACGCCTGTTCAATTCAAGCTCAAAATACAAATAGTTCACTGTTTTATCACTACTATCTGCTAGTTTATGAAACAGGAGCTATGTGTTTTGATGTTTTTTAACCAACGTTTGAAGGTTAATGTTGAGAGATACCTGCAAAATTTTAAACAAAAAGTGGATATATTGCTTATTAAGAATTAATCAGATTATAGATTTAATTTTTTCAGAAAGTGAAAACTAAAACAATATAGTAGCTATGGACATATGTATTGTTTTCCTTCTTTTCTTTTAGAATGTATTAATCATCATGTGTCCTGAGACATTGAAAATTGTAATGCTAACTACTCCTTTTTGCTATTATAACGTATTATATGATAGGCTTGATAGCATGAAATATGACCTAAGTCTCTCTCATCTGACCTCAAAATAACTGTAGAAATTGTCAAACAGCGGACTCTCCTCTCACCCTGTGCATTTTAAGACTTCCAGCCCACTTTTATTCATTAAGGAATTTGGTTAACAGGAGATTTTTTCATGCAGAGGATGTTCCTATTTAACAAAACAGGAAATATTTTTCCAGCCTACTGGCTACTTGATGTCTGTTTTCTCATCAAGACAAAACTGCTCCAGTCCCAACCTCTGTGTTGGAATGGTGCTAAGTTTCCAAATGAGTCCTTAATTGTGCTTATACACAGACTGATGCGTGGAACTTCAGTTAGACTCAAACACTGGGCTACCTGTGACACCTCTTCGCTTCCACAGCTAGCTCTCCAAGTATCATTTACTACATTAAAGTTATGACAGACATACTGGCTGTCACATATCCTTCTACGAAGTACCAAAATTCAGGGCTTGTGTACATTTTTGTGGTGTATTAATGCACATTATGCCTCTCATTACATAGTTACAGTCTGGTTGAAAAAAAGACAGATGTCCATTTAGTTCAACCAATAAAAGGGGGAAAAAAACCCATACAATCCTATATACACAGTTGATCCAGGGGAAGGCAAACCCCCAGAATAGCATGATCCAATTTATTCCAACAGGGGAAACATCCATTCCTCATCCCTTGAGAGGCAATCAGATATTCTCTGGATCAACTTTACCTGTAATGGTAGTATCCAGTTATGTCCATTTAGGAAAGAATCCAGGCCTTCTTTAACCACTTGCTGACCAGCCGTCGTCATTATACTGCGGCAGGTTGGCTCTCCTGCACGAATCGCCGGGAACAATGTCCGCCGGCAACCCGTGATCGCCTAGTACAGAGGCACAGCAAGGATCTGCCTATGTAAACAAGGCGGATCCCTGTTCTGGCAGGGGACATGACAGAGATTTACTGTTCCCAGTCATCAGGAACAGCGATCTCTGTCATGTCCCATTGACCCCTTCCCCCCTACAGTTAGAACACACCCAGGGAACACAGTTAACCCCCTAAGTGTTTAACCCCTTCCCTGCCAGTGTCATTTTTACATTGATCGCTGCATTTTTATAGCACTGATCAATGTAATAATGTCACTGGTCCCCAAAAAGTGTCATTTGGTGTCAGATTTGTCAGCCGCATTGTCGCAGTCCCGCTAAAAATCGCAGATCGCTGCCATTACCAGTAAAAAAAATAAAAGTCCCTAAATCTATCCCGTAGTTTGTAAACGCGATAACTTTTGTGCAACCCAATCAATACATGCCTATTGCGATTTTTTTTTTTTTACCAAAAATATGTAGAAGAGTATATATCAGCCTAAACTGATGAATACATTTTGTTTTTTTATATATATATTTTTCTTTGGATATGTATTATAGTAAAAATTAAAAAAAATTTTTTTTTCAAAATTGTCACTCTTTGTTTATATCACAAAAATGAAAAACCGCAGAGGTGATCAAATACCACCAAAAGAAAGCTCTGTTTGTGGGGAAAAAAAGGCATCAAGTTTGTTTGGGTACAGTGTCGCACGACCGTGCAATTGTCAGTTAAAGCGACGCAGTGCTGTATTGCAAAAAATGGCCTTGTCATTAAAGGGGCAAATCCTTCTAAGGCTGATGTGGTTAAAGCGATCTACTGAGTTGGACCGAACCAGCTCTTGAGGGAGTCTAGCCCACATTTTCACAGCTCTTACTGTAAAGAAACCTTTCCATATTTGGAAATTAAATCTCTTTTGCTCTAAACATAAAGAGTGCCCCCTTGTCCTCTGTGATGACCTTAAAGTGAATAACTCAACACAAAGTTCACTATATGGACCACTTATGTATTTATACATGTTGATCATATCCCTTCTTAATATCCTCTTCTCAAGGTGTATTGTTTGAAGGCAGCCAACTGAAATGAGCGAACTGCCATTGCACCAAAATATATTGAAAATGGGACATGTCACAAGATTTGTAACGCAGCACATTGTGCTCTAGTGCACTGTGGCATGCTGCAAGGCATGTGCGTTGCTTTAGTGCGATGGGGTGCCATTCAAAATTAATAGCAATGCAGCACAGCAATGCATGTAACATGCATTGCCACACATCAGCACAATGCAATATATCCTTAAGATCATTTTTCTTTTCTGTTTTTAGTCTCTAAATATAAAGAATAACTACAGGCAAAACTTTTTTTTTTTCATTTTGGACGGAGCAAGGGAGGGGTATAACCCCTGTCAGATTGTTTATTTTTTTGCCATCTGTGTCCCATTGCAGAGATTTCCTTTCACTTCCTGTCCCATAGCCAAACAGGAAGTGAGAGTAAATCCCTGACAATTAAGGGAATTCCTTAGGGACCCCTAGGTCACCAGAACTAGTGTCTCCATTGGAAGATTTCCCCCCATTACCTTTCTGGGGACAACCGAAAATTTGGGATTTTATTTTACTTTCACTTTCAATGATAATGGTAAACAGGACAAATAGAGAGGATGAATCTCCCTAAAGGGGACACAGACCACAATAAAAACTTCCAATCCTTCTAATCCCTCTCCACTCTATCCAAAACTAAAAAAGTTTTGCCTTTAGTTATACTTTAAATAGGAAATTAAAGGATAGAAATTTCCATACTGCCATAAAATGCCTTTGTACATATTTTATTTATTTATTTATGTATTATGATTAGGAATAAAAAAAAGGTTTCCTATTCTTTTTTTTGGGATTGCAGATGGAGTTTTTTTCACCTGTCACATGTTTGTGAGGAGACGTTGTAGTAGTCTATTGTAAGCAGTCTATTCCTTACAGAATTCCATATAAACGGCCATGTATGGATCGATATTCATCAGATTCAGCAGGGACTGGCTGAGATTTGATTCATGTGTGGGCAGGCTGGTTGTACTGAAGTCTATCCATCAATCAACTTCAGTACAACCAGCCTGTCAGATTTTGGGCATGCAATTAGTGCCAGCGGCTATAGGCGCTAGCAGTGCCCACTGTGTTCTCCCAGCTGGGGAGGCTCCCCACACCCCCTGCCAGCAGAACACAATAGCGCTGTGGGAGGCATTGTCCCATCAACAGTGACTATGTTGATGAGGGAATCTTTTTCTTTCTTGCAATATGAAAATCGAATCATCTATGACCTGCCTAAGCTTAAAATTGAGGTATGGGAATGATTTTTATTTTAGAATTACACTTACTAAGGTGGATGCAGCTTCTGTCCCCGACCAGCTCTAAGGCTGAGAACCGAGCAATCAAACACCACCATTCCCTTGGTTCTCAGAGCTCCCTGAGCAGAGAGCTGGTGACTGTCAGTTAACGCTGCCTGCTCTACCCCTCTGGCGCTCACTAGAGCACTGGGCTGTAGAGGGGGCGGGTGCATTCAGCTTAGGCTTTCAGTGGCTCGCTGAGAGGCTGAGCCGGGAGTCGGTCCAGGCATGTGGGCAGATCCCGACCATATGGTCGCAATCTTTCCCAAGCCTGGACCAGCTCTATGACATCAGCCGACAGTGGGCTTCAGCCTGCTGTCTGCTGAAAACGGGTCACAGGAGTGTAGAACGGACTGCACTCCTGGGATTCACAGAAGTACAGCCAAACGAGCTTTCTCCTTTAAGTCAAAATATACACACAGAACTGAATGACTCATTTCTTATCAAATGGCTCAGTGTGAAGAATCAATCAGAGAAATGAAGCAGCAAGACAGGATAATAATATTGTGATGTCTTTGTTCATAAGCCATAGTTCTTCAGGAATTCTTTGTTATGTAATAAATGCGTAATTGTAACACAAAGCTTCTAAATAGACATTGGTTTCAAAAGCAAAAAAGATGGAAACAAAGCCAAACAATAGAACTGAACAAACACCAATTAGTTTGCTTTTAAGTTAATTAAAATTGAAAGCTTTAGGAGTTAATTTCAGGAAAGAATTGAAAACTAATATGAAAAGAATGATAGCAAGGCTCTCTGCATCCAATGGCTTGCAATTAAAATACTGTGAACTGGTGTAATGATTGCTGAACACTACAGTCCAAGAGTGTTCAATGTCCAAGAGAGAAAAAAAGTTCAAACTGCAGAATCATGCGGATTTCTAAAACCCGAGACAACTTCCATTTAGGGAAAAATTGTTTAATTAGATGTCTGACTTTTTGTCTTTCTGAACTGAATGATGAGTCGACCAAAGCCTTTCAAAACTTCAGGGTATAGAGAGCTGTTTTAAGACAGGTAATCATCTAAAAGAATTATGAATTTTTCAGAATATGCTGACTGCCCAATTGGTGAACGATATTAATGTAGAAAACTCTGTCCTGTCTCTATTCTAGATACCATAGGCACCTCTGGGTTGTGGCTGCATACTTCTTCATCCTTTAAAAAGGGATGCTGGAAATGTTCTCTTTGACAAGAGATGCAATACAAATATATTTAAAATAGTATGATACATCTATTTTCTTTCTTTGCTATATGAGAAATATACTGTATATAGTCATTCTAAGTTCAGGAAATGTTGCAAATTAGAAGAACTTAGAAGAGACTAGAAGAAACTAAGGTCAAACAATAAAATCAAATATGTTGTGTATGCTGTCCATACTAGTGAGGCTCCATAATTTTTCCATGTTCCACCTAGAACATTCTGTAATGCCTATTCATTTTGCCAATAAAATCTTTGGATAGACACGATAGGGTGAAAATGCTCTTCCTTCTGCAATAAAATCATTGCAGCGTTTTCACCTACTATACATAAAGTGTATTTACATATGTATATTTAGCCCTATTAAAGAGGAAGTAAACCCTAATGTAAAAGCATAATGGGCTAGTATGCATCGCATATTAGCCCATTATGTGCCACTTACCTGCATTGGAAGCCAGCGATGTCCCTGCTTCAGGCCGCATCCATCTTCTGCCCCTCTTCCTTCTGGGGCCGTGATCTCTGGCTCTGTGACTGGCCGGAGTCGCGTGATGTCACTCTCGTGCATGCACGCGGGAGCCGCCAGTCATGGCATGATCTCAGTGAAGGAACGGCACAGAGGCCGTTTCTTCACTGTGCATGTGCCCGGTGACGTAGGCACATCGCAGTACTCTGCACATCTCCTAAGCCGTGCAGGTTTGGGAGATATACAGGACACCTACAGGTAAGCCTTATTATAGGCTTACCTGTAGGTTAAAGTGGTTGTCACGGGTTGACAATTCACTTTAAGTCATTTTAGCTCAGTGGTGGTCAACTTTCTTAATATGGGGGCTAAAGTTATGAATGTTACTGGTCTATTTTCTCTCCAGTTCGAATGTTTTTCGTTTAGAAGAACAGAGTGTATCAGGAAAATACCACATTATCAAAACTAGATGTAACTGATAGTCAAAGTAAATAATAGGATTTTTTGACTTACCGTAAAATCCTTTTCTCTGAGCCCATTGACAGACGCAGCCTCTTATTCATGACACGTGGGTTTATGCACCTTTTACCAGGAGTAGACTAGGCAGAACGAAGTTCAGAAAAGCAAAGCTGGCCCCTCCCAGGGGGGCCGTCCTTACTCAGC
>BLSH010325470.1:356160-367771 GCA_018402905.1 Glandirana rugosa | reverse complement strand
AACTAGATGTAACTGATAGTCAAAGTAAATAATAGGATTTTTTGACTTACCGTAAAATCCTTTTCTCTGAGCCCATTGACAGACGCAGCCTCTTATTCATGACACGTGGGTTTATGCACCTTTTACCAGGAGTAGACTAGGCAGAACGAAGTTCAGAAAAGCAAAGCTGGCCCCTCCCAGGGGGCCGTCCTTAGTCAGCATATAACCCCTCAGCCCTGCATAGCATATCAGTTCGTAACAAGCCGTACAAACACAACACAGAGGGGGTGGGTGCTGTGTCTGTTAATGAACTCAGAGAAAAGGATTTTACGGTAAGTCAAAAAATCCTATTTTCTCTTACGTTCATTGACAGACGCAGCCTCTCATTCATGACAAGTGGGGACGTCCCACTGCACTGTCAACAAAGAGGGGTGGGTAAACAATAACAACTGTACCCAACAGAATGCTCTCGGGAGGCGCCAGCCACGCCTACACCGCCGCCTGCAACACTTTGTGGCGAAAAGCAGCATCCACGGATGCTGACACATCAACTTTTGTAAAATTTAATAAAAGTGTGCACCGAGGCCCAAGTAGCCGCCTTGCACACCTGAGACACCGACACTTGGTGTCTGAAAGCCCAGGAAGTGCTAATCGCCCTGGTGGAACGAGCCGTGACCGGAAAAGGGGGTTCTTGGCCCCGCACAGCATACGCATGGATCACAGTCTGTCTGATCCAAAATGATACAGTGGCCGATGAAGCCGCCAAACCTTTGCGCGGCCCTTCCGTCAGCACAAACAGCGCATCCGACCTCCGAAAAGCAGCCGTAGCTGCCAAATACACCCGCAAAGCCCTCACTACGTCCAAGGAATGCAGAGCAATCTCCTTAGGATGAGACGGGCGCAGACACAAGGAAGGGAGGACAATGTCCTCATTAATGTGAAAAGAGAAAACCACCTTCGAACGAAGGAGACGGACGCAACACCGTCTTATCCTTATGTAGGACCAAATAAGGGGACCTACATGACAAAGCCGCCAATTCAGACACCCGCCTAGCGGATGTAATGGCCACCAAGAAGGCGACCTACTGAGACAGCAATTGTAAGGGGATATCCCTGATCTGCTCATATGGCAGTTTCTGCAGCACAGAAAGTACCAAGTTCAGATCCCACGGTGCCAGGGGTGACCGTACCTGAGGAACCACATGACGCATACCCTGTACGAATGTACGGATCAAAGAATGCGTCACCAAAGGACGCTGGAAAAGAATCGCCAGAGCAGAAATCTGACCTTTGAGCGTGCTCAAAGCCAACTTTTGATCCAGGCCTTGTTGAAGGAAGGCCAGCACCCGAGATACCTCACGCCAGGCAATATAGGCTTTCCAGGTGCGATGATAGATCTTGCGCGAAGTACACTTGCGCGCCTTTAGCATGGTGGGGATCACTGACTCAGAGACCCCCCTGTCCCTCAACACCTGGGACTCAACAGCCATGCCGTCAAAGCCAGCAATGGTAAAGCAGGGTGCAAGATGGGACCCTGCGACAGAAGATCTTCGCAAAGCAAGAGTTGTCAGGGAACATCTGTTACCATCCGCACCACGTCGGCGTACCAAGGACGCCGAGGCCTATCCGGAGCCACCAGGATTGTCGGGATTCCCTCCACTTCTATCCTGCGCAGTAACCGTGGCAGAAGTTTGAGAGGAGGAAAAGCGTACAGAAGCTTGTACCAGGAACATGGGGCCACCAGGGCATCCGTGGCAACCGCCAATGGATCCCTTGACCTGCACACGAAGGTCTTCACATTGTGGTTAAATCTGGACGCCAGGAGATCCGCATCTGGCGTGCCCCACCTTTCGCAAATCTGGCGAAACACCTCTGGATGCAGGGACCATTCTCCCTGGTCCAGCGTCTGGCGACTGAGAAAGTCCGCCTTCCAATTTTCTACGCCCGATTGCTGGCACGTGAAGTTCTGCCCACCTTAGAATGTGGGCTGCCTCTGCTGCAAAGCTCCTTGTTCTGCCTTGATGGTTCATGTACGCCACCGCCGTGGCGTTGTCCGACTGAACCCGAACCGGGAGGCCGCGCAGCCTTGCCGACCAGTGGAAGAGACAGAGCCTGATCGCCCTCAGCTCCAACACATTGATCGGGAGACGAGGTTCCTGCGCCGACCAACGGCCCTGAGCTGACAGTTGCCCCAGGACTCCTCCCCAGCCCAAGAGGCTGGCATCCGTCGTAACTATTGACCACTCCAGGGGAAGGAACGACTTCCCCAATGTCAGTGCCGGGGCCCGAAGCCACCAGGTCAACGACCTCCTGGTCTGATGATCCAGCCGGATCAGCAGGTCCAGAGACGAGGGAGACTTGTCCCACTGCAGTAGTATCGCTCGCTGCAGGAGCCGGGTGTGACTCTGGGCGTACGGTATCGCCTCGAAGGTCGAGACCATGTGCCCCAACACCCGCATGCAGAAACGTAAGGAGGACCACCGTCGTGACAACAGGGTTCGCACCGCTGCTTGTAGCGTCAGCAACTTGGCTGGAGGTAGAAATACCTTCGCCTGCACCGTGTCCAATATCAGGCCCAGATATTCCAGGCGACAGGATGGGGTCAATGTTGACTTCTGTAGATTGATTAGCCAACCGAAGTCCCGCAGTGAGGTCAGAGTGATAGCAACATTGTCTTCCAGAGCCGGAGCGGAGATCGTCCAGGTAAGCTACCACAGCAATGCCTCTCTGTCTCAGCAGAGCCAACACCGGGGCCAGGACTTTGGTGAAGACCCGCGGAGCCGAGGCCAGACTGAAAGGGAGAGCCACAAATTGATAATAGAGGTCCCCTACAGCAAAACGTAGAAAGCGCTGGTGCCGGACATAAATTCGAACGTGAAGGACGCCAGAAAATCCCCCTGGTGCAGGGCGGCCACGACCGAATGGACGGACTCCATCCTGAATTTGCGCGCCTTCACAAAATGATTGAGCGCTTTTAAGTCCAAAACCGGCCTGACCCCCCCACCCTTCTTTGGCACAACAAAGAGGTTGAAGTAGAAGTGGCACAATCACCCCCTGTTCGGACAGCGTCTGGACAGCCTCTAACAGAGCTTGCCGATGCCCCGGAGGGAGTTTTAAATTTGACGGGAAGAACCTGTCCGGGGGCCGAGTACTGAACTCTATCTTGTACCCGGAGGACACCACCTCCCGCACCCACCGATCGGAGATGCGAGAGCCCCACCGGTCCGCGAACCCCAGAAGCTGGCCCTCTACCTGAGAGACAGGCGGGGGGAACCCATCATGCGGAGGGTCAGGGCCGCTTACCTGTCCCAGACTTGCCGGGCCAGGAGCCCTTGCCCACAGAACCGGGCGCACGAAAAAACGTCTCTGGCCAGAGGACTGAGGCCCTTGCTTGCGGCGCTGTTCTCGCCGCTTGGGTTCCGGAAGAAACATGCTCTTCCCCCAGTGAAGTCCTTAATGATTTCATCCAACTGGGGCCCAAAAAGCCGACCACCATGAAAAGGCAGGTCCGTAAGGCCCTTCTTAGATGCGTGGTCCCCCGACCAGCGCCGCAGCCACAGCAGGCGTCTAATAATGATCGCAAAGACCGACATTTTAGACAGCTTCGACCCCAAGTCCAGTGCCGCGTCACAGAGGTAACTAAGCCCTTGCACCAGGTGGTCTGCCCGCCCTGAGCATCACTCCACTCCATCACAAACTCCGTGAGCGACTGTGCCACCATAACCGACGCCAAGGCCGGCCTCATGGCTGCCCCCGCCACCAGGAAAAGTGCCTTGGACACTGCTTCCGTCCGCCTATCGGCCGGATCCCTAAAAGAGGGGGACCCCTCCAAGGGAATAGTCGTCGCCTTATTCAGGCGGGCCACCAGCGAATCCACCGTGGGGGAGGCCCATTTCTGTAAAAGGCTGTCCTCAAAAGGGTAGCGCACAGAAAAAAGTTTTGGCAGAGCAAAGGAATTTAGCGGACGCTGCCATTCCTTATAGACAAATTGGTCAAAATACTCGAGGTAGGGAAACACCTTGGGAGCACGGGTGGGCTTCTTGGACCCAAAAGTGTAGGCAGACGCCTGTGACTCCCCCGCCTGGTCCAGCCGTAGAGAACTACGGACTGCCGTGACCAGGGCACCCACAGCACCTTTTCGCGCGCCACAGAGGCCCCCTGGTCCTCTTCACCATCCAAAGGCTTCAACTCCCTGTCTGAGAGCTCCACAGGGGTCATCGTGACCCCAGAGCCTACTTCCAGCTCCGAGTCCTCCTCCGAAGATTGAGAAGGAGGTGGGCGCTTCCTGGGGCCCCCCCTACCCCTGCTCGGTTCCCCCGGGCGAAAAACTCTTCCAAAATTGAAGTCAATTGGTCTAGGGGAACCAGAGGTCCCAGCGCGGCCTGTGCTTCCGGAGACCCCTCCGGAGAAGCAACTGCCGGTTCAGCCGCCATTGCGCCACCACCGGGGCACTTATGAGGCCTACCGGCCATACACCCCCACAATGCACCCCCGCACAATGCAGAACGATCAGGACTGCCCAGTAGGACCCAGCACCACCGAGCCCGCACCCCAGGTAGAGAACCAGCGATACTTGCTGAATACTGGCCTCCTGCAGATGCTTGAGAAGAGGCTGCCCATCTGCCGATGCCGCTGTCCCAAGCGCCGACCAAGAAGAGGAGAAGTGGCGCCAACGCACACGTGTTCTTTCCCATTCAGGGAGACCAACCAAAAATGTCCACCAGCAGCCACAAGAGGCCAAACACCGCTCCCAAAATGGCCGCAGCTAGGAAAAATGGCAGCGAACGCCTCGTGGTACGAGGCGAACGAACGTGCGGCGAACGAGTGGGCGGACCAACAAACGGGCGGACGTGCAAACCGGCGGTTGGGCAGGCGTTCGGGCGGGGGGGGAAACACCCGGTGTACCCCCACTGGAGCGGGCACCGCTAGCTGCCCCCCTCTGCCCTCAGGGGGGGAGGGGGGTGTCACTCATCCTTCCAGATGGGCGTAGCGGGTAGCCAACCGGAGCAGACCATGCTGTTGGATATGCGACCCCTGGAGAGCAGCAGCCCGGTCACTGGATACGCAGGTGGGGCGTTTAACCCACCGGCCACCCACATGGAACGGGCACGATGCGGCGGACCCCGCTAAAGCTAAGGGTGGCTCGCATCCGTCGGCCGTGCTGGGGAGATGGCAGGACAAGGAATATCTGCGTGTTCCCCAGCCGGCTACTTCATCAGAAGGCTTGCGCAAAAGAAAAAAACAACAAAAATAGGGGAACCGCAGGTCCCAGCAGGGAACCAGGTCTAACTCCTTGCACTAGGCAGAAAAAAACTGATATGCCATGCAGGGCTGAGGGGTTATATGCTGAGTAAGGACAGCCCCCTGGGAGGGGCCAGCTTTGCTTTTCTTAACTTCGTTCTGCCTAGTCTACTCCTGGTAAAAGGTGCATAAACCCACGTCTCATGAATAAGAGGCTGCGTCTGTCAATGAACGTAAGAGAAAAGTATTTAAAGTGTAAGTTCACCTTTCACAAAAAATGAAAAGGTGAACACTGTACACCCTCCCCAACACCCACCCCCATATTGCAGCTGCACTTACCTCTGTGGGTTATTAATTGTCGCTACCCGCGCAGTGTTCCTGGGATTTGAAATCTCCACCTTTTTTCCCCACCTTTCCTTATGACGACTGGGACGGATTAAAAAAATTCTGATTGGTCAAAATAGTCAAATGCCAGCACATGACCAATCAGAATTATTTTGATTTGTCCTAAGTCCTAAGGAAAGATGGAAAAGAAAAGCGGGACTTTCAAATACCTGGACCACTGTATCGGCTGCTAATCAGCCATGGAGGTTAAGTGCACTAAGAATGGGGGGTGGTGAAGGTGTTGGTTCACTTTTTCATTTTTTTTTAACTTACTCTTTTGCAGAGAATGAACTGCTATACAGAATTGATGCAATGCTGCATAGACAGATCTCTGTTGTTTATCAGGTTTACTGAAACCCTTTAGGTCAGATTCACATCTGTGTGATGGGAATGCAAGCAAAATCACACGCTTTCTTGACAAGCTGAGAAATGCACTGCCCTTTAGCAGACGCGCATCAGTGCCATTAATTGTTAATGGCACCCCACGCATAACCAAACAAGGGCATCTTTGCACGCGCCAAACCACTTGGTGTCACAGCTCCATGAAGTTCAGCACAGAGTGTTTTTGGTTAGAGAATCAGGGATTTATTTTCCATGTTTTCTGCACATAGGGCAGCCTATTGAAATAAGTGGGCTGCCCTACATGCGACACATGGGAACGCACCAGTAGTAGGTCGCCTTAGATCCCTTGCACACGGAACCATCTAGGAGCCGTACGTCCCTCCTGACATTTTGGGGAGAGTGGCTGGGGGGCTCAGAGCGGCGGGGTGAGACCTAGAAAACAGATAGGTGGGGTAGAGAAGGGAGCACATGGAGACACATTCTGCAGCCTCACAGATTGCATGAAGACAGCAAGAAACAGGGCACAGTGTTGGCAGCAGAGAAGTGGCAGTGGGGAGGGGTTACATTTTTAATGAATACCTGTGGCTGAATACAGCTGATTATAGCTATTCATTTAATCAACAGTGTTCATTCAACAATTCCATTATAAGTTCATGTCTACTGAAGCTACCATGAGCTTATAGCTGAAGGAGGAATGCAGCTGACATAAGGCAATCTGACCTGGCCAGCTGGAATAAGTTCTGCTCCACTGTATGACAGTGGTCGTGTTGTCAGCATGCCCTGCACTATCCTTTAGTTCCTCCTGCAGCCCAACTCAAACTTAAAGCCCCACTCCGAGCTTTATTTTTTTTTCCCCATGCAGTGGGGCTGTGCCCGCACTGCATGGGTTAACTGCTCATTTTGTGTAGGGGTGAACACAGCACATATACTTACCCAATCCTTTGATCTTCCGGAAAACAGAGCTCCCCCATGTCCAATGGTGGACTGTTCCTGACGTCTTCATGTCCACAGCCAGTCTATGGGCGTGAAGACATCAGGAACAGTTCACCGAACAAGACCTCTGGTCTGGCTGAAGGGACTGGTCTTGTGCTGGGAGGATCGGAGGATTAGGTGAGTGTATCTCTGCTCTCTGGACCACTAAGCAATGCAGTGCAGGCATAGCCCCACTGCATGGGGGAAAAAAATTGCTCGGAGTTCTACTTTAAGAAGCGTAAAAATGAGATATGATTCGCTTATAGATGTACACACATTTTTTCAATACTTTTTATCCTCCCTTTTTCTTCTTTCCCCTACCCTCTCTCTTTATATCTTGTTTCTTTTTTCATCCCTCCTTTCTTCCTTACTTACCCTCAGCTCCAGCTTCCCTGAAATTTTGCCAAGTTATCTCGCTCTTAACATTATTCTTCTCTGAAGAGGAGGGTTTTCAGGGATCGGCTAAAAGCTAGCGGAGTTGGAGATACTCGGACAGGTTGGGGTAAGAAGTTCCATAGGATTGGAGAGGCTCTGGAAAAGTCCTGGAGGTGAGCAAAGGAGGAGGTGACGAGGGAGCTAGAGAGCAGGAGGTCTTGAGAGGAATGAATAGAACGATTAGGTTGGTATTTCGATACCAGGCTGGTGATGTAGCTGGGGGTTAAATTGTGGATGGCTTTGTAGGTTGTTGTATTTTGAATTTAATTCGTTGGGTGAGCGGGAGCCAGTGGAGGGATTGACAGAGAGTAGCAGACACAGAGCGATTGGTAAGGTGGATGAGTCTGGCAGCAGCATTCATGATGGATTGAAGGGGGGATAGCCTGTGTAGAGGTAAGCCATTGAGAAGGGAGTTGCAGTAGTCGAGGCGAGAGATGACCAGAGAGTGAATTAAGAGCTTTGTTGTGTCATTGGTTAGAAAGGGGCGTATTTTTGAGATGTTGCGGAGGTTGAGGCGGCAGGATTTAGACAGTGATTGGATGTGGGGCTTAAAGGAGAGTTCAGAGTCCAGGACTATGCCTAGGACCTTGGCATGTGGGGATGGGCTGATAGTTGTGCCATCGATTATGACAGAGAGATTTGGGGAAGGGGCACGTGGTGGAGGAAAAATGATAAGTTCGCTTTTGAATAGATTAAGTTTGAGGAAGTGGTGTGACATCCAGACTGATATATCTGTTAGTAAATTAGTGATACGTGAGATGAGCTGAGGGGTAGAGAGATATATTTGGGTGTCATCGGCATACAGATGGTATTGGAAGCCATGGGAGGCTATCAGCTGACCCAGGGAGGAGGTGTATATTGAAAATAGGAGCGGGCCAAGAACAGAACCTTGGGGGACCCCAACGGAGAAAGGAAGAGGAGAGGAGGAAGTAGAGTTGTAAGTAACGCTAAAGGTGCAATTAGATAAGTAGGAAGAGAACCATTGAAGAGTACAGTCACGGAGACCAGTGGCATGGAGTTTTTGGAGGAGGAGGGGGTGGTCAACCGTATCAAAGGCAGAAGAAAGGTCCAAGAGTAGGAGTACAGACTAGTGTCCATTGGTTTTGGCTGTTAGTAGATCGTTTGTTAGTTTTAGAAGAGAAGTTTCTGTGGAGTGTTGAGGACGAAATCCAGACTGAAGGGGATCAAGAAGGCTATTCTCGCCAAGGTGGTTGCTCGGTCGGTTGTAGACTAGACGTTCAAGGAGTTTGGATAAAAAGGGGAGCAAGGAGATGGGGCGTAGGTTGTTAGGATTGGTTGAGTCCAGTGAAGGCTTTTTAAGTATGGGGCTAACTAATGCATGTTTTAGAGGGTTGGGGAAGATGCCAGAAGAGAGGGAGAGATTGAAGATGTGGGTTAAAGAGTGTAGAATTGAGTCAGAGGGTGAATGTAGTATTTGCGAGGGAACAGGATCCAGCGGGCAGGTGGTTAATTTGACGTTAGCAAGTAGTTTAGCAACCTCATCTAAAGTGGTGGGGTTGAATGAGGGAAGTAGTGATTGTACCTGTAGGTATGAAGTGTGAAGCGTGGAAGTTATCTAAACAGCAGAGATCTCTTCACAAATTGTTTCAATCTCCAGTTTGAAGTGATTGGCGATCTCCTAGGCAGTGAGTGGAGGCATAGGAGGACAAAGTAGAGAGTTGAAGGTAGAGAAGAGTTGACGAGGACGGGATGATAAGTCGTTAATGAGAGTGATAAAATAGGTCTGCTTAGCAGTGTGGAGGCAGGAATTGTATTTTTGAAGGGCAGATTTATACTGGTTGAAATCTTTTTGAAATTTAGTCTTACACCATAGGCGCTCAAGAGCATGGCTATGTTTTTTCAGACTTCTAGTGCCATCTGTTTGCCAAGGTTGAAGGGGTCGGGGCCTGATTCTGTGAGTAGTGAGAGGGGCAAGTGTGTCCAGGGAGGCTAAAAGTGAAGTGTTGTAGACTGAAGTGGCTAGGTCGGTGCAAGACAGGGGTGCGATTTTGTCATAGAGGTGGTCAGTAGCAGAGTAGAGAAGAGAAGGGTTGAGATGGTGTAGGTTTCTACGGGTAGCTGTTAGGCGGTTGGAGGCAAAGGAGAGAGTGAAACTAATAAGGAAGTGATCAGAAAGAGGGAATGGATAGTTGGAGAAGTTGCATGGATTGCAAAGGTGGGAAAAAACCAGGTCAAGGGTATTGCCTTCAGAGTGAGTAGTAGTATGTATCCATTGCTTCAGGTTAAAGGAGGAGGTTAGACTGAGAAGTTTGGAAGTAGCAGGAGAGTTAGTATTAATAGGGATGTTGAAGTCCCCAAGAATGATTGTGGGGATTTCAGAAGAGAGAAAGTAGGGTAGCCAAGCAGAGAAGTCATCAAGAAAGGTTGATTCCGGTGCGGGGGCCGGTAAATTACAGCTACCCTTAGAGAAACTGGGGAGAAAAGACGAATGCCGTGTGCTTCAAAAGAGGAGAGAGACAGAGAGGGGGGTGGGTGAAGTATCTGAAAGGTGCTATGTGGGGCTAGAAGGATTCCAACACCCCCTCCCTTGCGTCCACTGGGTCTGGGGAAGTGAGTCCAGAGAAGACCACCATGTGATAGGGCAGCAGAAGACGCAGTTTCGGATTCATGAAGCCAGATTTCGGTAATGGCGAGTAGATTGAATGAGTTAGCGATAAAAAGATCATGGAGAGAGGTCAGTTCGTTACAGACCGAGCGGGCATTCCAAAGGGCGCAAGAGAAAGGGAGTCCAATTTTGGGAAGAAGAGAAATGGGAATTAGATTGTGTGCATTGCGGCTGCAATCGGAGGGTGCAGGGTAATGGGTGCGTTGAGTATAGTTAAATGATGGAGGCCCAGGGTTCAGGGATATATCTCCAGAGGTTAGGAGAAGCAGAAGTTTGAGGGAGGTAATGTGGGAGTGTGATTTATATGAAGTGACATGCTCTAGTGTCCTGGAGTATTTTTGTGCGTGTGGATTCAGAATTAGAAGGAGTTGGTGAGTGCAGTACTAAGGAGAGGATAGAAGTGAGGGTGCTATATATAAGCTGTGAGGTGGAGAAGAGGGGTGAAGGAGAGTTAGTTTAAGGATGTAGGACAGAGTTGTCAGAAGGAGTGGTAGAGAGTGCATGTTAGAAGGAGAAAGAGCTAAAGGGGTAAACATGGTCACCTGTAGTCTGTGTGGTGTATTTTGAATTATGGAGTATTTTCTTGTGTTCATGCGCTGAAGCGCAGAGTCAGAAGTACCTCCACGTATAGAATAAGCCCCTGCTGCAAATGCAAAACCCCTGCAAGTGCCTCCCCCTAAAGGTGATTGAATTTATACTGATAGTGATGGGGGGTGGTTACATTCCAAATTGGCAATCAGGAGGTAATAAAAAATGGGTGACTAGACAGAGCAAAATTCTCACTTAAAAAAACAGAACAAGAGGGGCACTGGAGGTAAATAGGCCATAATTTTGTCAAAGACACGGGGCAAATGAAAGCATCGCAGTATAATTAAACAGCCTTTAGCAAAAAGAGACAGCAAGGTTTCAGTTTTTGGGTGGAGTTGATTCAGAGAACATACCGGTATAATTAAACAGATTTTAGCAAAAAGAGACAGCAAGGTTTCAGTTTTTTGGGTGGAGTTGATTCAGAGAACATACCTGCGAAGAAACAGATGAAATTTCAGGTGAGACATTCAGATGATAAGTGCAGAGTCAGAAGTGCTTCCACTTATAGAATAGCCCCACTTTGAGAATATCCCCTTGCTGCAAATGCAAACCCCCTGCAAAATACTACCAGGGTGTATTTGATTTAAATCAACTCGATTTAAATCATAATTTTTAACCACTTGCCGACCGTCAATCGGCAATTGACGGCGGCAAGGTGGCTCTGTAACGCGGATCGCCGTCATACGACGGCGGCCACGTGATCGAGCCTAGTGAGCGCGCGCGCGCCGCCGGCAGTTAACGGCTAACTGCCAGCCGTTCACCAATTTTTAATACTAAATTTAGCTCAACTAAATTTAGTTTATGTGGGACCATCATAAAACGTCCCCCAAACGTAAACGTCGTTCCCCTATAAGAGTTTCACCCCGATAAGATATTCACCTTCGTGAAGACTGAGACGTGAATAGTAGACTTACAGAGTGGACTTTAAAGTAGACAAAGAAGCGTCCATACAAGAGACTTAGTTGAGGTGGGTTTTTTGACTTTGGAACGACAGAGAAAAACGATTTTAGACAAATTAATATGGCCATACAAGAGACTTAGTTG
>BLSH010325470.1:303354-315495 GCA_018402905.1 Glandirana rugosa | reverse complement strand
TTGCATCTTCAGATGCTGCTTTTGGCCGCAAAGTTCTGCAGGCGGCAGTGTAGGCGCGACTGGCGCCTCCTCAGAGGTTCATTTGGGTACAGTTGTTTTTGCGTTTACCCAGCCCTCTTTTTTGACACAGCTTGGGGACGTCCCCACAAAGTCAAGAAGAGCTGCGTCTGTCAGTGAACGTAGGAGAAAAAGGGATTTTATTATAACTTACCGTAAAATCCTTTTCTCCGAGTTCACTGACAGACGCAGCACCCACCCCTCTGGGCTCTGTTTTGGTACGGCTTGTGTACAAACTGGAGAGTCCTCTGTGAGGGGGGGTTTTAATGTAGGAAAGGAGGACGGCCCCCAGGGGAGGGGCCAGCTGAATTCTTTCCCTGCCTAGTTAACTCCTGGTAAGACGAACATAAAACCCCACAAAGTCAAGAAGAGCTGCGTCTGTCAGTGAACTCGGAGAAAAGGATTTTACGGTAAGTTATAATAAAATCCCTTTTTTAGCCAGAGTCTGAGAAAGCACGTGTGATTTAAAGAACAAGAGAACCTGACATCTTATCTTTAAAAGGACAAATGAAAGATCATATACTGAGAATGTCATTAAAACGAGAGTGGAAGCCATTATGTTGTCAGTGTATTCTGCAGTTTTTGTTAAAGTGGAACTATACTCCCTCCAGCAATGCAATGTCCTGGAGCTTCCCGCTGACATCTTCGAGTAGCCAGCTTCTGTGGATTGAACGCCAGCTACTTTCATTGGCTGGGCAGGAAAGATGTCATATGTGGGCATTCCATCGGCTTTGGCATTTCCAAACTTCTACAGTGAGCTGTGCATACGTAGCTGACTGCACATGGGTGGACAGGCAAGTAGGTAATTTTAATGCACAATAGACAAAACATAAAAAATCCTGCCTTGTGATTTTGGTTCTAGAAAAGCAAAATGCAGTACTGCTCTTTCAAGTTTAGAAGTTGCTGATAGCTCTGTGCAACGCTGCAGGTGTATCACTGATATACTTTACATAAGCAAATCGGGTACTGGTCATAGGTCCTGTGTTTGCTAGGCAGCTGTGTAAACCTTTCCATTTTGCAAGGTTGCTCATTACATATTCGATAATTGGTTTGAGTTTGATGGTGCTCTGTCACAAAGAAAAACAATTAGGCTAAGTTCACATTTGTGCTGCTCTGTGAGCCTATTCATTTGAAGGGCTGATGTGCCTTCAGAAAATGTAGGGAAAAGGGCCTTTTCTGAAAACGCAGCCCACATGGAAACAGCAAGTGCAGTGTGGTTCCCAGTGTGAGGAAAGCACACTGCGTTTCCCAGTGCGTGGGGGTGCCATTAGGATTAATGGTACCTCCACGCATCTGTTGCGTTTTTCAGTGTGGATGGTTGTGGCTGCAGGACCTGCAGTGGCAACCACCCACACAAGTGTAAACCTAGCCATACCTATTAAAGCTGCCATTTGTTTACTTATTTACTGCATGCTGGATTGGAGAAACGCCGCACAGGATAGGTTCAGCTTCAGGACTAGAAAGCATCATGGAAATGGCTGCGTCTCTCTTTGCATAATCCCCAAGCTTTTAATAGAAAAAAATACATAAATATATGTATTTATCTATATTTATTATAGGTATATCACTTTTGTTACTATCCGTATCTTGTTTTACTTTCCAGTTTGCAATTAGAACAGTATTTTGTTTTTACCACTTGTTTGTCTGGACTCGAGACATGGCATATGTTATTTTATGTGCAGGATCTGTTGTAATGTTTCACCTGCTAATATTGATTAACTATACAATTAAAGAGACTTTAAGGGAAACTATAATAAAAGAATGTAAAATCAATCCGAAATGGAATGGTCTTCAAGTCCCAAGCCAATCTATACACTCTCTATTGAATAGATGTAAAAAGGGCTTCCAAGGGATTTTTTATGAAATACTTCTAAATAAGAACTGTATTTAAAAAGGTAATGGTTTTATACTTGTATGTAATTTGACACAAATCTCTATATAATTACCACAATAAGAAGGGCTATACTGATGCACAAAATGGTGGCTAATCAGATTTCTGGTTGTAGTCAGAATCGGGCCTTCTCACTGTCACTCGTGGCACTTTGGAAGTTGCCATTTGCTTGCAGAAGCCTAGCAGTATATAATGTGTAAATAAACCAATTTACACCACTCTAGCTATATTGGTTTTGAAAAATCACGTGAAACAATTTGCATCATTACAATTATTAGAATTACCTTTTTATTGATCTTAGTCTTAGATCTTTTAGTCATGTCATGTGATTTTATCTCTTTATTCTTCTCACTGCACAGTCTGATCTGTGGCTCAGTGTATCTTGTCTTGCAGATGCTTTTGCTGTTTATTACTGTCTTTTGTCCTGGGCCATCAGTAATGCAACTGGATTCTTCCCATCAGGCTCACTGCACAGTCCAATCCATGGGCGAGCCTAAGGTGCAGAGCATTGATTGTCTTTGGGGGTCCTTCCCACCAGGCTTCCCTGTCTGTTGTGTGCAGATTTATGAGATGAGGGAAACAGAGGAATGCACAGCTATTTAAGAGAGAAAGCTAGAGCATGAGCAGAAGGGTGGCAATGCTGCAGAAGGAAGATCAGCCAGCAGACTGTTGCCACCTGGACTGAGAAAGTCCTAGTAAATGGCAGTATCACCCAGATAGTGCACATGATCAGACAAATGTATTTTGTAGCCTCCGAGGCTAGGTTCACACTGCATGCGGTTGGACTGTGTTGGGCGGCTATTCCAGTGCAATTCCACTGCAAGACCAGGCAAAATGGCTTGTCACCCGTGTGTCCATTTTACACAACTGCATTTTGATGGTTAGTAGCCCGGTACATTGAAAAACAAAAAGTACTGCATACTGTCTGTGTGGCATCTCAATAAAGTTAGTTTAAAAAAATAGGAAACAGTGTGAAGCTCTGAGCATCATGCTGTGCTGATCTCGACCCCACCACACACCAGCCGTTCGGTGCATTGTGCTCCTTTTATTTATTTATTTATTTTTAACAGACTTTATTGAAATGTCACACATTAACATTTCATAGGGTTCTATCGCACAGTGTGGTGACCTGTACTGTGCTGGAAAAAACTGCATGCGTCTTGGCGCCGTTTCCTCTTCCTGGTCGGCGCGGTCGGCACATGTGGTGGGGCCTCACAGGCAGCAGAAACGGCTGGATACCGGACGTTCAGCAAGTATAGCTGGCTTCTCCCTGGGGTGCTGGTGGTGTTGCGGTGCGGGTACTCCTGAGTATTCCGGGCCGCTGTGCGGGGGCAGCCTGAGGGGTGGTGCTGTGGCGGGCTTTCGGCCTGTAGGCCTCACCAGAGTCCCGGGGGGGCCACTATAGCGCGTGAAAAGGCGTTGGCGGGCTCCCTGGTGGTTGCCGTCTGTGAGACGCTGCGTTTGGGCCAGGCTGGGACATCGCAGGAGGTGGCTTACGTCTTTGGGTCCCACAGGCCGGCTCGGGCTCCTAAGGTTTTCCCTTATGTACCCTATTTTGATCAGTTTGTCTACAAGGAATGGCAGCGTCCTCAGAATTCGTTCGCATTGCCAAAACACTTTTCTGTGCGCTATCCTTTTGAGGATAGCTTGTTGCAGAAGTGCGTGTCCCCCGTGGTAGACCCGCCTGTGGCCCGCCTGAACAAGGCTACCACTATCCCGATGGAGGGTTCTCCTTCGTTTAAAGATCTGGCTGACAGGTGGATGGAGGCGGTGTCCAAGGCTATTTTCTTAGTGGCGGCCATGCAGCCGGTACTAGCGTCAGCTATGGTGGCGCAGTCGCTCACGGAATGGGCGACAGTGTTGCACAAGGATTTGGGGGACCTCATGGTTCCTGCGGAGTCGGCGCAGCTGGCTGACCAGCTTGCGCAGGGTCTTGGGTACCTCTGTGACGTGGCCTTGGACATAGCTCCAATGCTGTCAAAACTGGCAGTTTTTGCGGTCATCATTAGACGGCTTAAAAAATTGTGTGTATACCGCGCTTAAAATTAATTGTATCACAAAAGCTGTGACAAACTGTGCGATACCACAGTGTATCTAAATTAATCTAAATATGTCGCGCTAAAAATAAAGTGCATACCTTTAAAACATATATATATATATATATATATATATATATATATATATATATATATATATACACAGGCGGTCCCCGGGTTACAAACAAGATAGGGACTGTAGGTTTGTTCATAAGTTGAATTTGTTTGTAAGTCGGAACAGGAACATTTTTAAGTGTAGCTCCAGCCAAAAAAAACTATTTTTAAGCATTTTGGATAGCATAGGGAAGGGGTAACACCCCTGTAATGTTTGTTTTGCTGTCTATGTTTCTTTTCAGAAGTTTTCACCTCACTTCCTGTTCCAATAATAATTGGATTTTGAACATTTTGGGTTGTTGTGGAAACAAACCTTGGTGATAAAGCATCAGTGGAGACACCTTTTTCCCATAATAACTCTTACAGGAGTGAATTTTCCTTCCTGGAGGTAGATTTCCTGTCACTTCCTGTTGTCTCCCTCCGTTTGTAAGTAGGAGTTGTTCATAAGTCGGATGTTTGTAACTAGGGGACCGCCTGTATATAAAATGCAAAAAAAGGGTTACGTTACAAACCCACATTAATCAAACAAATAAATATATATAATGCATATATGCAATCACCACTTATTAAGTATTCAACTAAATAAAGTGCAATGAAAGTATTAGTTCATCAGCAGCCAATAGTCAATATAAATTCAAGGCAGTCTCTTAAGCTGTAGAATGGAGATTCCCCATAGCCAAAAAAGGAAAGAGGAATTTAGGAAGTTCAAAAGCTGGGAGAGGAGACACGAAAAGTTCCGGTTGGTTTCTTTAATCATCCACCGCCAAGTTATCTACATCACCTCCAGTGAGGAAAAGGGGTAAGGTAGGGTACTCTTACCAAATTTTTTGGACCCACTATCTCTAGTAAGGGTCATAAACGCCAGCAGATATAACCCTCTGCGGGGTGTATATTAGCACCGTAGTGGTAGACTCCTCCTAGAGTGACCGACCTCCGTTTCCCAGATCTCTCAGTATCTCATCCTCTCAGCTCCCGTTACCAGCATATAAGGACAATAAGAAGAATCCACATAGTATAATACCATATGGCCAATATTTAATAAAATACGAAAATGGGGTAGTCACAAACATCCAAAATAATCAGCGTGTTAAATAGATAGAAGCCGGCAAAAATCACGATACACCAGTCCTTCCGGGATCACGTGGGGCGTGATGACTTCAGCGCGTGGCTCCGCCCTACATGTTTCGTCACAACTGACGTCTTCCAGGGGCGTTTTAAAGGTATGCACTTTATTTTTAGCGCAACATATTTAGATTAATCATTAGACGGCTGCTGTGGCTGCGGTGCTGGTCGGGTGACCATGCGTCAAAGAAGGGCCTCACGGACCTGCCGTTTCAGGGCGGTCGGCTGTTTGGGGCTCCCCTGGATGAGATCATTAAGGATTTCACAGGGGGGAAGAGTATTTTCTTCCAGAACTCAAGCGGCGGGAGCAACACCGAAAACAGGGTCCTTCTTTCCATACCCAGAAGCGCTTTTTCGTGCGCCCGGTGCAGCGGGCGCGGACCCTCGGTCTGGCAAGGCTGCCGCAGGGAACCAAAAGCGTCCCTGGCAGCGCAAGTCCGGGAAGGCAGAGGAGGGGGGTCGGACCAGTTCTGGACTTAAAGGCGCTCAATCACTTTGTGAAGGTGCGCAAGTTCAGGGTGGAGTCAGCCTGTTCTGTCGTGGCCGCGCTGCGCCAGGGGGATTTCCTGGCTTCTCTGGACATCAGGGACGCGTATCTTCACGTTCCCATTTGTGTTTGGCATCAATGCTTCCTGCGTTTCGCGGTGGGGGACCTCTACCAATTTGTGGCTCTCCCCTTCGGCCTAGCCTCCGCTCCGTGCGTCTTCACCAAGCTGTTGGCTCCGGTGCTGGCTCTGCTGAGGCAGAGGGGCATTGCTGTGGTGGCGTATCTAGACGATCTGCTCCTGAGGGCGGAGTCGGCTCCTGCCCTGGAGGACAACGTCACTATCACCCTAGATTCCCTGCAGGACTTCGGCTCAAGCTTCAGAAGTCGATGCTAGTCCCATCGCGCCGCCTAGAATATCTGGGCTTGATACTGGACACAGCAGGCTAGGGTGTTCTTGCCTCCGGCCAAGTTGCTGACGCCCGGTGCGGGCTCTGCTGTCATGGCAGTGGTCTGCCTTACGTTTTTGCATGCGGCTGTTGGGGCTCATGGTGTCGGCCTTCGAGGCGGTACCGTACGCCCAGAGTCACACCCGGCTCCTGCAGCGGGCGATTCTCCTGCAGTGGGACAAGTCTCCGTTGTCCCTGGATCGGGTGATCAAGTTGGATCACCAGACCAGGGGATCACTTGCCTGGTGGCTACAGGCCCCGGTGTTGAGTCTGGGGAAGTCGTTCCTTCCCCTGGAGTGGTCGATTGTCACGACGGATGCCAACCTCTTGGGCTGGGAAGGGGTCCTGGGGCGGTTGTCTGCCCAGGGCCGATGGTCATCGGAGGAGTCCCGCCTTCCGATCAATGTGCTGGAACTGCAGGCGATCAGGCTCTGCCTCTCCCATTGGTCGGGAAGGTTGCGCGGTCGACCTGTTCGGGTTCAGTCGGACAACACCACGGCGGTGGCGTATGTGAATCATCAGGGCGGAACGAAGAGCTTGGCAGCAGCTGCGGGAGTGGCCCACATTCTGAGGTGGGCAGAGCTTCACGTGCCAGCAATCTCCGCCGTTTACATTCCGGGCGTAGAAAATTGGCAGGCGGACTTCCTCAGTCACAGACCTTTGTGTGCAGAGCAAGGGATCCGTTGGCGGCCGCCGCCATGGTCTCGGTGCCGACTTCTTTATGCCTTCCCTCCTCTCAAGCTTCTTCTGTGCCTGTTGCGCAGGATAGAAGCAGGGGGGATTCCGGCTATCCTGGTGGCACTGGATTGGCCTCGGCGTCCTTGGTACGCCGACGTGGTGCGGATGGTAACGGATGTTCCCTGGCAGCTCCTGCTACGCGAAGATCTGCTGTCGCAGGGACCCATCCTGCACCCTGCTTTACACTCGCTGGCTTTGATGGCCTGGCTATTGAGTCCCAGGTATTAAGGGATAGGGGTGTCTCTGAGTCAGTGATCCCCACCATGCTTAAGGCGCGCAAGTCCACTTCACGCAAGAATACACTCAAGGGGCAGATTTCTGCCCTGGCGATTCTTTTTCAGCGTCCGTTAGCGACGCATTCTTTGATTCGTACTAGAGCTGCACGATTCTGGCCAAAATGAGAATCACGATTTTTTTTGCTTAGAATAAAGATCACGATTCTCTCGGCGTAATATATTAAATATACAAAAAAATTGGGCTAACGGCACTGTTTAGTTTTTTGAAAGGGTAATTTTTCCCAAAAAAATTGCGTTTAAAAGTCCGCTGCGCAAACAGCGTGTGACATAAAATATTGCAGCAACCGCCATCTTATTCTCTAGGGTCTCTGCTAAAAAAAAAATATATAATGTTTGGGGGGTCTAAGTCATTTTCTAGCACAAAATAATGGATTTTTATTTGTAAACAGCAAGTGTCAGGACAGATTGTCTTTAAATGGTTAAACCAAAAATATATAAAAGGGGAGTTCACTCAGAGTTCATGCCTTTGAAGTAAATTACTTTGTATCTCTTTTCTCAGAACTTGGCTCTCTGCCCAGACTTGGCAGTCTCCCGAGACTCAAGTCGCTCTGACTTGAAAAGACTTCAGGAGACTTGCGTTGACATTTATTACTGTCAAGTCGCGCTGAGTCGCCCCACAAGTCGGACCCCATTAACTCACTGAAAAATCGCGGTAATGCCCAATGGAGATCGCAGGGGCGGAGGGGGGGGGGTAGATCGAGATCGTGGTTTTAATACGATTAATCGTGCAGCTCTAATTCGTGCATTTGTACAGGGGGTACGTCATGTGGCCCCTCTGGTGCGGTCGCCTCTGGCACCGTGGGATCTGAACTTGGTACTCTCAGTACTGCAGAAGCTGCCATATGAAAGGATCAGAGACATTTCTTTGCAGCTGCTCTCACAAAAGGTGGCCGCCTTGGTGGCCATCACATCCGCTAGGCAGGTGTCTGAGTTGGCAGCTTTGTCATGTAGGGTTCCCTACTTGGTCCTGCATAAGGATAAGGTGGTGCTGTGCCCATCTCCTTCATTTTTACCGAAGGTGGTTTCGTCTTTTCACATTAAGGACATTGTCCTTCTTTGTGTCCTCGCCCGTCACATGTTAGGGAGGTTGCTTTGCATTCCTTGGATGTGGTTAGGGCTCTGCGGGTGTATTTGACGGCCACGGCCTCCTTTCGGTGGTCGGACGCGCTGTTTGTGGTAGTGGATGGTCCGCGCAAAGGGCTGGCGGCCTCGTCAACCACTATCTCCCGTTGGATCAGACAAACTGTGACCCGTGCGTATGAGGTTCGGGGTCAGGTACCCCCTTTTCCGGTCACTGCTCATTCCACCAGGGAGATAAGTACTTCCTGGGCTTTCCGACATCAGGCGTCGGTGTCTCAGGTGCGCAAGGCTGCCACTTGGACCTCTGTACACATTTTTTCTAAGTTTTACAAGGTTTATGTGTCCGCATCTGCGGATGCTGCTTTTGACCACAAAGTTTTGCAGGCGGCAGTGCAGGCGCGCCTGGCGCCTCCCGGAGAGTTTTTCCGTTGGGTACTGTTGTTATTGTGTTACCCACCCCTCTTTTGTTGACACTGCTTTGGGACGTCCCCACATGTCAAGATTAAGGGGCTGCGTCTGTCAATAAACGAAAGAGAAAATAGGATTTTTTGACTTACCGTAAAATCCTTGTCTCTGAGTTCATTGACGGACGCAGCACCCACCCCTCTGTGGTTTCTGTGTTTGTGCTGCTTGTTACGAACTGAAGTGCTAGCAGGGCGGAGGGGGTTATGCTGAGTGAGGACTGCCTCCTGGGAGGGGCTAGCTTTGCTTTTGTCTGAACTACGTTCTGCCTAGTCTACTCCTGGTAAAAGGTGCACACCCCACATGTCAAGATTAAGAGGCTGCGTCCATCAATGAACTCAGAGAAAAGTCAAAAAATCCTATTTTTCTATACTCGCTTTACATACCTGTACTTTTAGGCCTCATACACACGGACGTTTTTTGACGCCGGCTTTTTCTGGCGTTTTTTGCAGCTCTCCATGTTAGTCAATGGCCCCATAAAAACGTCGGCATTTCTGAGCTGTAGGTGGCGTCGGCGTTAGTGAGCAGAAAGTAGAACCCATGGCCATCGCGTTCTGAGGCTGTAACATTTTGACGTTTTTTGACGCCGACGCCACAATATGCCAAGAAACGCCAACATATGCCACCATATGCCACCTATTATTATACCGGAGTTTTCCGGCGTTTTTTGACGCCGACGTTTTTAGGTTGAAAAATAGCAGAGGGATGATTTTTTTTAAAAAAACGCCTATTGACGCCGACGCTCACTAACGCTCAAAAACGCCAATGCATAACGCCGAAAGACGCCGACTTTTTTTCCTTGACGTCGGGCCCGACGTTTTGTTTATTTTTTTAGAAACGTCCATGTGTATGAGGCCTTACAAGCATACTCTTTACTCCTAGTGTGTACTGTTTTCTCTTTATTAAAAAAAAAAAAACAACTGCTTGTAATATAGTATAATTTCAGTGAGTATATATATTTGGAGTTATTATAGTGTTTAATAGCAATAATTCCTTGAAAAAAATTACGTCTAGGACAAGACTCTTCTTAAGACCCCTTTCACACTGAGGCAGTTTTCAGGCCCTTTAAAGCTAGAAATGGCGCCTGAAAACTGCCTCTCATGCCACCCCAGTGTCAATGCCCAAGTGCTTTCACACTGGGGCGATGCACTTGCAGGGCGGGAAAAAAAGTTCTGCAAGCCGTATCTTTGGGATGGTGTGGGAGCGGTGTATACTCTGCTCCCAACCCACCCCTACCCATTGGAATGAATGGGCAGTGCTTCCGAATCGCCTAAAAATGCCCTTCCTGGCGATAAAGCGCCGCTTTAACAGCGGTACATCGCTGCTAAAACAAGCAGCACTTTACCACTACTGCGGCCCATGCCCCAGTGTGAAAGCAGCCTTAGTTGGCTGATTCTGTCCAGTTATCCCTCATAGTCTCCTATACAGCTGTAGTCAACCATGAGACAGTCGGAGAACTGCCCTATACAAATAGTCGGCTCGTGTGGGTGTTGCTAGCATGAGGGTTTCAGTCCTGCTGAGATAAAGAAAATAGAGGGCACACCTGGTATGCAGAAATAAGCAAGCAGTTGGGTAGGAGGGTTCTTCATTACTTTAGGAGCCAAGGAGAATTTACTGATTGCTTTAGGCCCCTTTCACACTTATGCGACTTGTCCTGCGACTTGGGACTGCAAATTTGCAAGACAAGTCATTCCCCATTATTTCCAATGAGTACCATTCATATCTGTACGACTTTCAAGTCGTGCTAACTTCAAGGTAGTCCCTGCATTACTTTGGCCTTACTTTGATGTAACTTGAGGTGCATAGACTTGAATGTTAAACCCTCAAAGTCTCATGCAAATCGCACCTGAAAAATATAGATGCTATTTCTGTATGACTTTGTAATATGTTTTCATTGTGCCAAAGTTGCAACAAAGTCGTACTGATCCGAAATCGCGGTAAAATCGCGTTGTACAAGTGTGAAAGGGGCCTTAGGCTGCTTGATATTTCAGAATTGTTGCGGTGCATGCTTTGATCTTCTATGATAGTTTTGTGGCAGTGTTCATAAGGCCACTATGCATCCCTATGCCAGCAAAACACAACTCTGCAGGGGCACGCAAGTGTTCTCCCTTGTGAATGAGGCCTAAATGTCCTGTACAGGTAGTCCCCGAGTTACGAACGGGTTATGGACTGTAGGTTCGTTCTTAAATCGAATTTGTTTGTAAGTCGGAACTGTAGATTTCTGAGTGCAACTTCAACCTGTACAGTGATGTGGGATGTTCCCGGGCACTGCTATGTGTGCAGTTGTGATATATGGGGCTCTTGTGGCTATGCTATGCAGCACTGTGGGATGTGTCTGGCGCTGCTCGCCCGTATCTGGGACCCCTGTGGAGTGCAAGTGGCCAGCAGTGACCTCACACCACCCCCGTTCGTAAGTAGGAGTCGTTCGTAACTCGTATGTTCGTAAGTCGGGGACTGCCTGTACTATTTACTTCCTGCAACATAGGATTTTTTGATAACTTCTTGCTGTGCTTTGAAAACCTTTATCAATGCTCATGCTGGTGTTTTAACTAGGCATTTTAGGAGTTTCTTTTAGGAATGAGATGCTGTAAACTTCAGTGGCATGGCTTAGTACAGAATGTAAAAACCCATAAGAGAATAACTTGTTGTCTCTCACTGAAAATGCTGGAACATGCCCCCAGGCTAGCAGCATCATTTCAGTAATAGAAACCTCTAAGCTACTCATTATTTTTCTCTGCCCAAGGACATGTAGGTGCTGCATGTGAGCACTATTCAGGGAACAGTTCTCAGGATTTTTTTAAATTTAAGCCTATGTATAGACAAATGAGCTTAGTTGAGGGACAATATAAATCATAGTGTGCTACAAAGAGTTGCAAAATGGAGGAGCGAGGAATATGATATTCATACTTATTCCTTTCCCCTCTAGTCAAGTGAACATTTAACCTATGTAGTGCAAAGGTGAGCACCATCGCATGGGTTTACCGCTGTCAAGAGTGGGGCTTTATTCCAGTTTAATGCTGTAAGGTTTAATGTTCTCAGCACATCTAAACACAATGAAAAATAATATGCTGTTAGTCTCCCTTCACACCAATTCATTGTGTTTTTTCAAGGCAGCCCATGCACTCTCTTAATACACTGCACCACAACACGGAGATGCTTCCCATCTGTGCTTTATGGTGAAGTTCAATGCACATACTTTGAGGTATCATTCAAAATGTCACCACCAATCTTGTGCACAGATATGAAGACAGCATTAATCTGGAGTTGGAGTGCTAGCATATTGTTTATTAGTCCATTAGTTCTGCTTCATAGACATATCTTTAATATTTGCTATATACCGTAACTTTTTTTTTTTTTTTTTTTAAATCCTAGATCGTGTAGATCCTAAATTTTTTTTTTTTTTTTTTTCAAT
>BLSH010325470.1:266270-303344 GCA_018402905.1 Glandirana rugosa | reverse complement strand
ATGTAGTGCAAAGGTGAGCACCATCGCATGGGTTTACCGCTGTCAAGAGTGGGGCTTTATTCCAGTTTAATGCTGTAAGGTTTAATGTTCTCAGCACATCTAAACACAATGAAAAATAATATGCTGTTAGTCTCCCTTCACACCAATTCATTGTGTTTTTTCAAGGCAGCCCATGCACTCTCTTAATACACTGCACCACAACACGGAGATGCTTCCCATCTGTGCTTTATGGTGAAGTTCAATGCACATACTTTGAGGTATCATTCAAAATGTCACCACCAATCTTGTGCACAGATATGAAGACAGCATTAATCTGGAGTTGGAGTGCTAGCATATTGTTTATTAGTCCATTAGTTCTGCTTCATAGACATATCTTTAATATTTGCTATATACCGTAACTTTTTTTTTTTTTTTTTTTTTTTTAATCCTAGATCGTGATATATGGAGACTTGCCACAGAAGGAGAATATTTTATATTTGGCCAATCATCAATGTACAGGTTAGTATACTACTTTTAATAGACCATTTTTAATTGATGTCCAAGTGCTATTTTCTATTTTCTTTTTTTTAACCACTTAGTGGTAGTATCATTTTCAGCCAAGGAAGCTGCATCTTGGCCTCTGTTTAATCTACAACTGCCACGATGCTGCACATGTGATACACATGTGATCAGCTATGACACCAGCCATTGGATGGTTTGACAGTTTGGTTTAGAGCACAACCAATGGGTGTGTTACATTTCCGGCACGTGCCGGAAATGGAACTGGTTTTTAAACTGTTAAATGGATGGGTTTACTACTGCTTTAAGGACCGGAAGGATTTCCCATGTTGGGACCAGAGCATTTTTTGTGATTTGGCACTGTGTCGCTTTAACTGACAATTGCGTGGTCGTGCGAATTTGTACCGAAACAAAATTTGCGGCCTTTTTTCCCACAAATTAGAGATTTCTTTTGGTGGTATTTTATCACCTCTGCCTCGTTTCTGATCACCGCTATAAACAAAAAGAGTGACAAATTTATTCATCGGTTTTGGCTGAATTTTTGTATTCTTCCTCATATTTTTGGTAAAAAAAAAAAAAAAAATCACAATCGGCGTTTATTGATTGATTTGCGTAAAAGTTGCTGCAATTACAAACCATGAGAATTCATTTCTGGCATTTTTATTTATTTTTTTTTTTTTTACTGGTAATGGCAGCAATCCGCTATTTTTATCGGGATTGTGATATTGCAGCGGACATTTTTGACACTTTTTTGGGACCAATGACATTTATACAGCAATCAGAAATTTAAATATCCACTGATTACTGTATAAATGTCATTGGTAGGAAAGGGGTTAACCTGCAGGGGCCGATCTAGGGGTTAACTGTGTTCCGTAGGTGCGTTCTAATTGTGAGGGGGCTGGGCTGCCAGGGGCATGAGCGATTTAACTGATCACAGTAACGGGGATCAGTAGATCTCTCACATGCTGCCTGACAGAGTAGGGAACCGCCGTGTTTACATTGGCGGTTCCCAGTTTTTGTTCTCTGCCAGGCAATCGCGGCTCGCAGCTGGAGATCGAGTCCACCTGAGCTGTGGCCACACTCCTGCAGAGTGCGGGGCTACAGTGCATGGGCGAGCCTCCGTTTATAGACGCTGATTCGCGGGATGCTGCCACTCTGTAGCAGTAAATGTACGCGAGCCAGTCGGGAACCGGTTAATTTAATTTATTGTACCATGTTTATTGTCTTTAAATAATACTGGCATTTTTTTTTCATGAAGATTTGGGAAAAGTAAATCCTAATATGCTCTAACAATAATGTGTAAAGTTCTGTTCAGAATTTACAAGTTTGTGTTTTGCCCCTAGTTGATTGGATTATTGCAGACATGATGGCTGTGCAGCAGAATGCCTTGGGCCATGTTCGATATGTTCTGAAGGATGGTCTGAAATTTCTTCCTCTGTATGGCTGGTATTTTTCACAGGTACTTTTTTTAAAACTAACTCTTATGTTTACAAATAAAAGTCTACATATAGCCAAACTTTTCTCCTTATTTTTTTTTTTTTTTTTTTCGCATTTTCCCCTTTTTTCCCCTTTTTTCCCCTTTTTTTCCCCTTTTTTCCCCTTTTTTCCTCTTTTTTTCGTTTTTCTCTTTTATTTTTATTTCTCTCTTCACTTCTCTCACTTTTTTTTTCTTTTTCCTTTTTCTTTTGAATAGATTGAGGAACTTATAGAACCTCTGCCAGATTTTTGTCTGTCCCCCACTGGGGAGATCTTTCATCTTTGTTTTTCCTAATGACCACTGTCACCAGGACAAAGAGTAATGGGTAGTTCAAAACTACATTTGTAACTGGAATAGGAGGTGAAGGAAAAACTTCCAACGGTGACAACTCTTCTGATTACAGCGGTGTATAAGGGAATTTCTATTCACTTTTGGGACATTTTCTCTCATTTCCTCTTGAATATCCAGAACAGCAAATGAAGGGAAACCTCCCCAATGGGAGACAGGCATAGGATGTAATAATCCTATAATTTATTGTCCTTAATTTTACAGAAAACAAATGAATGTTGGCCTCAAAGTGGATGTAAACCCGATTCATACAATTTGAGTTGGGGCACATCTATCTGCAGAGTTTTCTTATCTCTCTTCAAAGCCTTGTGTTTCATAGCTCTGTCCTGCTCCGTTCCTCTGTTATCAGCCTGATCAATTTTTGACAAGCTTTCTGAGACCCAGAAATAGAAGTGTGTGTCAGGGGAGATTGCTATAATTAGATTAGCACACTGCTAAACTGTACACAGGCAATCTCTGCATGTGTGAGGAGGGGGTGTATGCCTTTCCTCCAATCAGCTGTCTCAGTGTGAAAATATCAGCCATCCTGAAGAAAATATTTAGGCTTCTGGCACTTCTTCCATAATTGCAAGCCTAGCTGTGTGCTCATTTGATCTCTGTTGAAGCAGAAGATCAAGGTCTATATAGTTAGATATTCCCATTCAGAAGAGTATATACCTAAAGGACCAAGCTTTTGGTCCTGTGACCTGCACTTGACAGAGCCAGAGGGATATTTTCTTCAGGAAAGGCGAGAAGTTTCCATTCTTCCATTGCTTTTAATTTACTGCTTAAACAGAATACTGTATAAACATAGATGTGAAGGAAACTTGTATTCAGAAAATAAAGTTTACAAGGAGTTTTTGATTCTTTGACATAGTGTATTCTACCTTGCAGTTGGAGGATTAGGCCCCTTTCACATGGGGCAGATCTGCTCAACGGGAGATCGATCCATTGATCCCCGCTGAGCCGGCAGATGACAGGTCCATCTGTGCTCTCTGTGCAGGGACGGACCTGTCAGATCCCCGCTGTATTCTATGGGGAGATCGGATGAAAATGGACAGCCTGTCCGTTTTCACCCGATCCGATGCGCTCCGCTGGACAGATGGCGAACGGTATAATCGCCCACATGTCTGTTTTGACGGATCGGATGGCAGACGGGTGTCAGAGGACACATCTCCACCGACTTCCGCCTGCCCATAGAGGTCTATGGGTGGCCCGCTCCGATCCACCTGAAAAACGGACAGGGGGACCCCAACGGGCTTATCGTGTGAAAGGGGCCGAAGACTGTTAGAGACTTTGCTACAAAGACCTTCCCAATATTTACAGTACATAAAATTATGGGCCTGGAAACAACATGTGGAATCATGGCTTCTTCCTGACAATGTGAAGGAACTTTGCTTTTGCCTTTTGAAAGAGGATGTACTGATAAATGGTCTCTGCTCACTGTTGACAGGTCTATTCAGATACTTTGGGTGCTGTGGCTACGTGTCTGGCACGTTAAAGAACACTTGATTTACTTGCCCTTTTAAGGGTAGGCATTACTTTATTCTGCCCTTGCTTCTAGTGCTCTGGATGTGCACCTGCCTCAGCACAGGAGATCTTGGGATGGGATAAAGGAAACCTGTTCTTCCTATACTGATTCATAGACTTTCTCAGTCAACCTCCCACTCAAACCGCAGATCGCAAGATCGAAAGCTCCCTTTCTCAATTGCTCAACCCTCCATATAAGTTATAATTTGTCTGCTTGCCCTGCTGGTTTCTCTTAATGGGTTATCCCTAGGGATGCACCCATATATCGGCCGAAAATAGGGTTATTGGCATCTTACCGATGGAAAGAAACAAAAGGTGCCGAATTAAAGTGGTAGTTAACTCTATTTTACCACTTGTACCTACAGGCAAGCCTATAGTAAGGCTTACCTGTAGGTACTGTGAACAACTCCTAAACTTTCACAGTTTAGGAGATATTCAGAGTGCATGCAGCCAGTGATGTTACCAGCACATGTGCCCTGAAGGTCCGACATGAACCCGGAAGGAAGACCAGGGAAGATGTCAGCCCTCTCAGTGGTGACAGCGTGGCGCTGGAGGGCTTCGTTCTAAGGTAAGTCTCCCATAGTGTGCTAGCATTGCCTTGCAGGAATTTTTTTTTTTTCCATGCACTGATGTTTACTACCACTTTAATGGCATGCCTTTTCCCATTGACTTCTATGTAAAATGGCATCCCATTGACTTCAATGTAAAACCTTCCCCTAGTGACTTCAATGCAAATCCGCATCCAATTGACTTCAATGCAAAAATGCTAGCCACGTTTAATTACGTTTTATTTATTTTTTTTAAAAACTGTCTACTTCGGTTTCAGTTTTTGCCCAAGTGCATCCCAAATTTTTGGTTTCAGTTTCGCCACTGGAATTTTCATTTTAGTGCACCACTAGTTCTCTCCTAGCAGTTTGTATGCTCAGGTTCTCCATTGTAGCTCCACTCTTAAACCTTTGATCAGACACCCTTATGTGGATGCCCCTCCTTACTTTAATGCATCCTATTGTGTTTATTTTGATCCTATTCCTACTTGGTAGAAATGTATTCGAGCGTCCCATCAAACTCCTTTCCACAGTGGAATCCGTTTCTATTTTAAGCTATAAGTTGGCTTGCATCCCTTTTGACACTTGACTCTCTTCAAGCCCTACCCCCTTTCTGGAAGGATTTTGTATCTTGCTCAGTCAATAGGGATAGTTTTGACTTTCTCTTGCCTATGAGAGCTTTGCTCTTCAGTCTATTCCTGTAGTTTTTATGCTCTACCCATGTCATCCATGTCACTGTATAGTGTTTAACTCTCCAGTGCCCTTTTTCCTAGCTCTCCCCCATGGAAGCGTCCTAGTTTCTCACAGTTCCTGTTAAGCCAAAGATCACATTATCCTTGAGTGTATCAAATCCTTTCTTATTTACCATTTTAGGTAATTGTGGGGGATTTTTTTTTCCTTTTAACCACTTTAGTCCCGGAAGTATTTGCCCCCTTAATGACAAGGCCATTTTTTGCGATACAGCACTGCGTCGTTTTAACTGACAATTGCACGGTCGTGCAACATTGTACCCAAACAAAATTGACGTCCATTTTTCCCCACAAATAGAGCTTTTTTTGGTGGTATTTGATCACCTCTGCGGTTTGTATTTTTTGCGCTATAAACAAAGAAAAGAGTGACAATTTTGAAAGAAGAACAATATTTCTCATTCGTTCATTGACGGACGCAGCCTCTTATTCTTGACATGTGGGGTTTATGCACCTTTCACTAGGAGTGGACTAGGCAGAACGTAGTTCAGCTAAAAGCAGACAGAGCCCCTCCCAGGGGGCAGTCCTCACTTGGCATAACCCCTCCTGCCCTGCTCAGCAACTCAGATTTTTTGCCCAGTGCAAGGAGTAGGACCTGGCTCCCTGCTGGGATCTGCGGTTCCCCATTTTCGTCTTTTTTCCCAAGACGTCTGATGAAGAATGCAATCAAGTAGCCGGCTGGGTGACAGGCTGGATATCCTAGATCCAGGGAGTCTCCCCAGCATGGCCGACCCTTAGCTGTACGCGGGGTTGGCCACGTCGAGCCTTGTTCCGTGCGGGGCAGCCGGCGGGTTAAACGTCCCGCCAGCACACCTAGGACCGGGCCCCGGGGCTCGCGTCACGGGTGTTGCGTGGCCGGCAGCTCCCCCCGAACCAGCGGGGTGGCAGGTGTGCCTCGGGTGGCTACCCGCTGCGCCCGTCCAGAGTGGTGAGTACGCTTCTTCCCCCCCCCCCCCATGTAGCCCTTCCATTCGGTCTGACCTCAGCCCCGCGGGTCTTTACCAAGCTCCTAGCCCCAGTGCTGGCTCTGCTGCGGCAGAGGGGCATAGCAGTGGTGGCATATCTCAACAAGCTCACCCTGCAGGCGGAGTCGGCCTCAGCCTTGAAGGATAGTGTGGACATCACACTAGGTTTCCTGCGGGATTTCGGCTGGGTGATCAACATTCCGAAGTCGGTACTGACTCCGCCACGCCGGTTGGAATATCTGGGCTTGGTCCTGGACATGGAGCGGGCGAAGGTGTTTCTCCCTGCCGCCAAGGTGTTGACGCTCCAAGTTGCTGTGCGGGCCCTGCTGTCCCAGCGGTGGTCCTCTCTCAGATTTTGCATGAGGGTGTTGGGGCTGATGGTCTCCACCTTCGAGGCGGTGCCCTATGCCCAGAGTCACACCCGGTCCCTGCTGCGAGCAATTCTGCTGCGGTGGGACAAGTCTCCGCTATCCCTGGATTGGATAATCAGGTTGGATCACCGGACCCGGATTTCCCTCGCCTGGTGGCTGTGGGCCCCGGCCTTGGGGCTGGGGAAGTTGTTCCTACCCCTGAAATGGACGGTGGTCATGACGGATGCCAGCCTATACGGCTGGGGTGTGGTCTTGGGGATGTTGTCGAGCCAAGGTTGCTGGTCCCCGGAGGAGTCCCGCCTCCCGATCAATGTGCTGGAACTTCGAGCGATCAGGCTTTGCCTCTCCCACTGGTCAGGGAGGTTGCACGGTCGTCCTGTTCGGTTCCAGTCAGGGCTGTGGCTTACGTGAATCATCAGGGCAGAACGAGGAGCGCGGGAGCGGCATCAGAAGTAGCCCACATTGTTCTGTGGGCAAAGCTTCACGTGCCGGCAATCTCCGCCGTTCACATCCGGGGCGTCGAAAATTGTCAGGCGGACTACCTCAGTTGCCAGAGGCTGGATCAGGGAGAGTGGTCCCTGCACCCGGAGGTGTTCCGCCAGATTTGTCAAAAGTGGGGCACGCCAGACGTGGACCTCCTGGAGCCCTGGCTCAATTGGAAGGTGCAGGCCTTCGTGAGCAGAACAAGGGATGCGCTGGCAGACGCGGCGGATGCCCTCGCGCCTCCGTGGTCTTGGTACCGGCTGCTCTATGCCTTCCCTCCACTTCCGCTACTCCTGCGCCTGCTGCGCAGGATAGAAACGGAATTGATCCCAACCATTCTAGTATTGGCCTCTGCGTCCTTGGTACACCGACGTGGTGCGGATGGTGGTCGATGTTCCCTGGCGGCTCCCGCTTCGCGAGGACCTACTTTCAAGGGACCCATCTTGCACCCTGCTTTAACGGCCTGGCTATTGAGTTCCAGGTGTTAAAAGATAGGGGACTCTCTGAGTCTGTAATTCCCACTATGCTCAAGGCACGTAAGGCCACTTCGCATAAGATCTATCACCATACCTGGAAGGCTTACATTGCCTGGTGCGAGGCGGGGGGATAGAACCTCGTTCTTAGTGGCTCGGGTGCTGGCCTTCCTTCAGCAAGGCCTAGATCACAAGTTGGCATTGAGCATGCTTAAGGGGCAGATTTCTGCCCTGGTGATTTTTTTCAGCGTCCCTTGGCGACGCATTCCTGGATTCGTACCTTTGTCCAGGGGGTTCGTCATATCGCTCCCCAGGTACGGGCGCCCTTGGTGCCTTGGGACCTTAATCTGGTCCTCTCAGTACTTCAGAAGCTACCTTTCGAAAATATCAGGGACATTTCCTTGCAGTTGCTTTCGCAGAAAGTGGCCTTCCTGGTGGCTATTACATCTGCTAGGCAGGTGTCTGAGCTGGCGGCTCTGTCCTGTAGGTCCCCTTGGTCCTACATAGGGACAAGGCAGTTTTGCGCCCTTCTCCTTCCTTCTTGCCGAAGGTGGTCTCTTCTTTTCACATCAATGAGGACATTGTCCTCCCTTCGCTGTGTCCGCGCCCGTCTCATCCTAAGGAGGTTGCTTTGCACTGCCTGGATGTGGTTAGGGCTCTGCAGGTGTATCTGGCGACCACGGCATCTGTTCGGAGGTCCGATGCGCTTTTTGTCGCGGTGGATGGTCCGTGCAAGGGGATGACGGCCACGTCGGCCACTATTTCCCATTGTATACGACAGGAGCCCCCCTTTCCGGTCACGGCTCACTCTACCAGGGCGATTAGTGCTTCCTGGGCTTTCCGACACCAGGCGTCGGTTTCTCAGGTGTGCAAGGCGGCCACTTGGACCTCGGTGCACACTTTTTCCAAGTTTTACAGAGTTGATGTTGCAGCGTCTAAAGATGCTGCTTTTGGCCGCAAAGTTTTGTAGGCGGTGGTGTGAGGCGCGTCTGGCACCTCCCGGAGAACTCTTTTGGTTGGGTACTGTTGTTGCCCGCCCCTCGTTGTGACACTGCTTTGGGACATCCCCACATGTCAAGAATAAGAGGCTGCATCCGTCAATGAACGAATGAGAAAATAGGATTTTTTGATTACCATAAAATCCTTTTCTCTGAGTTCATTGACTGACGCAGCACCCACCCCTCTTTTGTTGAGTTTGTATTGCTTGTTACAAACTGAGTTTCTGAGCAAGGCAGGAGGGGTTATGCCAAGTGAGGACTGCCCCCTGGGAGGGGCTGTGTCTGCTTTTGGCTTAACTACGTTCTGCCTAGTCCACTCCTAGTGAAAGGTGCATAAACCCCACATGTCATGAATAAGAGGTTGCGTCCGTCAATGAACTCAGAGAAAAGGATTTTACGGTAAGTCGAAAAATCCTATTTTTTTACTTTTTGCTACAATATCCCCCCAAAAAAAAACTTATTCATCAGTTTTGGGTGATATATATTCTTCTAAATATTTTTGGTAAAAAAAAAAAAAAAAATCGCAATCGGGTGTATATTGATTGGTTTGCACAAAAGTTATCATGTCTACAAACTATAGGAATTGATTTATGCGCCGGCTATGAGTGCACGCAGGGAGCAAAGGGGCGAGCGTCCATGGACATCCCCCCCCAACAATTCAGGATCTGTACTGGTTACTGAAGAAATTACATTTTTTTAAATTTTTTTATTGGATGTGTTTTATAGAAAAATGAATAAAAAATTTTTTTTTCCAAAATTGTCTGTCTTTTTTTGTTTATAGCGCAAAAAATAAAAACCACAGAGGTGATCAAATACCACCAAAAGAGCTCTATTTATGGGGAAAAAAGGACATCAATTTTGCTTGGGTACAGCGTCGCACAACCCGCAATTGTCAGCTAAAGTAATGCAGTGCTGTATCGCAAAAAATGGCCTGGTCATGAAGGAGGGTAAACCTTCCAGAGCTGAAGAGGAAGTAAACCCATATTGGGTTTACTTCCTCTACATTCCCCTGCAAAGTAGATGCATACTGGGTTACTGTGCATTGCATAGTAGTCAATTATGTGCCACTTGCCTGCAAATAAAGCCTGCGACATCCAGCGATGTCCCCTGTGCTGGCGGCATCCATCTTCAGCCCCTCTTCCTTCCGGGGCCGCGACCTCCGGCTCTGTGACTGGCTGGAGTTGCGTGATGTCACTCCTGCGCATGCGCGCGGAGCCGCCAGTCATAGCACAATCTCAGTGTAGAAACAGCACAAAGGCTGTTTCTTCACTGCGCATGTGCTGAAATGACATCGGAACATCTTACACTGCATAACTGAACCGTGCAGGGTACCCACAGGTAAGCCTTATTATAGGCTTACCTGTAGGTTAAAGTGGTTGTCACGAGTTGACAACCACTTTAAGCATCCTATGCTGTTACCACCTTAGCTGTTGGTGTAGTTTTTTTCTCCTGTTCATGTAGTTGTTTCCCATGTTTACTTCATGGTAAATGATTGCTTGTCCTCCACAATATGTTTTTAGCAGTTTACCCTTAGCGGTGCTTACATGTCTTGGACACCAGGTTATTCTTTTATCACTTTTCTTTGGTTGTAGTCATTTCCAGCCTTTGTTCAGGCCTTGATTCCTTCAGATCTTCTATCAATAGTTCCACATCTGTTGGATCTCTCACTGACTGTTGTCCACCCCTCAGTTAGACATTTGGAATATTGAAGAGCAGTCCCAAGAATGTCTTCCTTCCTGTATCCCTTAATGGACAATAATGAAAATAATCTATCTGTATGTACAGATAAAATCTTTTTATTTAGGTCATTGAGGGGTACAGGCCCTGCCCCTCAGTGAATATGGCCTTTTGTACTGCTTGCTCACAAACTGAGACATGACTGTTTCAGACCCAATTCCTGAAAGCGGCAGTATATCCAAAATGTCTAAGAATTACCACCTTCCTGTGTTCCTCAATGGACTTTAAGAAAAACATTTTACGGTAAGTACACACATCTTGTCTTCCCGAAGTGTCTTCCAGGATGGCTACATGAGAAATACCTGCTCTGCCCTCTACAGGAACTACAATTCAGAAACCGTTTAAAAAGCCCCTCCCTCCCCCTGGTACTGGTTTATTGATTATAGGGTCTTTCATCTGCACTACCTGGGGTACTTTTCCCTTGTTTCACTCTTGCTTACAGGTTTATATTTGTCTTTGAATTTACATGGGCCTGCAAGGATAAGCAGACAGCCTAAGTACCAGTGACTCGAATAATCTATCTAGCATTCTTTTCTGGGTCGAGGGTGGCTGAAGACCTGCTCCTGGGGAATAGAGGCTTATTGACACCTTGGCTATACTGAAAATGGTTTAATTTCACCCAGTGCAGAGGGACAGGTGGTTAGTTTGCAGCAAAATATATGCTTTTTTTTGTAGTTGGGCATTACAGTTAACATTTAGGTATTGGTCCACTTGTGTTTTGAATTGATACTTATATTGAAGCTGAGTAACGCAGTTAACGAGCGTTTCACAATACGAGCAATCTTATTTTTTTTTTAAAATCCTGACTCAGTTTGCGAGCGCTGTCTGGCAAAATGAACAGGATTAAGCCTCTATGCATGCAATACCGTATGTGGCCAGAGGTGTGGGGGCGCTGGTGAGGCTTGGGGATGCTCGGAAGCACTCTGCAATACTAAAAGTGTCAACAGTTCCCGAGCGTCTCCAAGCCTCACCATCGCCCACCCACCTATGGCCACATACGGTATTGCATCCATCAGCACCCCCTCACCTCTGGCCACATACAGTACTGCATAGACAAGCAGTCACTGTGGAACAAATTATCTGATTTCCATTGTTTCCTATGGGGAAACTTGCTTTGATATACAAGTTATTTGGATTACAAGCATTCTCCTGGAACGGATTATGCTCGTAATCCGAGGTTCCGCTGTATTATCTAAATACAAGAGATGTGTATTACCTGCATCTTGGTGTGCTTTGTTTTTTTTCCAGATCTGTGTCATAATAGTGTGAAACTTTGCCTCTGTGCAGAAGCTTCCTGTAGCAGTGGCTGGTCACTGCTGCTCTCTGTCCTTGTGCAGTGTGACTGGTCTTGTCCTCTGCCCCTCCTGTAGTTTTCTGCAGGCAGCCTGTAGCAGGTTGAACTGCGGAGTACCTCCTCCAGCTCTGCTATATGCATAGGCTATGTGCAGCACAGGGATTGCTACTTTTATAAAGCAATATCTGGGTTTCTAAAGGAATCTGCAGCTCACAAAGTGGATTATCTTTTTTGTTTTGGCTATTGAGGAGTAGATTTAATTAAAAGTATTTGTGCCTAGATTTCACCTTTAACCCACACTGACCTTCAAATTCTATTTGTGTTGTTCTTTAATCGAGGACTACACCCAATTTTTTTTTCTTTCATCAGAAGAGAGGGCTAGTGTTCAGTTTCTCACTGGTTTTTTTAAACATTTTGGGTCTCTCTTGGAAAGCTCTTTACTAGTGTTAAGGGAACCCGGACTGTAAAGTTCGGGTCCGTACCGAACTTTGGGGTGTCCGGGACCCGAACCCGGACTTTTCAAAAAAAAGTCCGGGTTCTGGTCCGGGGTTCTGTTAATTTTACTAAAAGTTCTGAAAATTGTTGTAAAAAAGTCCAGGAAAGTCCTAGAGGTCTGCAAAAGGAAGGAAAATTGGAGTAAGGGTCGGACAAGTGCCCTACAAAGAAATGGGGACAGGGAAATAACTAAAAGCATTTTTTAAAAAAAATCAAAAATGGAGGTGGATGTGGACCATCTTCAAACTGTGTCTGAAAAGTATTAATTAACGATAGAAGCCATATCACTGTTCTAAAATCATCTTCAAACTGTGTCAAAAAAGTATAAATAAGCCGGGAGAACCCATATCACTGTTCTGCAAACATCTGGAAACTGTGTGTAACACTTTAATTAGAACCGGGAGAAACCATACTACTGTTCTGCAAACATCTGGAAACTGTGTGAAACTATAGCAGAGAGAAGAACAGGGATATGGGTTCGCTCTGCTATAGTTTCACACACAGTTTCCAGATGCTTGCAGAACAGTGATATGGGTTCTCCCGGCCTTTTTATACTTTTTTGACACAGTTTGAAGATGATTTTAGAACAGTGATATGGCTTCTACCGTTAATACTTTTCAGACCCAGTTTGAAGATGGTCCACATCCACCTCCATTTTTGATTTTTTTAATGAAATTTTTTAAAAAATGCTTTTAGTTATTTCCCTGTCCCCATTTCTTTGTAGGACACTTGTCCCACCCTTACCCCCATTTCCTTCCTTTTGCAGACCTCTAGGACTTTTTTGCAGCCATTTTTTTGCCTAAAAGTTCGGGTCCCCATTGATTTCAATGGGGTTCGAGGTCCGGGACAAAGTTCGGGTTCTGTCCGGACCCAAACCCGGACTTTGTCCCGAAGTTCGGCAGAACCCGGACTTCCAGAAGTTCGGTCAACTCTACTCTTTACCCCATGTTGGCTTGGCTGGCAATGTCCCTGGGGCAATGTTATCCTAACTTGTGTTAATTTTAAGTACCCAGTCAGGATTTGGTGGGAATGTTGTATTTTAAATTCTCCTGCACCTGTTTTGAAAGGCAGTCAGTATTACTACTTAAGTAAATCAGCCTAACTTTAAGTTCCGGTGCTCTATATATTCCTATAGATGATCCATTAGGTGTAGTTGATACAAAAAGCCTGTCAGCCATTCCTGAAATTATCTGTTTTGTCAGGTAATTGGGCAGAAGAGATTAGATGTGACATTATTTCTTTATTCTAATGTTCAATTTATTTTAATGAAACAGAGCTTGAATAATGATTTGATGGTAATTGAAGGTTGACTTCTAAACCTAACTAAAAATTAGAAATGTGTAATTTATGTCCTGCAGTGTCTATGTTGAGGACTGCATAATAGCTGTCTTTTAATTATATATTTATTCCTAATTTCTTCACAGCATGGTGGAATTTACGTTAAGAGGAGTGCCAAGTTTAACGAGAAAAATATGAGGAACAAGTTGAAATCTCAGATGAAGGCTCAGACTAAGGTAATGCATACAAATACGTGCACATCAGCAATTCATTGTTACTTGGAGGAAACGTTACCTTAATGTAGACTAGAAATATCTGTGTTTAGAAACAAATCTTCCTCATGAAATGGCTGCCAATTTTAACCGCTTCACGATTGCCCCATAGCAGATTTACTGCTTCCGGGGCGGCTCTCCAGTGCAGGATCACGTGTGTATATATGTGATTCTGCATTTCCGCCTGCAGGGGGTGTGCATACGCGGGTGCCCCTGGCCTCCTGCTTCTGCTGTGATCACAGCAGAAGCTGATCTGCGGGTGCTGGGCACTGGATGTCCTCCGGCACCCACCGATCCTTGGTAAAACACACAGAACCTAGGCAGATCTCCGTTCTGATGGGGGGGGTGGCTGTGGAATAAAATCCATCACTTCCGCTAGTAAAAGCGCCTAACACAGTACACAAACACAAAAACACTGGCTAGGCACACTGTTAACCCTTTGCTCGCCCTAGCTATTGAACCCCTTCCCAGCCAGTGTCAGTCTCGCTGATCGCCACCATTACTAGTATTTAAAAAAAAATTCCATAAATATATACCATAGTTTAACCGGTTCCCGACCGTGCACTGTCTATTTACGGCGACAGTGTGGGCGCGTCTTGCGAATCGCTGTAAATAGGCGGCGATTTGCGCATGAGCAGCTTGGGGGCGTGGAGGAGTGTGCCTGCGGCTTGGGCGGACCCGATGAGCTGCCAGAGGCAAAGAACGGGGAACTGCCGATGTAAACATGGTGGTTCCCCATTCTGACAGGTGGCATATAAGAGATCTACTGATCCCTGTCACTGGGATCAGTTAGATCTCTTATGCCCATAGCAGCCCAGCCCCCTCAAAGTTAGAACACGCCTAGGGAACACAGTTAACCCCTTCACTGCCAATGACATTTATACAGTAATCAGTGGATATTTAAATTTCTGATCGCTGTATAAATTTCATTGGTCCCAAAAAAATGTCAAATATGTCCGACATGTCCGCCCCAATAACAAAGTCCTGATAAAAATCGCAGATTGCCGCCATTACTAGTATAAAAAAAAATGTAAACACGCCAGAAATTCTCATGGTTTGTAAATGTGGCAACTTTTGCCCAAACCAATCAATAAATGCTGATTGCATTTTTTTTTTTACCAAATATATGAGGTAAAATATAAATCGGCCAAAACCGATGAATAAATTTGTTTTTTTATATATATATATATATTTTTTTTTTTTTTGGATTTGTGTTTTAGCAAAAAGTAAGAAATGTTTTTTTTTTTTTGTTTTTTGTTTTTTTGCAAAATTGTCGCACTTTTTTTGTTTATAGCGGTGATCAGAAATGACGCAGAGGCAATCAAATACCACCAAAAGAAAGCTCTATTTGTGGGGGAAAAAAGGACGCAAATTTTGTTTGGGTACAACGTTGCACGACCGTGCAATTGTCAAAGCGACGCAGTGCCGAATCACAAAAAGTGCTCTGGTCCTACAGTGGGAAATCCTTCCGGGGCTGAAGTGGTTAAAATAAGAAAAGAAAGTGGTTATGCACTGCTTGGTGATAATAAGAAGTTTGGTTGCTGCTTCCACTAAATGTGTATCACACAAAAATGAGATTAATAATTGAAAAGTGTGGATGCGCTACCAATAAATAAATGAGCAATATGAAATGCGCCAGACAATACTACCGGTATTATATAACATAGTTTGTAAAGCTATAACGTTTGTGTAAACCAATATACGCTGCTTGGGATTTTTTTTTACCAAAAATTAAGAAATTTTATTCAATGTGTGTTATAGCAGAAAGTAAAAACAATTTTTTTTTTGTTTATAGCGCAAAAATTAGAAAACACAGTGGTGATCAAATACCACCAAAAGAAGTTTATTTGTGGGAAAAAAAGGACATACATTTTATTTGAGTCCAGTGTTGCATGACCGTGCAATTGCCAGTTAAAGCGGTAGTAAACCCGCTGACAGAAATAAAAATAAAAAAAAATCCTGCAAGAAAATCGCATAATATGTTAGTTTGCATCGCATACTAACATATTATGAAATACTTACCTTAGAACGAGGCCCCCGATGCCCGAGTCGGTCAGCGCTAAGGACGCTGACATCTTTGTCCTCTTCTGTCTTCCGGGTACGCGGCTCCGGCGCTGTGAGTGGCCGGAGCCGCGTGACGTCACTCCCGCGCATGCGCGCGGGAGCTCTTCGCACCGGCAGCCAGCTCTGAGTTGCCGGCCGCCTCGGCCGGATCGTCAGAGCGCATGCGCCGCTAAGGTCAGCGGCTGCATGCAGGGCGAATATCTCCTGAACCATGCAGGTTTAGGAGATATTCTTTTTACCTACAGGTAAGCCTTATTATAGGCTTACCTGTATGTAAAAATTGATTTTAGGGTTTACTACCGCTTTAAAGTAACGCAGTGCTGTATTGCAATAAATGGCCTGGGGGGGTTAAATCTTCTGGAGGCTAAGTGGTTAAAGCTGTCTATTTATTAATCACCTCCACCAACTACTAGGCCGCAAACCAACTATTTATTTTTAGCCATATGATTGCTACAGAGAAGGAACATGTGTTTCCCTTTTATTGCATGTTTTAATCCTAAATGAGATGTCATGAAAAATGGCTTTTATATCTGAGTAATGTAATGTTCTGTAATGCTTTAGGGTTCAATTTCCCCTGCAATTACTGCTGATGTTTACTGTGAAATGCATATGCAATACTCATACATCATTATTCTACTCAGGGAAGTGTGAATTAGCCTGTAAGTGGCTCCTGAGGTAAATGTTTTGTATAATGTAAATGTAAAGTGATACTGTCAAAGCAGTTTCCTCTCTAATCTACATGTATGACACTGGGAAGACCTTTTATAGCTGTGTAGCAATGCCACAGGGAAGTTTCAGGCAAAGGCGTGACTTGAATACCACTCTATCTTCTTCCACCTTTTAGCTGCAAAATGCATACAGATGCATTCTGAATAGACAATTGGTCTTCATTCCCTGAAGACAGTTGATAGTGTATGTCTGTAAAATTATATTTCTTAGTCGTACAATACAGACAGTCTGTTTAATCATATCAAATGGATTATGTACAGATACCTTCACATAATTGGACACTAGCAAAAATAGAGGGCTGTAGGAACAACCCTACTACATAATTCCTTCCACTCCCAGCTAGCCTCAGTTTTCTGCTAGTGTAGTTAGGTGATGAACCTCACCTTTCTACATAGAGAAGCTTACCCTCTTTCCTTGAAGAATTCTTTCTCTCCTGAATATTTCACTAAGCTGATTCTTCTATCAAGATTCCAACTGCACCATAGTTACTGCGGCTCCTACTGCAGCTTCCTCAGCAGAGCCTTAGGGGGACCGTACTTGGACCCATCCAGATGGTGGAACTGGGGCCAACCTGTAAGGTTGCTGACATGCACTGAATTCTGATGTAGGCACCCTTAGTACCCAGTGTAACACATGGAGTTAGCCGCAGTGTACTATACAGGCCCAGGGCCTCGGTCTGCCAGTGGCTTAGCCCTGTTCCTGAAGACCCCTGAAGGGTAAAAGCCTTTTATACATTTATACTCTGGTTGTTCCTGTTGTTTTTCTGATCGTTCTTAGGGAGTGTGGGTGCCATGACTACCTTTCCAGTGGTCACAGCTGAGGGGTGCACCTGCGCCACCTCTTTCAGTGGGCACGCAGCAGCACGTCTTTTCTTCTGGGTGCTTCTTTCTGGGAGTGGCTTCGACCGGCTACATCTTCTGGCTCTCTCCTTTGGCACAGTATAGAAGTTGTTACTGCACTACAGTGACGAGAGAGTGGGGGGCAAGGACAAGCCGTGCTTTCTGTATATATGGACGCAGGCAGCATGGCTTGGGATCAAGGCTGCACGAGTGCCTTCATAGGAAGCTGCTTCCGATGGGAGAACTCGGATGTGTGGTGGCTGCATTTGTTTTCTTTTTTAGGATGTTTCCTTTATTTCACCCGATGATCCAGAACACACTTCCTGTCCTAGGCTCCATTCACACCTGAGCGTATCGATTTTACTGGCATTTTTCGGGTGGTTTTTTAAGCTTTTTTTTTGCAGCATTTTTAAAACATTTTAGAAGTGTATTACAAGAGTTTTACAGCTTCAGGTGTTTTTGTTTAGCCAATAGAAAGCACTAGGGGGAGGAAAGGGAGAGGAAATTAGGGGTGGAGAGCTGCTATTTGAGAGTTTTACAAGTGTTTTTCTGCTCAAGTCAGGCGTTTCTATTGAAATCTATGGGGCCAAAAACACTTGTAATCTGCCAGAAAAATAAGCTCATGTACTTTTTTTCTTCAGCGCTCATATGTGAACAGGGGCCAATGAAATGAATGGGATTTTGCTTGTTGAACGTTTTGGAGCTTCAGAGCTGGGCGTTTTACAAGCTGAAAAATGCTCAGGTGTGAATAGGGCCTTAACCTCCCTGGCGGTCTGATTATGTCATTATTTTGACTGTCAGCGGTACATTGTTCTGCATGGAAATTTGTTGTTTTATATTGTAGGCTTGTAATTCTTACGAATAACTCACTTAAATCTGTCCAAACAAGAGTGTAGTAGACATCCCGGGTATGATAACGTTTGAAACACAAAATCAAAAATGATAATATTATAAATAATTAAAAAAATATTTTAATAATAAGAATAATACATTTCATTTAATAATGTAATCAAACCAAAAACACTGAAATTTGTACAAGCGATGCTGTGCCGAATCGCAAAAAATGCTCTGGTAAGGAAGGAGGTAAATCCTTCTGGGGCTGAAGTGGTTAATAAAGCTTTAACAAGACACTCGCAGGCCCTGTGAAATGATAATCCTGTGTTCAAGGACCCATTAGACAAGAGGTTAGAGACCCTCTTTTTTTAAATCTCTTTTGCATCTGTTCTTCTTTGGCAGTCTACCAGATAATTGCTGTCTGGACTAACTGCAACGGCCCAAAATCCTAGTTCCATCAGAACGGATACCTCTGTCCAGTCATTTAGTCGAAATACCTTCAGCCTTGCGCTACTGCATAAATGGCTTGGCTGCCACACTTGATTCAATCTCCAGGATCAGTTTTTTCTCCATCTATGTGCACAGCATTATCTGGCTTAAATGCAGCTTAGCTCTCATGCAAGAAATGCCTTGCGTGGTTATCCTCTGATGATGAGCACCTGTTGATCCTTTCTTGTATGGGTACATCAAGCAGATATAAAAAGGCAAGAGAACTCTTCTCTCCCAAAAGAAAAAGGCTTGTCCCCCCACTAGTAGGATTTCTACGTTTCTGGTTTGCCCCTCTGTCTTCTTACTTGGGATTTTGTCTCCAGGGGAATGTTAACTTTTTTTTTTTCCTAATGAGAGCTCTAGAGATAATGGTGCAAAGCATCTGATGATTATACTTTGAGGTCCACCCCATCGGGTGAGCCATTGTGAAGGTGGTGGATAACACATAGCACATTTGATTTGGAATTTAGAACACACGTATTTCCGACCATCAGGTCATCAAATGTACTGATGGGAATTTTCATATGCATTCCCCCATTATAGTTGGGGAATATCGCAAAGATGATGTAAATAAGTTGGAGAAGGAAGACGATGATAAGCAGGAGAAATCTTAAAGTAAAAGTGACATGTTGGGTATCTATTTAATCTGCATATCATCATCTTTTATATTTTACCAAAAATTGAGTATGATATTGTGTTTGAATGCACTAAAATTCATTAAAGTGTATTTTTTTCCTTAGAATTTGCGTTTGATAAACCTCTGTACAAATATTGTATGTCATTAAAAATGGTGATTTGGCTCTGTTAAAACATGGAATGGATCAAATGGGTCCGCAACATAATAGGAGGTCTAAATACATCTTTCACTAAGGGCTCTTTCACATATGCCCGTCCGTTTTGACGGGCTCCGCTTGCTCAGCAGAGATCGATCTGTTGATCCCCGCTGAGCCGGTGGATGACTGGTCCGTCTCTGCTCACTGTGCAGGGACGGACCTGTCAGAGCCCCGCTTTCCTCTATGGGGGATCGGATGAAAACTGATCGCGGAGACAGAGAGAGTTTTTTGAGAAGTGAGAAGCTTTTTGGTGTGCTTTTTAGCACATACTGTACAGTACTGTACTACTGTACAGTACTTTACTGTATTGTACAATTCACCCCTGTTTGAGGGCTTACTGTACTGGACATCCAGTATGGCTCCGAAGAAGCATGGTAGTAAGGAGAAAGTGCGTAGTAGTAATGAAGGTGCCAAGAATATGCGGAGTGCCAATGAAGGTGACAAGAGTGTGCACAGCAGAAATGCAGGTGACAATGTGCACAGCAGAAATGCATGTGACAATGTGCAGAGTGGAAATACAGGTGACAAGAATGTGCAGAGCAAGCATGGTGGTAAAAAGAAAGTGCAGAGCGGTAATAAAGGTGACAAGAATGTGCACAGCAGCAATTTTAAGAATAAGGTTGTGAAGAAAATCACCATTGAGCTGAAGAAGGAAATTGTAGAAAAGCATGACCGTGGTATTCGTGTGACTGATTTGGCCTCGGAATACAAGATGGGCGAAGTCGACAATCTGGACTATTTTGAAGAACAAAGCTGCTATCAAAGGAGCTGATGTGGCAAAAGGAGTAGCAATGTCAACCCAGCAGTGGACACAAGTGCTGGAAGAGGTGGAAAAACTTTTGTTAGTGTGGTTGAAAGAGAAACAGCTGGCAGGTGATAGCATTAGTGAAGCTATGATCTGTGAGAAAGTCAGGAAATTGCACAGTGATTTACTAGAAACAAACCCTTCTACAAGTGCAGCAAGTGAAGAACTTAAAGCCAGTAGAGGGTGGTTTGAAAAATTCCGCAAGTCAAGTGGCATCCACAGTGTGATAAGACATGGTGAGGCTTCCAGTACTGACAAGGCTGCAGCAGAAGCCTTCAAGATAGAATTTGTGGAATTCATAAAGACCGAAGGATACATCGCTCAACAAGTGTTCAACTATGATGAAACCGGGATCTGCTGGAAAAAAATGCCCAACAGAACCTATATCACGCAGGAGAAAAGGCACTGCCGGGGCACAAGCCCATGAAGGACAGATTGACCCTTTTGCTGTGTGCCAATGCAAGCGCCGATCTGAAGATTAAACCACTACTGGTGTACCATTCCCAGACCCCTTGTGCATTTAGGGAACAAAATGTGAACAAGGCCAGGCTGCCTGTCATGTGGAGAGCCAATGCGAAAGCTTAGGTCACAAAGCAATTGTTCATGGAATGACTGCACGAGGTGTTCACACCCACCATCAGAAAATATCTTTCTGATAACCAGCTGCCTCAAAGTGTCTTCTTCTGATGGACAATGCCCCGACACACCCTCCAGCCTTGGTGGATGATATGGACACTGAGTATGACTTCATATAGGTCAAGTTCCTCTCCCCCAACACGACTCCTCTTCTGCAGCCCATGGACCAGCAAGTGATCTGCAACTTCAAGAAGCTGTACGCAAAGGCGCTCTTCACTGCTGTTTTAATGTCACTGAAGAGACATCCTTGAGCCTGAAAGAATTCTGGAAGAAACATTTCAATATTCTCCACTGGATTAACCTCATTGACAAAGCCTGGGAAGAAGTCACTCCCCGAACCTTAAATTTAGCTTGGAGGAAACTGGCCAGAATGTGTCACTGAACATGAACATGACTTTGAAGGGTCTGATGCAGAGGTAGTGGAGGAGATTGTGTCCATGGGCAAGATGGGTCTGGACGGTGATGGTGCAGATGTAGAAGAGCTTGTTGAGGAACATAAGGAGGAGCTGACCACGGAACTTTGTGAACTCCACAGTGAACAGCAGAAGGCACTTATTGAGGAGTATTCCACTAAGGAAGAGGAAGAAAGGGAAGAGGTTAGCAGTGATGCCATAAAATCCATTATGGAGAAATGGAATAAGTGCCATGATCTTTTTGAGAAGCACCACCCAAACATAACTGTAACGAACATAGTATTAAATTTAATGAATGATAATGTGGTCTCTCATTTCCGGAGGGTTATGCAGCGCAGGAAAAGACAAGTGACATTGGACAGATTTTTCAGCAAAACTGAGCCTGAAGCTAGGAGACAAAGAAGAGAGGAAATCCCTGAAGGAGATCCCCCTGATGTCCTTATGAAGGGAGACTCTCCCTCTAAACAATAACTGCCTCCAACCCGCCTTCCTCCATGCCAAAAGTCATCTCAAGCAAGGTTCGTGTTCTCTTTTTTAATACTATTCTATACTACTGTACTTCGTTTCATATTTTTGTGCTTCAAAAGCAAAAAAGAAAAGCTCAGAAAGGATTAACCGGATTTACATTGAACCCTATGGGAAAATTTGCTTCAGTTCACGACCAATTCGGTTCGCAACCAAAGTCAGTTCACGAATTTAGTTTGTGAACCAAGGTATCACTGTACTTTTTCAGGTCTATCACTTGGGTGATATTGAAGCCCAGAGGGTCAGTATAACAGATAAGTAGATAACAATTTTTACCACCCCTGTTCTAGAGGTACTTTGAATGGAACATCATCTTCTCCATTGAGCCCCACAATTTAAAAAGGAATAACTTTATTTAAAATAGCCCAGCAATTGTATACTGTTTTGTTGTTGCTGTGGTTACAATTTTAGCTGCTGAGTGTACACTACTGACTGCAGTGAATCCACAAAAATATGAAATCATAAAGGTTAACATTAACACTTGTAGCTGGCTGTGCCTTCTCTTATAAATCTACAGTAATTTTGATAGCTGAAGAATTGCTGAGCCAGATGACTTTTCCCATGACTTTCCCCACAGATTGCAACAAAAGTCTTCACATTTATTTTACTTGTATTTGATTTTTCTTGTCATAGTCATATGTGGGCTTTGCTGGGTTTATGTGCATCACTTGACAGCATTTGATAAATCCCAGTTGTTTTAATTTCCCTAATAATAGTGTGTGAGTAACGCAGAGTAGCTGAGGCTTAAATTTATGGAAAGCGTGGAAATGTTACTTATTCAATGGCCTCAGGATCTGGATGAAAGCAGAGGGCTTTACATTTGGCACACATCTTATGAAGTTATGGTGCTAACGTTTATGGTGTCAGAAAGAAATATTTTGCATCATAATAACTATTTTAGTAATATGTTGTCTCAGAAAACTGCCATAAATGTTTTTTGCCAAAACCTTCCTAAAATGTTCCTTTCACTTATCTGTGCAGGACAAAATATAAGGGTCATTTGAGTCCTACCCTCCTGCAGCACTATATATTTGTCTTTCCTTTCCTTCCCTTAAGGCCCCCTTCACACTTGTGCGAATTGTTCTGTGACTTGAGACTGTAAAGTCGCATGACAAGTCATACCCCATGATTTTCAGTGGGTACCATTCATATCTGTGCGACTTCAAAGTAGTCTCTGCACTACTCTGGTCCAACTTTGATGCAGTTTGAGGTCCATAGACCTCAAGATTACATAGGCATTGCTTCAAGTCGTGTGACTTTCAGGTCACACAAATGTGACAGGGGCCTAACTGCTTCATCCAGCCAACACTTGGATGGATGGGCATATGACTGTCTCCTCCTCTCCCATGTCAAAGTGCTGTATTTGACCCAGTGCTGTCACATGGGGACATGGATGTAAGCACCAGCAAGTCAGTTTGATGCTTACAGAGTTTGCTTTCCCTGGTCCTGGTGGCCTAGTGGGCTGTGGGAAGAAAAACAAAACATTTGAATGTTGAAACTTGGAAATACCAATTTTAAGGGCAGTTTTGTCCCCTTACTCCTGCCATGCAGAACTGTTAATCCTTGAGACCCCACAGCCTCCCTCCCCCCAAAAAAATCAAGCTTAAAATGTATCTAAGTGCTGGTTCACACCAGATGCGGTCCAGTGCATTTTGTTTCTGCATCAAAAACGCAGACAGTAGGTTATATGGGTTCCAATGGCATAGTTCACACCAGTGCAGTGCATTCCAGTGCAGTCAAAAAAATTAGTACATGCTGCATTTTCTCAGCACTGAACTGTACTGAAACACGGCACCCGACGGCATAGAAAAAATGCATCTAAACACACCAAAAACGCACTGGAATGCATTACAGCAACAGAAAAACCTTGGGGGAAAAAACCCACTGGAACGCTTTGAAAATGCATCAAAAATGCGCATTGTGGTGTGAACTGTATGCAAAAACGCACCCGAAACACATCTGAAGTGCGATTTTTGTGGTGTGAACTGGCCCCAAAGCCATAACCTTTTCTTTATGTTCTACCTTTTTTTCTCTTCCGTTCATTGACAGACGCAGCCTTCTTATGACACATGGGGTTATGCTTATCCTACTAGGAGTAGCCTAGGCAAAACAAACAAAAGTGTAGGCTGGCCCCTCCCAGGGGGCCGTCCTCACCTTAGCATATAATCCCCCTGCTCTGTACAGCACATCAGTTTTTATTTGCCTAGTGCAAGGAGTAGACCTGGTTCCCTATGGGAGCAGCGGTCTCCTGAAGATTCATCTAAGGAAGACTGCTATCAAGAAGCTGGCTGGTGGTATAGAGGATATCTTGAATCCTAATCTTTCCCCAGTCCGGCCAACACTATGCGAACCCCCTTAGGGGGGCCCACCGCATAGCGCCCGTTCCGTGCGGGCGGCCAGTGGCTAAAACCCACTAGAGCCCAGTGACTGGTTCGCCTGTCCAGTGGCCCGGCCAGCAGCATGCCTCTCCGTGGGGAGGGAAGTCTGCTCCGGGTGGCTACCCGCGGCGCCCATCGGAGTGGTGAGTAGAACCCTCTTCTGCCTTTAGGGGCATGGAGAGTGGCACCTGAGCAGCTGTGGAGGTGGCCAGCCAGTGGGGGTCCATTAGAGGCCTTCACTCCCCCTCCCCCCTCAATCCCCCGCAGGCACCTTTGCACTAACCGTTCGAATCTGCACCAACCATCCGGAGCAATGTGTTAGGTGGGTCGTCGCCATTGGATTTTGGAGCACCGCTCGTTCGTGGCCAACCGCATGTGTGTAATGGCAGCGTCCATTGTTTGAGAACCATGTGGTTTCCAGCCTGCTCTCTGGCGGCCTCCAGTGGTCGATTGGGAGAACTGCAGTCCTTGTGCAGGAAGTCCTTAAAAACGGGTGTGGGCTTCGGTTTTTGCTTGGACAGCATGGCTGATGCACACTAACAAGCTCCTGACGTGCAGCAGTTCGTGGGCATTGCTCTTCGGTTGGAGTGCTGAGGCATCAAACAGCAAGTATAGCTGGCGCTTCCTGGGTGCTGGTAGCGGTGGGTGTAATCCGCCCTGGTCTCCCTGGCTGATTTGTGGGGTAGAGGTGGTGGTTACACAGCGTGGGTGCCGGGCTGAGATGTCAGAGGCCAGCAATTCTATGGCAGGTATACCTGCAGATCTACAGTCCACCCCAGGATCATTAGTGTCCTTGGAACAGCTGAGGGCGGTGTTTGGGGAGTTCCTTCCCGGGCAGGGGTGTCCGTTCCGAGGGGCCCTCAGAAGCGCCCACCCCCTCCTCCTTCCTCAGGGGAGGATTCAGATCTAGAAAGCGCCTCTGTGGTCACACCTGTAGATCTTTCAGAGGGTGAGCCGCCCTCAGAGGGCGAAGAGGATCAGGAGGCTCCTAGTTCGCGGGATAAAGCGATAGTGGAAGCACTGATCACTGATATTCGCGACTCTATGCGACTGGACCAAACAGGGGAGTCGCATGAGTCCGCATATGTTTATGGACCGTTTAAACCCCCTAGGTCCCCTAGAGCTTACCCTTATGATCAGGTGTTTGAACAGGCAGTGTTCAAGGAATGGCGGAAGCCACCAAGTTCCTTGGTTTTGCCTGAAAGCTTTGCTGTTCGCTACCCCTTTGAGGAAAGCTTTATTAAGAGATGGGCTTCCCCGGTGGTGGACCCTGCCGTAGCTCATGAGAATAAGGCAACCACCATCCTTTAAAGAGGCGGCCGATCGCCGCACAGAGACAGCACTATTCTTGTTGGCTGGGTCAGCCATGCGGCCGGCGCTAGCAACTGCGATGGCGGCACAGTCTCTTCGGGAGCACGCTGCCGCACTGCGCACTAGTTTGTCTAGTGAATGTGTACAGGCTGAGGTACAGCGGGTGCAACATTTGGAAGAAGGTCTCCGCTACATATGCCATGCTGCTTTAGATCTTCTCCCCATATTGTCAAAAATGTCTGTTTTTTCAATTATCAGGCGGGTGCTGTGGCTCCGCTCTTGGTCGGACGACCAGGCTTCAAAGAAAGCTCTGGCAGACCTGCCCTTTCAGGGAGAGCGTCTGTTTGGCCCGAAGTTGGATAAAATTCTAAGGATTTCACGGGAGGGAAGAGTACTTTCCTTCCAGAGCCGAAGCGATGAGCTCGTCGTCATAGGCAGGGTCCTGTCTCTTCTGGTCAGAAGTTTTTTCGGGCACCCGGCCCAGCGGGTAAGGCCGGGAAGGCGTTCACGGGCCGCAGCAAGAGGCCCTGGCAGCGTAAGCCCGAAAAAGCGGAGGACAAGTCGGCCTCCGCATGATGGGTGGCCCCCACCCGCCTCACGGGTGGGGGGCCGGTTTCTGGGGGTCGCAAGCAGCTCTCTGCCCCCAGAAAAGTCCTTCCCCTCAAACTTGAGGCTCCCGCAGAAGCGTCGGGAGGCGCCTCTAGGCGCTGGTCAGGCGCTCAGCAGACAGAAGTCATCATGAACGCTGGCTTGCCGGCTGGAGTACCTGGGTCTGATTTCGGACACGGTACAGGCAGGGGTGTTCCTGACACCGAGCAAGCTTCTAACGCTTCAGGCAGGGCGAACCCTATGATCACGCCAGTGGTTCTCCTTACGGTTCTCTATACGGGTGTTGGGGCTCGGGGTGTCGACTTGCAAAGTGATACCTTACGCCCAGAACACTCGGCTCCTGCGGAGGGCTATTTTGTTGCGCAAATCTCCTCCATCCCTGGACAGGCCGATCAGGTCGGAGCGCCCGCTCTTATAGAGTATCCAGAGTACTGTCATTTTTACAGCAAGGTCTGGACAAGAACCTGGCGTTAAGTACGCTTAAGGGGCAGATTTCGGCCCTGGTGGTTCTTTTTCAACAGCCCTTGGCGTCTCATTCATTGATCCGTACATTTGTACAGTGGGTACGTCATGTGGCTCCTCGGATACGGGCGCCTTTGGCACCATGGGATTTGAATCTGGTGCTTTCTGTGTTGCAGAAGCCACCATATGAAAGGATTAGGGACATTCCCTTATCGTTGTTGTCGCAGAAGGTGGCAGTTCTGGTAGCTGTCACGTCCACTAGGCGGGTGTCAGAGTTGGCAGCATTATCCTGCAAGTCACCTTACTTGGTCCTCCATAAGGACAAGGCAGTTTTGCAACCTTCCCCTTCGTTTCTTCCGGAGGTGGTTTCTTCCTTTCATTTAAATGAGGATATTGTTCTCCCCTCATTGTGCCCACACCCGTCACATCCCAAAGAAGTTGAGCTGCATTCTTTGGATGTGGTGAGGGCCTTGCAGGTGTATTTAAGTTCTACAGCTTCCTTTCGGAAGTCTGATTCTTTATTTTTGCTGACGGAAGGGTCGCGCAAAGGTATGGCGGCCTCGTCCGCTACCGTATCACGTTGGATACGGAGGACCGTGACTCATGCATATGAGATTCGGGGCAAGGTTCCCCCGTTTAATAGTCACGGCTCATTCCACCAGGGCAGTTAGTACTTCCTGGGCGTTTAGACACCAAGCCTCGGTGTCTCAGGTGTGCAAGGCAGCTACTTGGGCCTCAGTGCACACGTTTACTACGTTTTACAAAATTGATGTTTCGGCATCCTCGGATGCTGCTTTTGGCCGCAAGGTATTACAAGCGGCAGTATAGGCGCGGTTAGCGCCACCTGAGAGGGCATTTTTCTGTTGGGTACAGTTGTTATGATTTGCCCACCCCTCTTTATTGGCACAGCTTTGGGACGTCCCCATGTGTCATAAGAAGGCTGCGTCTGTCAGTGAACGGAAGAGAAAAAGGGATTTTTTTGTATAACTTACCGTAAAATCCTTTTCTCTGAGTTCACTGACAGACGCAGCACCCACCCCTCTGCGTTGGTTTTGTACGGCTTGTTACGAACTGATGTGCTGTACAGAGCAGTCGATTATATGCGAAGGTGAGGACGGCCCCCTGGGAGGGGCCAGCCTACACTTTTGTTTGTTTTGCTTAGGCTACTCCTAGTAGGATGAGCATAACCCCATGCGTCATAAGAAGGCTGCGTCTGTCAGTGAATTAAGAGAACAGGATTTTACGGTAAGTTATACAAAAAATCCCTTTTTTTCTGTGGTATGGATTTAAAAACGTTTGTCAGGATTTTATTGCTTTCTTTAACACTAGTAATAAAATGAAGTTTAATAAAATAGTATGAAGGGAAGCCCTTCTATAAGGTGGTGAAAATCATCTGGTGAACTTAAGGCTGATTTTCACAACATAACTGCAAAGTGATGCATTCATTTTACATAAGTTTTGCTATCACCCATGAAACAGAATTTAATTTGGGGTTGAGGTCCTGTTTTAATGCTACAGCACATCATTAAGGTAATTTAAGCAGAAGGAAATGTATCCGGACATACATCTAATTGAAACCCTACTTAAATATATTCCCTTCCATTATGCCAAGTAAAGTCTAAGCAGACTTAAGTGCTTTTAAGCTGGTATAATACTCATAAACTTGTATATAAGTCTATTTATTCACGCTACACAATAGCTTTGACAACAAGTTAATCCTCAGATGAAAGAGCTGGCATTCCCAGAGATTACTATAGGATAAACCTATTTCCGTCAGGATTTCTGCTAAGAAGTGGTATGTGCAAGCATTCTGAACTGCTTTGCTGTCACATAACATTACTACTCCTCAGCTGCATTAGTATATTTCTGTAGAATCAAAAAATTTTCTATTTCATCTGAAGATGCTTGCTTACTGGGCACTTAAAACCCCCTTCCTGCCCTGGCCGATTTTCAGCTTTCAGCGCTGTTACACTTTTTGAATGACAATTGCGCGGTCATGTTACACTTTACCCAAATTAAATGTTATCATTTTTTCCCCGCAAAATATAGCTTTCTTTTGGTGGTGTTTAATCACTGCTGGGTTTTTTTTTATTTGTATTGCTAACAAAAATGAAAAAAGGCAGAAAAAAACAGTTTCATAGTTTGTTATAAATTTTGAAAACGGGTAATTTTTCTTCTTCATTGATGTGCGCTGATGAGGCAGCACTGATAGGCTGCACTGGTGGGTGACACTGGGCACTGGTTGGCAGCACTGATGGGCATTGATAGTTGGCACTGATGGGCATTGATAGGTTGTACTGGTGGGCATTGATAGGTTGTACTGGTGGGCACCAGTAGGCGGCACCGGCATGTGACACTGGAGGGCACTGCATAGCAGCAGTGCCTCTCCCTCTTTGGGACCGATGTCCCTCTGGTCAGGAGCCGGTGATCGGCTTTTTCTTTTTTCCCTCACGCTGTCAGCATGAGGGGAAAAAAGCAGATTACCGATCTTTCATTTACATCACGCGATCAACTGTCATTGGCTGACAGCTGATCACGTGGTAAGGGACCTGGATCGCCCTCCCAGCAATTAAGGCACGCGTGGTAGCCGTCGTTTGGCTATAGTGCGGGCAGGAAGTGGTTAAAAAAGGCCTGGCTTTCTTTTTTTTCTTTTTTTTTTTTAACGCATCTGTTTACAGCACTATTCATCTCATGTGTATGTACACATTGTGTTGTTTGTAGGTATATTTTAGAGCAGCATTCAAGGGCAAAGAAATGCCCAAACCTGCATTGATAGATGAGCGTTTCAGTGTAATTTTCGCTCATACATACGTAAACATGCGCATATGCGCGTAAATTTATTCTAGTTGCTAAAATAAATTGGTATTCTAGCCAATAGAATGTGTGTGCACTCGTACACCTCTAAACATGATACACATGTAAAAACATGGCATTGGAGACATTTTTTTCTGCCAGCATATTTGGAGCATTTATTCATTACCCAGCGTACATGAGGCCTTAATACATTTTTGTTTTGAGCCTTGTAGATTGTTGCCTAAGTAAATGAATAACTTCTTGGTACATACCCTTTGTTTATAGTTCATTTAATTTATCCTAACTGGGAACCAAAAATATCCAATGTTTCTTGTCATTACAGCCAATATATGCCCCTATGTTTAACCCCTTTATGACCAGGGTCAAAACAAACCTTAGGAGAAATTCACATTTCTAGAAAAAATAACAAACGCACACATTTTTGCAGAAGCCTCGAAAGTTTTGCACCTGTAATCGGAGGTTACAATGCCAGTCTTCAGTAGACAAGCCCTGCAGCTTTCTGCCCGTACTTTCATAGGGCTGTCTGATTAAATGCTACATGGCTTGTAAATTAACTATGATATTGCTCATCAGCACCCTTGAAGTTCATTCAGAAGTACAAGCCATCAGCCTCGGTGACTGATGGTACATGTAGTTCATCCATAAACCGGAAACAGTGAATGAATGATCCAGCTGTGTGGGTGGAGCCCCACACAACAGCGCCCTTTTCAAAAAGTGACAGTGGGTACGGGGGAATGATCCCCTGCCTGCTGTCACTCTGAGGAGGGATATGGTCGGAACTGGCAGCAGGAGCTGGAACTTGTTTCATGTTCCAAAAGCTGAACTTGGCCTTTAATGCCCAAACCCAGTTTTGCAACTTTGAAATATGTTCGTAAAACTTTACATATCGTAACCATTTACTGTATCCAGGTGGATTATACCTTGTTTTTTTAGGACAAATTTGGCTTTCAAATTTTAGCCTTATATTTTTATGCCATTACCCTGCCTCGCCACCAAAAATCATGCAAAATAAATTTTCCTACTACTGACTGTCGCTGGGATACCACTCATGCTAGCATTATTTGTTCTTTGTACCCGTAGTAGGGCTTAGAAACCATAGTACATGTTTTATTTTTTGGACCTGCCTAAACACACTGACAATAACACTTGAACTGACACTAGAAATAAAAAAAAATTCTACCTAACCATACTGCCCCTAACGGACGTGCATACTGACATACTGACTCTAACTGACCCACTGAACCTAACTGACACACTAGCACTAGAGACAATGTATCTTCTCCTCCTTCACAGAGGAGGAACAACATTGCGGTGGGCTACAAGGTGAATAATCACTGTGATAGCCAATCACCGGCTTTCACATCGATCATGTGAGTGGGATCCGGTTCTCCCGGGTCCCAGTCGTTAGTGCAAGACCCAGCGCTGTCACAGAGCGTGCATGCTCCCAGCAAAGCCCACTTCCTGGACACCTCCTTCCTAGAAGTATTACGTGGTTGTGAAGGGGTTAAAGTAAAAAATGGCAAAGCTACATACAACCTTACATTTAGAATGAGCTACAAAATGGCAATGCAAGGAATATGGCACAAGAAATAATAATGAACCATTATAAAATAAACTTGGAGCCGAGTCATGTTTCGCTGAGATTCCTCCTCTGCCAACACCACTCCATTAATTGAAACACTTTATCTTTTTAAACGTAGCTAGTTTTGTAATTTTAAGCCACTGTTATCTGAATGTTATCTCAATGGTTATAGTGTTGAATAAAATTGGAGTAGAATATTACTATGCTGTGAAATTTTGGGTTTTTTTCAGGTTTGTGGCTTGTTTCCCCTTTAGGCTCCGATACAATCCAAAGAATGCATTAGCATTGCATATTTATCCATTGCACCATAATATATGATTCTACATATTCATACACTTTAAAATCACACCAGGTAAAACAAGCACATACTGAGCATTTATCCTTGTACATGTCTTCTTCCAGTCATTTTGTACATTTTTTAATTCCTTGATTTTAAAAATAAGCCAAGCCCTGGGTTTCTTATTGTACATATTTTTTCTGTTTTCAGATGTACCTTGTGATATTCCCAGAAGGAACACGCTACAATCCTGATATACCACAGGTCATTGCCGATAGCCAAGCCTTTGCCATGAAAGAAGGTAAAATAAAAATAGAGCTGTCATGATAAATGATCCACTGACGCTTGCAAATAATTGAAAGCTCTCATTCTAGTAGAGTACCTTGTATTTTTAGTTGCCAATGTGCTTTAGTTAAATTGTTTTTCTTTTTAAAAAATATAATGTAAGCAAGACCCTCTGATTCCTACTGCCCTTTATGTCCTAAAGCCCTGTGTAAACTGTTGCCGCTATATAAATCCTGTATAATAATAATTAAAAGGAAAAAAAAAAACCCCACAATTCTAGTGATGGTCAAGGCATGGCACACAATTACGGCCACTAAGTGGAACACCACCCCAACAAAGCACCTTCAAATACCTATAGAGGCTCTTAAACTCCTAGTACCCTTTATAAAAGTACCCAAAGGAACCAGGACAAGACCCTATATATACTACTGATTTAATGGTCGGGGACAAAATCAAAACTCGGACAATAGAATCTGAACTTAACATACCATTTGACTCATTCCAATACCTACAAATAGCCCGCTGTTTAAAGAATAACTCCCACCTGATGATCTCTATACCCTCTAAAGTATCTACGTATTATTCCCACCGATCTAATGGGAAACCCGGTATATCTTTATTTTAGAACCTGATAAAAGACAAAACAACACATACAGACTCTATATCATGCACACAATGGGAAAAGGACCTGGGCAAAACCTATTCTGGAACCGAATGGCAAAAAGCACTTGCATCCACATATTCTGCAACCAAGTGTGTAGCACTATGGGAAATCTCCCAGAACATTATACAGAGGAGATACTTTACCCCAGATAGATTAGCCAAATTTGATGCCCATACCCCCTCCGCCTGCTGGAGAAAGTGCGGACTTACAGGTTCCCGGTTTCATATTTTATGGGAATGCCCCAAAATTAACAATATGTGGAAGGGAGTATTTGAGATCATATCTCAAATGACCGGAATATCAACCTTACCCTCCCCGGAACTAGCATTGTTAAATTTAAACATTTACGAACTCCCCCTGCGATACAGGAAAACCACCACACATATCCTGCTAGACACTAGACATGCAATAGTTAAAAAATGGAAAACTATTGGCCTCCCCACAATTTTGGAAATCATAGCAGCAGTACAACTACACTGCGACTATGAGCTCATGATGTCCACAATTAACCATTCAAATACCAAAACCGCCTATATGTGGAGCCCTTGGTCACAATGGTATTACACTTTATCTATCTCTTCTTTCCTTTCCTTTCTTCTCACCTATCTCTCTAAAGTTAATTAAATTGAGTAGCAGAATTTACATCATATAAGTGTACACAAATCGTAAAGTAAAAGTGTAGTTGAGTTACTGAGATATGCCAGGGCATAGATGGATCTATACTTGCGAGCCTGGTGGGGCGGGCTCCCATCTCTGTCGCAGCAGGTTCCCACTAGCAGCGTCAGACTGGGGAGCTAGTCCCGCTAGGGATACCTTCCACAATCACCCGTGGCCATATTTAACCAAATTAAAGTTACTCATGTGACATGTAAACCCTGGTGAGATAGAATAAAATGTCATACTCTTGTTAATTGTACATTCCATGTAATGATGTAGTGTACAGCACCGGACCATATGCTGTTACTCTAATATATTGCTATGGCTTGCTAATTTGCCAATAACTACTGTCTATGTATTGAGTTCATTCTTCAATAAAAACTATTGAAAAAAAAAATACCCAGCAGATTATTCTAGTCTGACATATATTTTCTAGGCTCAATCCCTCAAAATATCTGTTTCCTGATCATACAGTACAGGGTACAGGACACAGGCCTCTTTAAATCATTAATATGCAGCTACCTTCAGATGATTTGACACCAGAAAAAAAAGACATCTTCCATATAACCTCTCTCACTTAGGTGATGGACCTCATCTTTTTGCTGAGAGAAACTTCTGTTCTTACATGGAGTTGATTATTTAAAGCTTATTCTTCTTTCAAGGCCTCAGCTGCTCCATAGCCACTGGAACTTTTTATGCAGCTTTTAGTCAAGGGAGACTGTAGACCTGGCTGGCAAGAAGATATGAGGCAGCCCAGCAGTATTACTCACATGAACTGGATCCTACTGTGGGCGCTACCCTTGGCACATAGTGATGTATGTAGAGTAGCCACAAGGTGTTTTACAGGTCTATGGCCTTGGTCTGCCTGGTGCAAAGCCCTAACCAAAGAACTACAGTAAAATCGTAACTGGATAAGAGCGTCCAAGATAATTTTGATTGTTGGTAAATAAGTCCTAAGAACTTTCAATAAGTTTTGAATTTAGCAATACTCCCCTTTTTTCAGAATGAAGATGAATGGACTATTTCCTGCAACCTTGATGGTAACAAAGAGCACAAGTCCTCAAAACATTCAGACTCCAAGGTGCCCTTGTCCTAATAATCCTTGTTCAGGGAAGCTGTTGACCATTAGTAATTGCGGAGGGCAGGTTACCTGGTCTTCCTTTCAAATTTGGCTCCATTTGTGACCTAACCGTAGGTCTTCTATGCCAAATGTTAGGAAGGGTTCCTTTCATCTTCATTTTCCAATGGCAAGTCTAAGACAGGAATGAATTTTCGAAAAAGACATGGTCCTCCAAGCCAGTCTTTTTGAAGCTTGGGCGGGGTGGGGGGAAGACACCTGTCACCTTCAGGTCCAAACAAATTTCAGATACACTGGTCCAAAGGGTCACTTCCCAGGGCTACAAGTTGATGTTTTATACCGTGTCACCTCCTTACTTCATGCTTTCAAAGCTGTCCTATTCTCTTTCATGACAGACGGGCCACCTGACTGCTGTTCAGCAGCTCTTGTTTCAAAGAGTCATCAACCCTGCACCCACAGAGGAACGATTTCAAGGTGTCTAATCAAACCTCTTTATGTTTCTAAAGCCAGATGGAGATGTTTGGACCTAAAGATTCTCAAACTTTTGCATAGAAAATACCACTTCAGTCATTGTTTCTATCCTGCTGGAGAATTTTTTGGCCTCAATAGATTTCAGGGACCTCTGTCTGCACATTCCCATTTTTACGGAATACTAGCACAATCTTCAGTGTTTGGTAGGTGACCAACGTTATCAGTTTGCCCGCCTTCCATTTGGCTTGTCCTTTGCACCTTAGCTTTTCACTAAGTTGCTTGTCCTGGTTTTGGCTCTGCTTCTCGCTCAGGCAATTGATGTTGTTGGGTGTGGGGCTAAAGCAGCCTTCGCTATGCAGGACATCCAACATTTGCAAGACAGTACAAACTCCAATCTCACAGATTGTAGTATCTGGCTCTGACCATAGACCTGTTCCTGTCCAAGATCTTCCTGACCCAGGACAAATGTCTCTCCCTTGCGCTCAAGCCTAGGTCAAAAGCCTCCTTCATTCTCAAGGTCCACCTTAATTAGGATATATTTTTGTTTCCTATTTGTGTCCTATTCCAAAACCTTAAGAAATTTTTCCTGCACTGTCTTGTTTACCTCTCACCTATTGCATTCTTTCAGAAATTGGATTCCTTTTTATGCTTTCTGAGGGCTCCTGCAAGGGTATCCCTGCATCTCTCTCCCACATTGCTAGGTGGATTAGACAAGTTATTGTTGGAGCCTGTAGCCTAAAGGATAGGGGTTTAACACATTCTACCAGATCTTTTAGTGCTTTTTGGGCATTTTAGCATCATTTGTGTCTCAGATTTGCAAGGCTGCCACCTGTGCTTCTGTTTATATATTTCCATTTTACCAGGTAGGTGTTCAGGCCTGTTTTGATGCTGGATTTGGGTATAAGGTGCTACAAGCTCTGAGGCTGTTGAGCCTTCTTGACCTGTTTGTGTGCCTGTTGACCTTGTTTTCTGTGTTGCCCAGCCCTCATTTGAGCAGCTTTGGACATTGCAGTCATAATGATATAAAGAATCCAGTGCTCTTTACTGTACGAAAGAGAAATTATATTTTACTTGTTCATCGACAGGCACAGCGATTCTTAGGACTAAGTGGGTTATGCTGCCTCTTATTAAGAGTTACTAGGCAGAATAGGCAGTTCTAACAGAAAAAAGAACAGTAACAGACACAGCCCCTGCCAGGGGGCAGTCCCCACTGGCAGATTACCCCACACCCAGCTCCTGCTAGCTCAGTTTTCTCTGCCTAGTGCAAGGAGTTAGACCTAGGCTCCCATGTTGGGATCTTTGGTGCCTCTCTGGGCCACTTTCGGCTGTCCTAGGACAGCCTCACAGATGAAGACTACAATCAAGTAGCCATGCTGGGCGACAGGCTGGTTATTGGATCCAGATACTCTCCCCAGCCAGCCATCACGCGTTAGACCAGATGCTTCGTGCTGGGTCAACCGCGACAAACCCCGATCCGGACGGAGGGGCCCCGCGGGTTAAGAGCCTGGGAAACGGTCGGCGGCCATTTTGGCATAGCCGTGCCATTGTCTTCTATGGGGTTTTGGCCTCTAGTGGTGCAGGGCGGCCATTTTCCTATGGTCTCTGTACTTAATCTGGCCTGTGTGTGCCAGGGGGCAGTCCTGGTCACGCTGGCACTGTTTTACCCCCCCCCCCCCCACACGGCCGGATCTCCCTGGGCAGCAGCGCAGCAGCTATGGAGCAGCAGTGGAAAAGGACAGGAGGCGAGGGGGGCAGTGACATCGGTGGACAGCAGAGGCAAGCAGCTCTTCTCCGGGTGGTGAGTCCCCCTGGGGTGCCCCTTGTGACCAGCCTTGCTCAGCTGTGGGGAGGGGGGTGCAGTGGTCTCCTGGCATTGGGCCTTATTTGGCGCCGCCAGGGTGGGGACAGGATGGCAGCCGCTGCGGGTGCTTCCCCACCGGACCTCTCTGTGCCTGCAGCCAGCGCTTCAGGGACCCCGTCCCTTATAGACGCCAGGTCAACAGTCCAGGAGACGTTCGTTTCCCGAGATCCCTGATGCTCCTGATAGCGGGAATGAGTGTGAGGCGTCTGCGGCTGTGCACAAGAGGGCACTAGTAGGCGCTCTGATCACCTCAGAGCGTGAGACCCTGCAATTGGACGACCAGGCGGGACCCCATCAGGGGGTACTCAGCCCCTTTGGGTCGTATGAGGCCGGTACGGTTTGGGTCTTCCCATTTGTGGATTTTCTGGAACAGGTTGTTTATAGGGACTGGGCTCAGAGCCCCCCCCCCCTTTCCCAGACGTTTCGCTGTGCGCCATGCTGTTGGGGAGGAACTGTTGCAGAAGTGGGCATCACCCCCCCATGTACTACCTGAATAGGGCGACCATGATCCCGGTGGAGGGCACGCCGGCCTTTTTAGGGACCCGGTTGACGGGAAGACCGAAGCTTGCTTAAGATCCCTGTTTGTTATGGCGGGATCAGACAGACGGCCAATTGTGGCTTCTGCGCTGGCATCGCACACCACTCCCTTTGTGGGCGGAGCTGTTATATAGCGAGGTGAGCAACACTCAGGTTCCTCTTGATTGTGTGGGTCTCGCTGATCAGCTTGTCCATAGGCTACGGTATCTCTGGGATGCGGCCCCCCTGACGTCCAAGGCGTCTGTGGTCTCTGTGTGGCCAGGCGGTGGCCTTGGCTGTAGTGCTGGTCGACAGACCAGACTTCTAAAAAGGGCCCTGGCGGACTTGCCTTTTCCAGGGTGGATGGCTCTTTGGGCCTCCTTGGTTGGGATTATCCACATTCTCACAGGTGGGGAAGAGCACCTTTCTCCTGGGACAAAGGAGGATTGCGTT